>JAWZYT010001726.1:15000-152500 GCA_034508575.1 Petrolisthes manimaculis
GGAAGGAAATATAGGGTAGAAAGGAAGGCAGATTTATTTACCGGCATGAAAGTCATGTCGAAAGTTCTGAGTTGAAACTTACAAAGGAAGGTATTTCATTAGAACGTTAGATAACTTTTAAAAAATACAGTACAGTGGTGTGATACGTAATCCCTGACCAGAGACAAACGGCAGGCATCACACACACACATACCCTGCATTCGAACTCAGCCTCTGGTCAGAAATTATGTATCACGAGTGTACAACACTCTCAGTCCAAAATATGTATCCAAGTTTGCTTCGAATAGCCTGATCGAGTATTAAGCGAACTCAGAAGCAAATATCAAACAGGATAAGCGTTGTAATGGATTCACCTGGATACAAAATTTGGATTGCAAGTGTGCAGTGAAAGATAAAAGTGGTGTCATCATTCTATAAGATAAATTCCTACATACAGCGAACCAAACTGATCCCCAGGTAACATCTATACACCGAAGTTAAATGGTTTGTTAATAATTCCCCAAATGCTATTACCCATTTCATAGACACGACTGTTGTCCTTCACTGTGAGTAATCCTTCAGTCCCCATTTGCATAGAAAAGGTAAGAAAAAATACACCAGCCAACAGAAAAAATACAAGTGGTTGGTTCCCAGTTTTCTTGTTCCATAAAGGATCAGTGGAATGGGATGCCGTAGATCATGTAGGTAGGAAAGTAAACTCTTGTTCAAAAGGGTCTCATAGGAACGGAGGAAATATATTCAAGAGAAGATATGTCTCTCTCTCGAGGGACATTGTTCTAAGATTTTACAAAGTTATGCTCCTTCCTTTTGAATTATATTGGAATGTGAGGGAGATGTTATGATATATAGTGAGGTTGGTCGGTCACCTTATAAGGTTTCGGAAAATAACAGAGAAGCAATCTTTGTCATTATGTGTTTGTTAATAATGTAAATGAAAAATCAGAAATAACTTGCCTGTAAGGTTATTTTCGGGTCAGTTGATAATGTTCTTAACGTATACCAACGAGGAATAATGAGACAGTTTGTTGTTAGTGTGTGTGTGTTTGAGCGACGACACTTTGTTCCATTCACTCTCTGTCTCCAGATCCAAGACATAAACCTGAACAAAAGCAGCCTTCCACTCTCCCTACTCCTTCATGCAAGAACGGTTTATCGACATGGCGTTATGTGGCAATATTACGTTTTATGGCCGTCCACTTGGTCTCCTCAACCTGGATTATTGCGAAGGGGAATATCTCCATGGACCGAACCAAACCAATAGCCTCAGATTAAGGGTCATATAGGCAAGAGTATCCATAGTATTGACGATGGCTTGGCACCACAGATACGATGACTCCAAAGATGATAACATTACAATAATATAGAGCCATTCATCCATCGTATACCATGTCAACACCATCACAGATTATCTTACATACTTCCCTAAAAAAGTGATGTGTGTGTCTGAAGAGGTGAATGGGTGAGTGGAGAAGGGGTCGGATGCAGCGGATACTAGATAATGACATCCAACTTATACACGAACCCCGTAATGTAGTTAATAAGAACGTTGAAATTCCCGAGCGTGTTTTCCAAGTATATGACCACAAACCACCAACCAATGTGAAGGAATATCGTGACGTGTACAGTATATCGTGTATACTTAGAAATATTGGTATATATATATTATTTTTTTTCCTTGTTTTTAATCGCATAGACTCACTCAGTATAGAGCCTATATACGATTGCTGTGCCAATCAACAAGAAGAGATGATTGACAGTTGTGGAGATAGGTTACCACAAACGTCTCTTGGGGATGTTATACTTTTGGTACATTAGAGCGCCTTGATTCCTTCAGAGTATGCCAGGAACAGAACCTGATTAATTCATAAAAATAATGGTGGTCTGTTATTTGGAATAGTTTGAGGGAATCAATTACCATGAATTTACCAACTTAGATCACAGGTCCCTTAAAATAAGCACGTGGTATTCAGAAACGTCACATTCCTTCCCGATGGTGTGTTATAACAATTTAAATATTTATTAATTATAAAATAGAGTTACTTTACACAGGCCTTGCAGTTCACCTGCTTTGTATCCTCTCCGCTCACGTAATTGTGACACGCTGCTCATTATAACAACTTCCCAAACTAATCATAACTTAGTGTGCTCGAGGCCCCAGATATCGCTCTGACAGCCACCTGTGTCCTGCCCGCCTTCATATTCCCCAGGTGTGTTCAGTTTAGACCCGATGGCCAAATGTTCCCTTCCCAGGCTATCTGTGCCTCGCCGTTTGTTCTCTTCATTAGTATGAAACTGTGTATAAGGCTACATACCAACTTAGCCTACTCTGAACTAACTGTACATTAAGTAAGACGTTAGGAATAAAAAATATCATATGATCTCTAATCTAGCACACTTGGGAAATATTTGGCCTGACTGTGTTGTGGTTGAAGTATTAGTCTCAAGAATTAGCATGAAGAGCGACGGTCCCACTCCAACTCTATGCCATCCAAACTTTCCCACGGTATCGGCTTATGTAAAAATTAGGAGTGTGCTCTTTGATATTCATGAATATCAAAGACCTGTATGCATTTGCTATACTGTCAATACCGCACTTACAATTCATGAAGCGAAATTGGAATACCAGAATCTCTTTCTATATAATTATAAGGTATGAGAATTAAGGATATGTGTGTATGTGTGGGTGCTAGAGACAGACAGGCAATTTAAATTCAATAAGAGTGTGTTTACTATTATTTCAAAAGCAAAAATGTTATAATTGTTACTATGGACAGAAGTTCAAGGGTTTATATAGAATTTTCAAAAGTTCGTTGAAAACATTAAGGTTTTCCTGCCTCTATCGATGGTTTTATCGATGGTGTGTATATTGTATATTTACAATTACGAGACCAATACCTTGCCCGTCCTATCTCACATACTTCAACCCATCTTCCCTCACTCTCTGCAGCATCGATCACTGTGGAGTATTTTAACAGATTGAGAAACAATAGTGATTAGGCGAACTTTGGAATACAGCTGTGCATCATGTGGTTGGAGGGATGATGACGGTACTAAAATATTACTGTGTTATATGGCGAGCAATAATAAAGGAGCTGAAACTTTCATTTCTTCTTTTGTCGACAGCAAACGTTTGTCTTAGCTAACCTTTTTCTATTCGTGTTTCAGATATACTGAGAGTTTTTCAAGACATTCATAATGTCCCTCTTCTCTTTACGTGTCCGTACTGCAGTAAATATCGCCCTGTAAAACCTGCAAGTACTCGACCTCTTTACAGTTGGCATCTATTCTATGTTATATAGTCGTCCGAACAATATGTGATTCAGTTATATTGTGTCTGGCTGAGGGAATGAACTTTTACACACCATAGTACAATACATACAAGTCCCCTAGGTAGTATATTTCATCCTGGCATCAATTCATTACTCTAACATAGTGGTTTGGGATTCAATAAAGAGAAAGTATATCAATCATCCTTTACCCAACAATCAGATATACATTATACATCTAGTGGCCACAAACTAGTTTTGGTTCAGGATGAGGAGATAGGATTTGTGCTTTGCTTTCGCCTCCCTGTTGCTTTCACTTCTATATATTTTTCTTTTCCTATTTACATTTTGCTCTCCAACTTCGTTGTTGTGGTGTCAGATAAAGATTACTTTAACATCTATTTGTACAGCCGACAGTATAGATTTATAAACTATCAGGATAATATGAGTTGGACGAGTTTCTCTAGTCGTGTTATGATTCTGGCATTGCCAGAGTGCTATAAAAAAAACTGGTTACGAGGTCTTATAAATGTAATACATATTTTACCTTTTCAGTCACACAGTGATGTTACTATATCGCCTGACTTGTTATGTAAATATTTGTACACTTGAAGAGAAAATTTGAAGTGACTTCTGGATAATGGTTCCTGGAACAGGTGACTGGTGTGGTGTGAACACAACACTTTTCTCGCCTCGTCGGCCACACCGTTGCTTCCTGGGTGAAGGCACAAACTTAAACCCCATTAAAAATGATGAAAAATTATTGCAAAAATTGGTGGGTAAATGCGTTGGCATATTTAGTTTTTGTTTTATTCGTTTCCCGTCTGCAAGAAAAAAAATATCGCTTCGCTTCCAAGCGAGCAGAATGTTTGTGCTCAACTTTTATCTGAGTCGTCTGAGTAGGCTAGTCTGTTCCCCAAGTATTGTCGGTTTGAGATCATTTTATTTTCTAAGAAAGCTGACAATAATATGATAAGATAATATCAAATCAGATTAAGGAGAATATTACAGCTCCCTTCTGACCTTAACCATTTTCTTCTTCTAAGGCGCTATCACTTTTTTTTTCCCTTTTCCTTCGTGCATCCTGTCCCTCCTTTCTCTGGGAATAAGATCATTCTAGCCTAGCATAGTCTTCCATATTTCTTCTTCCTCGACCTTGTCTGAGGATTGTACAGCAAAAATTCGAGGACAAAGAAAAACACACACTGAACATAGAGAATTTGGAATGTTGGTATGAACAGTATTAATTCAAACTAACTGAGCATAAGATGAACACACCAAAAAAAACATGTAGGAAAGCGAAAGAATGAAACCGAGCATACATCGAGAATATTTTATATACTTCTGGTTTGTGAAGGTGAAAGTGAGTGTATAGACTCATCATTACTTAGTGATGTGTGTGTGTGTGGTCAAAAATTATGTATCACGAGTGTACGTATGTGTGTGTTTGGGGGGAGGGGGTTGGGGGTTAGGCGCGCAATATGTAACCTCTGAGCTAATGACAAGAGCTTATATTATTACCACGATGTTCCGGTAGAGACGAACGAGGACAATGTTTGCTCTCATTCCTCCAGGTGGACGGAAAGGCCATGTTGATCTTACAAATTACGTCCCTTGAGTCCGTAGACGCTTTTAACTAAATGTTTGTTAAACTCGATTATAAAGATGATGAAATGGAGATGAGAATGAAATTAATATGCTTTGATGAAAACAGCGAAGTGTGGCGTCTTAATAATTGATCATCTTGAAAGTGTACTGGTAAATTACTAACAAAAGTTACTAGCTAATCTCCAATTCCTCATCCCTAAATATAATGCGTTTGTTTATACTGGTGATAATGCAAAGAGTCAAGTTTCAGTAATAGTTATTATATTTCCTGTATGTATGTACAGTTTACTGCCGGAAATGGTGTTGGTTTGTGTCTCGTATCTCCCCATATGTCTTTGTCCCGAGTCGAAATGAGAGAGAGAGAGAGAGAGAGAGAGAGAGAGAGAGAGAGAGAGAGAGAGAGAGAAAGAGAGACAAACAGACAGACAGAGGGGGGCGGGGGTACTTGAGACTTCTTGAGTTTTCCAGGTCAACAAAGCACTAATTATTTTCCCTCAGGTGAGGTGGTAATATGTAACTTCGTTGTCAGAATTATTATCATTGGGAAGGGGGCGCGGCTCCCTGTGCTGGCTGGCCATTGACCCCGACTTCGGTCCAGTTGGCCTCAGACACACAGACAGACTAGGGAGGGGAGGGGGATGGCATGGGGGGGTTATGTATACTGATGTGGCCTTCCTTCCTCCCTGCTCTGGCCTCAACTGTTTACCGTCCACCTGTTTTCGACCATCATTCATCCTGGCTCTTCTCTCCGCCTGTCCTGCATCCTGATTCCATGCTGTTTATGGCCTAGTTTTCATCGGAGGCAACTCCCTTCAGTCCAAATTCTCATCCATTTAAGGGAGAGGTATAGTGTTGGTAAATCTGGAGCAATTGATTGCTACAAACGTTTCTAACTTTATCAATCTGGTCCTGTTTTCAAACATACTTTGGAGGAATCAAGACGCTCCAATATACCAACAATATATTCTCCCTTTAATAATAATATAAGCACAGTGACAGTTGTTTTTTCCCCAAATGTGCATATCATTTATATGAAATGATCAACTAAATGAAATGAGTACATAGTTTACTATTTGATCAACAGCTTACATACACATTTGCTGCACCTTTCATGAAAAACAAAATCCAAACTGCGAACTAGGAGAAAGAGTTACGACCACAAAACTCTTGTGGCAAAAAAATAAAAAAATAGATACAAAAATATGATCGAGACAAGAAAAATGGGTTGTGTTTGAAAGAGAAACAAACACAAGAGAAGAGAGAGGGAAGGTAAAAATGTGGCGTGGGAAGTGGGAAGGCAGTGAGAGGCCAGCCAGTTGAACAAAACAAAACCATCAAGTTATGTAAACGTGGAAAGAAAGAATATACTGACAAGAGGGGCATGGGGAAGAGAAACTGCGTATGTTTGAAAGTACTTACATGTGTGTGTGTGTGTGTGTGTGTGTGTGTCGTAGGAACCAAAACGCTTGTAACTACTTTTCAGAGCTGCAATTGCCACCTGACCAGCCTAGAGTTTATTCGTCTCAAAACAACTTCATTACAAAAACCTATCTAAACCTCCTGAACATGCCGAGGCCAGTATGGTTCCAGAGAGGCGACTGTCTACTTTCATACTTAAGGAAAGAAACATACTTATAACCTACCTCAGTTTTACCAGCATACTTTGGATGATTCAGTAGCCCTCCAGTTTACTCAACGTCAAGAGTTTCTCCCACCACGCTATACACTATACAGTAATAAGGGGAACACAGATGTATTAACTAATTTATGAACGGTAGTTTTGCCAATTGTGCTTACAAAACAGAAGCTTGCATAATTTCCATTTACATATGTTCATCTCTTTGGTGTAGTTATGGACTGTTGTGATATTATTATGTATATAATAACACATGTGCATTTCTCTATACATATTCAAGTCTGTGTGTTTGTGTACGTATAATGGTATTAACTTAGTGTATCGTGTGTTGGATGCTTTGTATTATGTGAATTTGCTTTCATGTATTTGTACCAGGTTCCGTGTGGTTAATTGTGTGTTTCCTTGTTTTGTGATCGTGTGCTTGTATGAAGAGTGTATTCTCTTGTTAGTGAATTGGAGAGAATAACTGTTACTTCCAAACTAAGCTAGAAAGTAGAATCCCTCCGTTTGCAACAAGGGAATGTGTTATATAACAAGTTAGGAGGGCTAAGAGCATTAGGTTTATTTTCCAATCCTGGTGAAAAGGTGCCGATTCCTTCTAAATATAATATAACTTTAGACTTATGCCCGTTCATCTATATTCCAATACACAGTACGGTATATCTTTCAATATAGCGTATTACGAAATTTTACCAACTAGATAATTCTGAGTAATTAAAGTAAAGGCGATCAACCCCTGAAAAAGGTATTGGTGATGGACCACATTATTTCTGTCCTGTCCAATTTGACGACGACGCTGACTATTAAGTTACCATCACAGTACAACACAACCACACCACTCAACCAAATGAAAGTGGTGAACTGTATATTTCATATCTGGTGTATTGATGGTATGGTGAGGTCTGTAGCAGGATGTATTACTTAAATATTGCACTCGGTATTAACATTATTGTATATTTTCATGAAGAGTTCAATTATACCGAGGAGGAAGAGGGTGGCAAGAGTGGAGGAAGACGAATTTAGAATCTCTTTAGCTTACAATGGAATAAAAAAGATTATACGGATTTTCGCAATTGCGGTAATTTAGCATTTAATTTACACAATGAAAACAGTCGGTGACCTTCGAACATTACGTGATATTGGTCTGGTATGCCTTCATTAAGTATCTAATTAGTTTGTGCAGGTCAAAAGTTAAACTATATTATCCAGTTTAGACCGAGGACGCTTTTCACACATAAAATATCTCTCCATCTGTATGCATATCTACGTCGCAGTTCCTTTCTCTCTCTCTCTCTCTCTCTCTCTCTCTCTCTCTCTCAGTTATTCACGATTTTTGGAAGCGAATTAGCCGCAGCAAGATTTGTATTCGTTATTTTACTTAATTACTCCTTCGTTCATACTAAAAGAATTATATTTGACGTGAAGTGGGGTCGTGTAGTCCTCTGATAAATGCGAGAAACATGATGGTTTACTCATATATATATATATATATATATATATATATATATATATATATATATATATAATGAAGTGACCTGTTCCAATTGTACGTGTTAGGCATTCTGGATTCGAACCTATGGAGTGCTCCCTCTGACGACGTAATTAAAGAGCGCTTGATTTCCGCAACGAATGACAGGAAACATAGGACCAGATTAAGAAAAATTATTTGAGCCTATTGCTTGGAACAGTTTGGAGAATACGGATACTCCAGATACTTATACGAGCACTGCAGGTACTGAAACAACACCTTATCAGGAAGAGCCTGTATGGAAGACAGAAGACATTTCACACTTCAGTTACACTTATTATAGACGTGAAGAATCGGCAAAGAAACGTCGTATCTATTCTGTCAATAAAATCGAATGCATATCTCAACTCAAGCATTGAGGCACCAAGTCTCAACTTACGGTAGATGTGTGTCAACGATGCGAGAGAAAGTTCATTATTGACGAACTTAGAGGCGTGTGAGGGAGGACTCTAGTCGCGTTCCTTAGCTCACTCGACAAAAACATCTCGATCATGGAGAAATGTGAGTTGTTTCGTAAATGAATCTCAAGTTAATTTAGAAGAAACACATTCAATTAAAACTTTTAAAGAAAAGTTTGGGAGGTTTTCCACAGCGAGTGCAGCGGCAGCTCGGCGAGAGAGAGAGAGAGAGGCTCGCTTATGTTCACCTGGTAAGTGTAGAGTGTAGACCTAACACACACACAGTTTAGAAATAGAAAAAGAATTGGAAGCAGTGGATAAAACTAAAGCAAGTGAACCAGATGAAAATGTTGGATATTAAAAGACTGTTCAAAGGACTAGGTGAGCCATTATGTATAACCTTTATATTTACCCCTCGGCTATTCTTCTGCTCTGCCTTGCGTTTGATCTTGAAAGCAGCTTTGCTCTGGCTCCCTCCGTCACCCAGCTGAAGGCCCGTCTCACGCCCGTCACCTCACCTTTGTCTCTCACTCGCCCTCTTATTTTTTGCTACATTTTGTGCAGACTCCTTTAGGCCGGTGATGGACGAAAAATATTAAGAGTAGTTCCTTTCTTCTCTAGTTTTCGTATGCTCGTGAGGAAAGGGGCCTGGCAGCTCGCTCTTAGTTGTGGATATCTGTTAAGGACCCTGTGATCGTGTATGAGACTTGGTAGGTTTTGATTCCCCCTGATATATGCCACGAAACAAGGTCCTTCAATATAGGTGATGTTTGTGGCAATATTTGAAGGACTCGCTAAGCTTCAATTTTCTGACTACATCACGGTGTCCCTTAATTAAGAAAATAGAAGCAAAGTTTTCCGATGAAATACTGAAGTTGTGAGTGAGCGAGCACTTTGCCATCATCGTTACCAGATCTGATCCGAGCATAACCGTTTAGCAACATCAAACATTTGTACCATCACAACCAGTAACACAACTACCCCAACCACTGTTACCAGCACCCCAAACACTGCTACCAGCACCCCAACCACTGCTACCAGCACAACCACAACCACTGCCACCACTATCCCAACCACAACCACCCCAAACTTGTACCACCACAACTACTGCTACTACAACCCCAACCTCCACTACCCTAACCACTCCAACAACAACCACTACCACCCGTACCATCATTACAACCACAACCCCCACCATGAGAAATTTAGCAAACATTATCCTGTGTCAGTCGGAGACTTATGTCGCTGGTAATGGCTTGGAGTTATCAAAGTTGTGGCATAATTCTTGAAATCATCTCGTTAAATCACTTGTACCAAACTCGTCTAACAATTTTGTGGAGGCAGGATCGTCTATTTCTGCTAAGGTTAGGTTTAGGGGAAATTCTCTTGTTGGTGAATTGGAAGGTCTCTGAATCCTCTAAACTATGCCACGAAACAGATCCCCTATTAGTACACCATTGAGGGCATCTATTTCCTGGTATAGTTTGGAGGAATCACAAACCTTCCAATCTGACCACAAAAGAATTTCCCCTTTACGAGACTGAGATTGTGTTGGTGAATTAGAGGTTAAAGATTCATCCGAACTATGTCACAAAACAAACGACCTGGACTCTATTAAGGGAGTGTGTTTGTTTGCGCAGTTGGAATACTTTACTTTGGATGACTGAAGGTGCTCCAGTGTATTGGGCACTTACTGCCGTCACCTACATGTAAAATGGAAGGAGAGAGAGAGAGGAACATTATATTTTTAATACCCACACTGTGTTGTGAACATAGAGCAAGATGAAAGAGACACAAAGGCCAAGGGTGGTGATAAAGATGGAGATGGTGTTGTAGGAAGTAGATGACAGAGGTGAGGTAGGATGGGGGACTACGAATAAGGGGTAAGGCTGCCTGTGAGTCGATGATAATGAGAGCAGATATTCCCTCAGTGGTGAGGTAAATAAAAGCTGAATTTATGGCAGGCATACAAGTAATGGCATAGATACATTGGCATAAACCTACATAAACATATGGCAGACATACATTGGGTACTGGTACTCCAGGCAGCCTCTGCATTACCAGTCGCCAGTATAGGGAAGCGTCAGTGGAAACATGAAGTGGAAGGGTAGGAAATTATTTGGAGGCTTGTGATTGATTTTAGCATGGAAAATTGCGCAAGGTGTGGCGGACGGTCCTTGTGTTTAGCATGAGGTGTCTAAGTGATAGTTGGGGTGAGCCTGGTACGTCCAAATTGGAGGTAATTAGTTGGTCAGGATGGGTATCACTAGGATCCGTAGCAATGAAATGGAGAAGTCGGCAAAAACTTGAACTTATTCTGTGAAGGCAAGATGCTAGAGCAGCAGGAGTGTTGTTATGCTTGAGTTACTCTAGTTTAGTGTAGTCAGATATTACCATAAATAAATGAGAGGTAAAATTAGACGTGGGAGAGGGAAAAGTTGGGAGACATTGTGTGCCAAAATAGACACCTAACATAATATGTATTATGTTAATAACAGGAGAGAGGTTGAATTAAGTAAGGTTGGTGACTATTTGAGTTTAAGAAAGGTAATGTAAAAGGATACCCATAGCTTCATTTATAATATTTTTAAAGAGATATAAGGAAGGTCAGGCGAATGAAGTGCGTGAAAATGAAAAAAGAGATAGTAGATACAGTACATTACATAAAATCCTGAGAAATGGAAATACCCTGCAGACGCTTCGTGGATATGATGTAGCTGCGATATTTATGCAAGTGGTTAGTGAGTGAGGATATAATTTATTTAAGTGTATGTTACTAAAGCAGTGTTTTTTGTGTACGCATGAAAATAGAAAACGCAATATAATAGGGGTAAACTATTGAAAATAATGCAACATATAATAATTATTATATTTTCATTACTAGCGGCTTCAACTATAGTTAACTATTAGATTTATTTAATGTGCAATGTAATAATTATAAATTGACATTGGTAGGGGGTGACAAACATATTGTTAATGTTTTCCAAGACATGTGGCTGGTGAAATAATATTATTAATATTTGACAGATATCGCGATACATAATAAATATTATCATTAACTTGGCAGATATGACTCAACTGAATATTGCATCGTATAATGTACAAAGAAAAAAAATCCACAACCCCTTGACAGTCGTAACCAAGATTTACTACCTATACCCAGACACAAAATAACATTTACTATTATACCTGGATCCTAAAACATTCCCACCAATGTCCAAAAATCTACCAAAAAGCACCTACTATCCCTATTATTATTAATAATACTATATTTTATAGTTAATTTACATTATTACCCTTACTCTTATTGACATTATCATCTTTGTCTTCACTATTTTTATTATGGTTACATAATTATAATAGTGTATTTATATATAGTGTTGTAATAAGTATCATTGTAATCATGTGTTAAAATAATTTTCAGCAAAAATATTATTATTATGACAATGAAAACAATAATTATTATTGTAATGACCACTTTTATAACCATCATCTATATAGTTACTGTATTGTTGCGGTGTAATTACAATTTTCACAAATATTGTTACTACCACTTGCATAGCCGTCATTGTTATAGTTGCTAATGACATTATTATTGTCATCATCATGAGTTGCTATTCCATTTACATCAATATAGTACTATTGCTGCTATTATTATTTTTGTTACAAATGTTATAACCATTATTTAGCTAAAATATTATATTAGTTCTATTTGATGTCATCATCTGTTATAATTAAATTTTTTATCAAAAATAGGATTATTATACTATTGCTATTATAATTAGCAATATTGTTGTTATTTTCAAAAATATTATTTCAAATTGTGTTAATTGATACTAAAAAAAATACTATGTCAAGGATTATACTTTTGTTTAATATTGGCCAAAAGCTTAAAAAAGGGCTGTTTTGTCAACTAAAAAAAAGTATCCTGTAATGCATAATAAATTGAAGGTGTAAAGTGGTCATTGAGTGAGAATGTCTATATTGTCGTATGTGTGTATTACTAGTATGGATGGTATTAATAATAGTGTATTTATATAGCATAAATAGTATTATTAATAGCGTATTTATATAGCATAAATAGTATTATTAATAGTGTATTTATATAGCATAAAGTGTATTTATATAGCATAAAGTGTATTTATATAGTATAGTAGTAAGTGTATTATATATAGTATTAATAGTGTATTTATAATATGGATGGTATTAATGTATTTATAGTATATTATTAACGTAGGCAGTTCAAATAATATATTTTGTTTAACAAAAAATGTTGTGTTCTTGTGTGTCGTTCTAGTGGCTTGGTTGGACGTGTACAGTTTGCAGATGGTGACGGGTTTTCAAGTGTAAATCTACAAGTGGATGGGTGAAGAATCAAAGAGTGTTGCATCCCTGCAGTGTATACAGGTATGTTCATAGATGTGCAGTCGACGGGAAATGAAATATTTTGTTCATAAAAATAATTAAATAGTGGAACACTACCTGTGGATGTAAAACAATGGAAGGTTTTCACTTGGATGTATTTATTTTATTATACATGCTTACAAGTAAATTTTCACAACTTTATGGCCTAATGAAGAGGGACTTGTCCAACGTTTGCTTGTAGTCATCTCAATAAGGATGAAAATGTATTATTCATGTACACTCAAATTAGTTAACTAATTTTATTTTTTATTGCAGGAAGATGAGTGAAATGGCCATTCGCGCTAGGCTGGCAAGACACGCAAGAGGAATTTAAGTATGAAAAACAAAAACCTATATAAATATATTAATTGTTTTAATGAAATAACCTTTGCAAAGAAATAAAATGTTATTTTTTTGTTTAGCAGGACTGCCTACAAATTAAAAACTTGTGTTAGGTGGATCTGAGCATGCGGATTATTGCAAAGAAGTAAGAAAAACTGGTTTTTCTTGACTTGCTGTTGTAATAATAAACCTACATGTATTGATTAAATAAATGAACTCTACTATTATAGTAATGTACTAACTTTGTCCTCCATTATTTATATTTTTGAAATTATTACATATCATCAATATGTTTTTATTAAAAAAATTAATAACCTATTAGTACTGTTTAACCACTATGTCAACGATACTTAAATATTTATTTAAGTCGTCATTTGCCCTGTGTTTCCAATTAGTTGTTTATTTTCAACAAAAAATGTTTGTACTTCACTATTTGTCTATTCAGTAGTGTTCAAAAGGGAATAAATTCTTTTAAAATTTCCTCGCCTTCTTCGTTACGGGTGAACATGTCACGATTGTGTCTTCAGTGAATTGGCTCGTATACATGTGATTTTCTTGAATACCTCACCTGAAAACAGAAATTATTATAATGTGAGAGGACATTTACAATGCTGCAATACACTTCCCCCTGTAGCCCCTTGCACAAGAGAGCCAAAACACGGCGGCCAGACACCGTTACCATTTTGTGAGTGGGTACTGGCCAATGGGTGCCTGACACTTAACTGGTACCACGAGTAAAAGGCGATAGTTGGCCGTGGCAGTCGTGTGTTTGCCTCTCGTGTGGAAGGGGCTTAAAGGAGACACCATATCAAGGCTGGAACGGCATTATCCACAGATATGGAGATTATTAATGATTATATCAACAACTACCAAACACCAGGGAATTATTTGCTACTTATAAAGGACATCGAAACTCGAGTTAAGTAGATAAAGGGCAATTATTTTAAAAAGACCCCTGAACTACCTTGTGTGACTAAAAAAATATTTAAATAACAATTTAATATTAATTGTTGACACTAACATATGTCACAATCATTTACATTTGTTAGTTGGGGGGGGAGGGATGAACTACACAATTTATTTTTCAGGTAAATCGATATCAATGGATATAGGAATGAAACCTCAAACGTATCATGAATAAAGACTATGGACTCACCGGGAATATCAGACAGGGAAAGGGGTACACTGGGCGTCAAGAATAATTCTCCTCATCCGTCCAACAAAATGAATGTTTGGTGCATTAA
Source organism: Petrolisthes manimaculis (assembly GCA_034508575.1). Lineage (NCBI taxonomy): Eukaryota > Metazoa > Arthropoda > Malacostraca > Decapoda > Porcellanidae > Petrolisthes > Petrolisthes manimaculis. Next base: position 29,427 of record JAWZYT010001726.1, read on the forward strand.
AATCCTTGTCTTGTGGCCACGCTCCAGACACCTGCAGTGATAATTATACATGTATTAATATTTCAAGTCTTTAGAATTATAAAAAATTCTAAACATAAATTTTACTCCCTTTTTTCTGTTCCATTATATACTAGCAGCGATACCTGACGTTGTCCGGAGCTCATTTTACTTTATACGTTCAAATCTATTCCACTATACATATCTGTCCGGGCCTGTACACGACTGAGGGTCAAATGCAAATAATATATTAATCACCCCTGTCCACGGCTGATTTATGACTCGTCCTATAAAAATGTACCACGTAAAATTACATTATATTTATTCTTTCAACTCATATATTCTTTCAACTCATGTACAGTCGCGGCACATATTCCTTATTTGTAATCAGTTAAAAGGCCAAATTTCGTCAAGGATTATGTGCAGCGACTGTACAATGTACAAATTTATGCATTATGTATATAATTCGGGAATATGCCTCCGGGACGCAATATTTCCATTTGTATACTAGTTTCACCTCTGGTTAGTTACGTCATGGTAGGCTAAAATGAAATGCCAAAGAGCAATGGTTCAAGATACTATACAAATACTAATAATTACTCCTGTATAGAGCTCCAGATTTTACAGGACATCACACTATACGCACAGGGTGGAAAGGTAATTATGGCCACGACTGTACACTTAATATTTATAAGACCACAGCCTTTAGTAGTGTATATATATTCCATGAACAGATACACAACAGCTAAACCATCTTTATTACATACTTCGAAGAGTCTCCGGAAAACAACTACAACCAATCCCGCAAATATAATTTATTGAAAAAAAAAAATCAAATAGTTGAGAAATTCGTATTCGGGCATATCAAAGTAACGATATGCTACTTCAAAACAACTTTGTGGTGACCCTTACGCACCCTAGGAACCCTTTGGCCCCCCCACGGGGCCCCCGCAGGGACCCCACGGGGGGCCATAACAGAGTCCTTTGGGAACTGGCAGGGTTGTACTTCCCCCTTGGACCACACCAAGGGGGAGGGGGATCACATCACACCAACACAACAACACACACACAGATACACGTAGCCTGCACACTGAAAGGCTCACCTTCCTTAATGGTTGGTGTGTATATAAGTAAGTGTGTTAACATCCTGGTAGAGATGAGTAGCCCCGCACCAGTACACATGTCCGCACAATGCTGGACCATCCAACCGGTAAGGACTGGGTGTGGTGTACTGGTGCATTAACCTCATCTCGTCCTCACACACACACACCTGTAATGAGATAACACTTTTAATATGGGTCTCCATCAAAACATTCATCTTTATTCCCTTTCAATTCTATTTCTCAGAACCTTTCACAATTATGATTTTACCATGTTAAAGGAGTTGTTAAGGGCCAAATACATTGTTGGTATATCTGGAGCAAATTAGTCCTCCAAACATTTTCAAGCATCAGAACACCATTATTTTTGTCCATGTCCTGTTTCCTGGCATTGTTTGGAGGAATCGAGGCACTCCAATGTAACAAGTACTATTATTTTATATTAATTATATTATGTTAATTATTACTCCTTGCCTTTTTATCCTTCACTTACGTCAAATACTAAAACATTTAAACCCATATCTATCCCATTCATTACCATTTCTTTCTGCATTTTCATTAACAATACATTTCATGACTGTTTTCACTTAAATTAATTCAAGTTTACATTATGTTTTATCTACTCACCGAATCCACGTGTGTGAAGTAGAGTTGCCAACCTTTCCTTTACTGCAGGCATCCCAACATCCATCATACTACAGGCCTGCCAATAAAAATCAATAACATGTTTATCAATACTTCGCTTCCATACAATATTTCTCAGATAATTCAATTATATTTACTTTCCATAACTAATTTCTATTTTCGGAAACTATAGGAAAACAATCCCATTTAAAAACTCTATATAAATGGTAATAAATAAATGCATTTATTACCGTTATAAATCAATCTAAATGGCCTGTGAACAATCTTTTTTGCGTCAATCATTAGGTCTATATCCAAAAACAAAACATAACAAATGAACGTATGACGCATAGATACCTGAATACAATGCATGGATGACAACAGTGGTGGCTTCTTCGGCAGTCCAATATAACGTTTGACACATTAAAAACCGCCATCCTCGCCGCCACCACTGGGAACATGCCGCCGCCACCACTGGGAACATGCCGTCGCCACCACTGGGAGCATACCGCCGCCACCACTGGGAGCATACCGCCGCCACCACTGGGAACATGCCGCCGCCACCACTGGGAACATGCCGTCGCCACCACTGGGAGCATACCGCCGCCACCACTGGGAGCATACCGCCGCCATCACCAGGACCAACCCACCCAGCCACTACTACAATAAACCACCAAGAGGCATTCCTTAAACACAAACAAAATTAACATACCTTTGACCTCTTCATTTCGTCATTACATTACACTATATTCAATTGTAAGGACATTACAGTGTTGGTAAATCTGGAACAAGCGATTCCTCCAAATCATTCCAAGCAATAAATCACTAATATTAATTAGTTATATCTGGTTCCATTTCATGACATACTTTCGAGGAATAAAAATGTTCCAATTCACCATAACTGTACCTACCCCTCTAAAGAAGACACCACATCCAGAGAGATATGGAGACCATTAATTATATCAACAGCTACCAAACACCAGGGAATTATTTGCTACTTATAATGGACATCGAAACTGTAAGAGTTAAAACAGATAAATGGGAATAATTATGTTTAAAATAGCTAGCATCAACCCTCAATTAACTTTTGTTACTACAAAATCTATATATATATAAACATGACGCCATACCTTTGGAAGAGTGATTGGTCAATCGGAGGTGAAGTCATGAGAGAAAGGCGCCTGATTGGCTGATAATTTAGATAGTGCCGAAATTAACAACAGTTTCGGGATGTACAGCCACAATCAAATATCCAACAACATTTTCATTTCATTGCAGGTAATAATGAACAAAGCGTGTATGATTTTGCAGCACCTCATAATAATTGAGGGGGTTTAGTTGACGTAAGGTATTGTAACAGTTTGATATGATACCGATATATTTGCACGATGGAAGGAAGGTGTCTGCGGTTATTTGATTGTGGCTGTACATAACAGCTAAGAAGCTACACAACACTATCTCAACAAGGAGTAATATCTATAACCATACCTCTATAATCTATATCATACACTGCTGGGCTAAGTAAAGTCGGTGGCAAATGTTACGTCGCCAAATCCGTAAAGTCATGAAGTACGGAAAAATACAATACAACAAAATGAACTATATTAATTTACTCCCTGGATTTGGTATTTCCATAACTTGAATGTGTTAAACCATGATTAATCTTTGTTGTCTTAAGAAGTGCCGAGTGAAACGACACTACTTTTATACCGCAGACTGTACAACAACTACACTCGTTAGTTCAAGTTTGTTGTAGGCTTATACAGGAAAAAAAACAGCCGCCACCACAAACCCCACAAACCACTACAAGACTTTTCTTTAAACACTTAAATTCAAATAACTTACGTTCATTATAACTAATTTACGTTCATTATAACTAATTTACGTTCATTATAACTAATTTACGTTCATTATAACTAATTTACGTTCATTATAACTAACTTACGTTCATTATAACACTATCCTACAATACATCTTAATTTAAGGTGGCACCACATCAACACTGGAACCGCACACACTGTTCATAATAAAAATATAAATTATTTCTAACCTTGTAATAATGCATAGGGATAATGGTTTGAGTATAAATAAATACGAATACCTAATTATGACATGGCACCTGTTTTATGACTACAATGATTTGTAATGAGTTATGTTTTATAGGAATATGGTGACCATCATTAGGCTCAGCCATGTTGTCTATTGAAATTTTGGACTTCAAAAACTCAGAGGGTGAATACATGGAAGTTGAATATTGTGACAACCAGATGCGACCGACAACTGAAACCTACATTAAGGGACCCGTGATGTAGTCAGAAAATTGAAGGTATAAGAGTCCTTCAAATATTGCCACGAAATACACACACACCTATATGGAAAGAGCTTATTTCGTGGCATGTTCAGGAGGAATCAGAAACCTCCAATTTTCAAACACGATCACAGGGTCCTTAAGGCCTCCATAGACTATCATTCATGCCTGAGCGAACTAGGCGACTGCAATTCTTTAAATTTGCCACACACTGGCAAAAAGACTGAGCAGTCACCACACATTATCATGCATCACTATACAAGCATGTGATCTACGAAAAGCTTGTTGAATAAGGTTGTCATTTGCGCAAACCATCAATAACATCCACACACCACGGTTATGTATTCACAACCACCCAGTTAACACAGGCATGATTGACAGTTTATGAAGGCCTTAACAGTATTGTATAGTACATTATGTAAACTATATGATTACTGATTATCTTTAAAATTCGTTAGGAACACTTCCAAAGAAAAGTCTGCATTTCTCATATGTAGACAAAACCGACACAGACATGACTTCCCTTAACTCCGCATCCTCCACTCCTCTCCCAAACCATTCTACACCCCACCAGACTCTCCATAATGCACAAGCACATTCCCACGAAAACTATCACACATAACCGGTCATTACCTTGGTACAATAGAAAATTTAAAAAGACTACACAGAAACAACGTAAAAACATACAACAGAGCAAAGCGATACTAAGATACAGAACACTGGTTAGAATACAAAAATATACAGAAAACACTACAGAAAGAAACAAACAAACTAAATACACATCCACTTCCTTAGAAAACACACAAAACTACACAAAATGCTTCGGCTTTTTTTTTGGTCGTCTGGGTATCAATTTAGAAAAAGTAAAAAAACATCCGAAAGTGAAGTCTATGGTGCTGGAAAGGATAGAGTAACAATGAGGAAAATAAGCAGAAGATGCGAGAGCACTGGTTGTGTCAACAGATGTACTATGTGGAAATTGTGACGAGGAGGTTTGTAAGGCTTGTGACTGCCGGGTGGAGTCTAGTGGAGCAGAGTGCATGAAATGTAAGAACTGGAGGCATAAGGAGTGCGAAGGGCTCACCGAGGCGGCACTGAAACGAGTGAAAAATATGGGAATCTGCTTCTGCCAACCTTGCAGCCAAGAGTGGAGGGAAGATGAAAGAAAATGCTAAAATGAAAGAAAAGCTGAAGATGGTCAAGCAGAAGAATGCAAAGATTGGCAAGAAATAGATTTTGCTAAAGCCTTCTTCGATAACATTAAAATAGAAGTTATGGTTGGAGTGTTATAATAGGTGTTATAATTATAGGTGCCAGCGAGTGGCAGTCACTGGGACAGAGTGTAGCACACACTGTGTGTATGAAACAATATAGCACACATCACAAGGATGTAATGTATGGCCCAGCAACCAACTCCACCCAGCTATGGCTGACTAAGCAGGAAGACCTCAGACAGCCGACTCAAACCCCCCACCCCCTGCTCACAGGGGTGGTAACCTCTGGCATCAGTGGTATTTTTAACAGTGTCCCGAGCAAGGATCGAACGCTGGGCTACGGAATTGCAGCCACAGACTTTACCACTGTGCTAGCCAGAGGCTAGATATAATAGAGTTGTAACAAGGGGACATAACAAAACTGATTTTAGAAGAGGGAGAAGAAATAATAGTACCAGTTACAAGCGGCATAAGGCAAGGCTGCACAGGATCTACTTCGCTATTCAAAATAATAACTTTTAAAATTATTGAAAAACTAGAAAAATTGAATAGCGGCTAAAGTAACGAGTATTTTAATATTACGTCGCTTTTCTATGCTGACGATGGGATACTACTAGCAAGTAGTATAGGAAATGCGGAAAGAGTAGTGGAAGAGGTGATTGTAACAGGTAGGGAATGCGAGTTGGACATTAATAAGGAAAAAAGTAACAATTATATATAACATGAAAGAAAAAAACCGGTTGATATCAGGAATAAAAGTCGGCGACAGTTTGAAATATTTAGGGATAACTATAAATTATAAGAATTTCTTCAAGGTACAAAAAACAATGATAGAAAAGGCTGTGAAGATGACCAACATGACATATTCAGTGGTTGCAAGAAGCTGCTCTAGGCTACTAATAGGGAAGGTATACTGGAAGAGTATAGCTCTACCAGGGATACTTTATGGTACCAATATAATAGACTTTACAAAGGAAGAAATAGCAAAACTAGAGGCAGCCACAACTTAAAATACAATATTGTACATACCAGATAAGCATAGATATATTTAGGCTCATATTTTCACCGCAGCATGCAATTGTGGACTAATCTCCCATCTCAGTTAATAGCCACACTCTTGACATGTTTAAAAATAGAATCACCAATCCTCCCTAATCCTCAACCCGCAATCCCTGACCCAATCCACCCTCATCCTAACCCCCTTCCTAATCCTCCCCCGCACAACCTCCGTATATTAACTGCTGTCCATGAGCGGGTCTCGGCGGTACCCACAACTTGAACCTACAAGATGATCTCCCCTTAAGGACTAATGCCAGTCTACCGAGGGAATTTTAGAGTCTTTACACCAGATATCCTTCATCCCATGCCAAGATTTTGAACTACTTAAATTCCAGCAGCTATTCTGATCATTTTGGATTTTAGATAAAGTCTACCTGCTAAGTAACAACACCGACCTTCGCCTGAACCGGGTTATTTAAACATCAGACTGACTTTAGGATAATGGACCATAAAAATAACATGAACATAAAACACTCACCCTTCCTGCTTCAATAACAGGCGACATAACGTAGGCATCTTGAACGGTGTGGAGTCGTAGGTAGAGTGCCTCGTGTTTAGAGGTAGGCATACATTCAGTCTTGAGTATATAGTGGTATTGTGTTTACCTGTGGGAGTTATAAGGTACCAGTGCTGCAGGCCTTAAATACTCGGATACCACAGACTCTAGTGAAGTTTATAATTATTGTCGCTTCATACAGACTGCTAAAGTCTTATTTTCTATTGTAATTATTTTGGTCCTATCAAAAGATGCGACTTACGCAAACAATTCTAGAAATTTACGAATATGACGAGCCATTTGATTACGAGAGCCGAGGATATCCGTGATACAAACACTTCAACACTTCAATCACTTCTAATTTGTATACACTCGTCTCAGGGCAGACATATGTAGAGAAGTAACCATTTCCACGGCTATTTACACGTATCAGGACTGTTTAACGTAGAGACATTTTCTCCTCATTTTACACTACAGTATTCATACTTAATAAAACTCCCACTTTAAAAATGTCCAGTAATATTTTCACGTTTTGAAACATGTATACCAGGGATACCAGTGACTTTCAAGTGGGTTTAATATCCGAATAAACTTTACAACACAGGAACTATGGTAAATATAAACTAAAAAGACTATCATGGGGGAGAGGTGACTAGATTAAACCATTAAGCAAGGGTATACTGTATACGGCGTGTCTAGTTTTTTTTTTTTCTTTTGTATTGGCAGTCTGTGCTTCGTTGGACACGTGAGCAAACCGACATTCAGTTCACTGGTATCGCTGATTTCCACTTAGACTCTTACAATAGGTGGGTCCACGTGTTATTTTAGCGATGGTTGAATTAGTTATTTTACTTTTCACTATACGCCACTTTGGAGCAAACTTTTTCACCACACATATCCCGAAACATTTACGAAACTTCTGGTAGCACGACAATTTTGTTAGTTTTCTTAGTTTTTCTACTCGAACCAGAAATTTTGAAATGCCACTAGATAATCGAGGTGCTAATGGTATATTCTTCCCAAGGCAGGCCTCCAAACACCACCTTCATAAGCAGACCTGACTTCTTCATAACGAAAAAATAAAATGGCAAACTGTTGCGAATTCAGAGTAATAGCACAGGTTTTTCATTTCCTTACAGTTGTGTGGCAAAATTCCAGTTTACTCATTTGTTCACTGATGTCCCAGGGAATTTTTTTACATACCCAAGAATGTTAGATTTGGAAAAATTGCATATTTCCGCTAACAGATGACCAACCAACCAACCACTCCTCGACCCATGCAATCACCCTCCGTTATAACAATCCATGGTCCACCTTAGATATCAGTTGAGAGTCATATGCACGCTTTCTGGACACCAATTATTGTCCAAGAACATTGCAGGCCACACATTTACTCGGAGCCACACTGCCTCGCCCAATGCTTTGTGGAGCGCCGGGACTACAATTGTTGCTGCCAACCAGAGGGGTTTAATTATTATGTTCATCAGCTCTGATTAGTCAGGTATTAGTAGAAACTGTTGCTTGTGACTGTACCGTTAAATAAATAGCCGGTGGTAGCGTCCCGTAAGTAAGTGGAGATAAAGTATTCTAGGCAATCACACGCAAAATAATCATAAAAATAATACTCTGACCACTTTGATATACGGTGCCCTACGGAATACAAACAGCTGTTAATTAACAGGAGAGTGACACACACACGACGAACACAAAACACAGACTGAAGACCGGCAAGAATTCAAGGTCTTTCCTCACCTCGGCTGCTTCCAACAAGAATTCTATTACTGGGAGAAGGATAGGCCACTCTTAAAGGAATTTTGGTCGTCGCGGCACAGCAGAGTCACCTAGCGGCGAAAAGGAAATACTAACAGCTGGCGCCTTTACTTACTTGGTTTGCTGAAGTTGAACTTGTTACTGAAATGGGGATTACTGGGTACTCGACAATTATACATCAGCATACTATTGAGAAACAATATTGTAAATATCATAAACAGGTAATAATTACTCATTATAGATATTTTGCATAGAATATTATTAAAGTATTATTAAAATTTTGCAATTAGATCTTTGTCGTAAATATTAGGAATGCATAAATTATTTATTATGTAGCCTAATAATTATTAATCTTCAATACATACACCAAGCAAAGTTTCTTATATTCTCGAGCACATGTAAAGATAACATGTAAAGATATATCAGGCCTTCATCTCCACGCCAAGGTAGCCAAGGTAAATAGAGCCATGTCCCGTCCGAAACAAAATGCCCAAACATAGAACTCACTCCCCCCCCACCCCCCACCCCCCACACCATACCCACACATCCCCACTGCCTCCACCTACACCCACATTCCTCCACTGCCTCCACCTACACCCACATTCCTCCACACTGCCACCACCCACACACATTACACCTCGTCTATTATTTTTCAACTGTCGATTAGAGATGTTAATTAACTCTTTGATACAAGCAGAAATACCCAAGGACTAAGGGGGACAAGGAGGAAAGGTGGGGGGAGGAAAAAGGGAGGGAGAGGAGAGGCGAGATGTGGGGAGCGGAGGAGGAGAGAGAGAGAGAGAGAGAGTAGAATTGGAAAGAGAGAAAAGGAAAAAGAATAAAGAGTGCGTATAGAAGAGAGGAAACTAATCAAAGAATAATTTCTATACCGTCTCTGTGTAGTAATCTATAGGGAGGAAGGGGGAATGAAACACACAATTCTATACATAGCTTCTTTATTGTTTTGTTTCCATCAGAACTATTATTGATAAGCGTTTCTATGTAGCCTACACGATATTAGAGAGAGAGAGAGAGAGAGAGAGAGAGAGAGAGAGAGAATAAACTTTAGTGAGTTGAGTTGATCAGTACGACACTCCCACATAATGGTATCCATGAAGGAGGATAATGGGAAGCCTTTAATTCCTCCATAACTGTGCAAGAGTAACAGAAGGAGGTTATTTCGTTATAATAGTGTTTTGTTGTTGTAGTTCCTCAGGCAACAAAAGGAGGTTACTTCGTTATAATAATGTTTTGTTGTTGTTGTTATTGTAGTTCCTCAGACTGTCTGGTCGAACACTCCAGAGTCTGGTTGACGGAAACCGCTCAAATGCTCGAACCCCCAAAATGATGCCAGGGAACTACTGATACTCTTATCAGAGCCTTACATAAATGGGCTATGCTACGAATTCCAGAGTACTGTACTGCCAATTTTTCACAGTGTTCAGCTGTGGATTCCATATTATTGTTTCGACATACGACCATCGGCCAATCTGTAAAGTCATGGTCTAATGTACTGCAACCTGGTGAATAAAAGCGAGCTATCTGAGTAAATTTTATGAACCAAAATAGCACACACCAACAGCTATAGTTTCGGATCATTTTTCGAAGCCATCTCATTAGAAGGTGTTGTAGTACATTAGACCATGACTTTACATGGGTCAGTATTACACTACTAAGATTTTTATTCTCGTTTATATACCGTACAACAATTGAAAAATAACGACAAAGCTGTTACTAGTGTTAAAGTGTTATTCAATATTATAGCAGCACACCAAATGTTATAAAGGTTAGTCCATACAATAAATAAATACATTGGATACCTTCATTCGTTCAGTAGCCTATACAATAATGTATACAATGCATGGTAATTGCATGTTGCATGAATGGGATATATGTTGAACTTGCTAGGAGAGAGAGAGAGAGAGAGAGAGAGAGAGAGAGAGAGAGAGAGAGAATGATGTGACGAGAGGAAGAGAGTAAAATATCCTTTTAAAACAGAACCTATATTAATCAACAAAGAGAGGAGAAACTACGATAACAATGCACGAAGGAAAATATTGAAATGAATAACTGATTATAAATGAAAACATCTAGAAAACATATGGGTCACCATATAACATATATTAATGGTTCCAAATAATTATACAATTCCGTGCAAATTAATCCATGAGGTAACGTATTCTTCATATATATATATACCGGTATATATATATATATATATATATATATATATATATATATATATATATATATATATATATATATATATATATATATATATATATATGTATGGTGAGTGCAGTCACAAAGTTATTATATCGTGTAGCTCAAATAGTAAACATAAAACGATAATATATTTATTATGTAGTTTAATTAAAAAGTAATCATTCTCAATTTTATGATCAGTTGGTATGGAGTCTGACACATCCTCACTAAATGAAATATGTAACGAATGTAAATAATACTATTTCAAGAGAAACATTTGTTATGGCGTATAGCAATAACCCTTAAATGGCGGCTTGCTGACATCTTGTATTATTATCTTACTCTGACTAACAACAGACGATTTTACGTGTCACAGGAAAATTCTACGCCCTTCAAGGGTCAGTGGTATAGCAATAGCAACGAATAAAATCAAATTAATTTATACAACCTTAACGTTAAACACTAAACAGCCTGAAGCTTCTAGTGCACCATGGCTGTCTGCAAAATAGGAAAATAGAAACCACACTTCTTGTCAGGATATGCACAGAAAACGAAAAGAAGAAGGAAATACATTTATAAAATATTATTGGACAGCGAAAGCTAAAAGATGAAACATTGAGAAAATTAGCTATATTGAATGTTTGCCATGCACAGTATAAGGTGAAAAGAAAAAGCGTATGAATATTTTACCCTATACATATAATAAGCAGGAAGTGCAGAAAACAAGAAGAAATGACTGTTATTGTTCATATCCAGGTAGAGGATTGCAAAAAAGATGCACTAACATCGTAACTAAGTTTTGGTACATATAAACGCGTGTAGAGACAATTGTTGATGGTATCCTTAGTTAACCTATCATCCATCATTACCTCAACACAGATTTTGTTCCCAAGCAACCGGTACTCCTTCTCCTTCTTCCCTTGTTAAATATTTGTTTCAGACCTCATCCTTTCACAATATTTTACATCATCACCTTGTATGTGTGATCGAATCCTCCTTTTTCTACCCGACATAACACACATTCTTCTAACAAACCATCTACTTTTTTTATCTTTTTTTTTCTTCAGAATCGTCATCTTGGCATTAAAGTATCCCTGTGGAACCCTTCCTTAATATGTATATACGAACACTCATCTCTTTCCCATTCTTACTTCTCAAACTACAGTACCCTCAAAAAATGAATCATAACCTTGTTTCGGAAACTTTTATTTACCTTCATTTAAAACCTTCACTTATACCTAGAACCCATCCATACCTAGCCAGAATATCAATCAAATTAGAACAATAGTATATTTATATCCATGATTTTTAAAATTGTACAGACTCCTCAATTTCTTAATAACTTTGTTTCCCCAAAAGGAGTCCCTCACTCACGTACCCAAGCAACCCTCATCTCTCTCCCTCCTCTCGTCCCTCTCCATAAACTCTAGTTAGAGGAAACATAGGGTTATATAAACACAAGAGGAATCTTGAGATTAATTGCAACAGGGAGTCTTATTGCAACATATCTTCTGCACCAAGCACTCGATGGCCATCCTGAGACGGAAAACGACGGCCAGGAGAACGAGAACGATGATGGTGAGAATGATAATGAAGGCCACAATCAGCCACAGTATCACGCTTCTCTCCACAGACACTGTCACAATACAAGAGAGAAGGAATGTTGGTGTTAGTAATTAGACAGCAACGTCAAAATAAAAAATGAACGAATAATGATGTTTAGGTAATCTCCAGGACATTCAGATATTCTTTAACATCTTTCCAACAATACTGATAATTGAAATGAGAGGTTATTATTATTATTATTATTATTATTATTATTATTATTATTATTATTATTATTATTATTATTATTATTATTATTATTATTATTATTATTATTATTATTATTATTATTATTATTTTTATTATTATACTCTTTTATAGTAGTAGTAGTAGTAGTAGTAGTAGTAGTAGTAGTAGTAGTAGTAGTAGTAGTGAAAAACACCTTGAATGGCCATTGCTACATGTAATGTACTTTATAAAACGATGGGGCCTCACATTATGCTTAAGTGGATGGAGAAGGAAGGTTGAATCAGTGTATGCTAAATTGTTATCTCGTACCTAAATAACTAACAAACTAAAGTATATTCTGTGCACAAACCATGCTGCTATACACGATAACAGTTGTGTAATTGGTTCTTATTTGAACTGACATCCCGTATTAGTTAAATGGACACATAGACTGACAAATATCAAGCTGATAGTAATGTGATATTCCAACCTAACTCTTCAGTTTCTTAGATACAAGTCCACACATAAGTAAATAAATTCCACTTTGAAGAGCGTGATACAAACATCAGATATTTTGAAGTAGAAAGTGAATACACGAACCTGGCCACGTGCCGTGATAAGGGTCTTCATAATTATCCTCAAAGAAGTCTTCGTGTTCGTCTGATTCTTCTCCATGGCTAACGCTTCGGACGCTTATTGGGTCTTCACTACGTGGTGTCTCTGGATTCAAACGGGTGCTCACAGATTCCCTATGGAGTTGGTCGGGTCTCTGTCTGGTCTGTTGTTGTTGTTGTTGTTTGGTCTGGGTTTGTACTGGGGGAGACTGTCTGGTAGTGGACCGGGTGGGAATATCAAAGGTATCAGGGGCTGGAACTGGGTCAGTGGTAAAAGAGGGGACTGGTGATGGAACTGGGTCAGAGGTAAAAGAGGGGACTGGTCGTGGAACTGGGTCAGAGGTAAAAGAGAGGACTGGTGGTGGAACTGGGTCAGAGGTAGGAGAGGGGACTGGTGGTGGAAGGGGCTGCTCATCCTGGAGTTCACCTGTCTCGGTTGGTACTGTTGTGGGACTAACTTCACCTTCTTGGGCGTGGGTCAGTGCTGAGAGGAAGAGGGGGAGAATGGAATACTTACTTTAATATTGTTATTTCAGGAAATAAACAACAGTTTTTTTGTTTGTTTTTTTCAGACAAACACACAACAACGTGTATAATAATTTTCTTCTTGATATACCTGGGGATTAAACCAAGACACACTAATGACAAGACTCAGGCATTATATACTATACCGTAAGCCACCCAATGTGAAAAAGAACCTCTCTATCAATTGAACAGCATGGGAAAGCCCAGACTTGCAACTGTCAATTTAAAGAATAATTGATCAAGAAATACCTTTAATATACAATAAGTGTCCAAATAACTATGATAACAGAGTATATTTTAAATTATTTTTTGAACTAAAAAAAAGTGTTCTTGTTGCATAATAGATTTTTGACAAACACCAAATACTTTCATATGATAAGGAAATCATATCTTAACGAAGCTAAATAACGCCTCAAGGTCTATAATGCATCTACAACACTAAGCTCAAAATGGTATATATAATATATTTATGATACAATTAATTTGCAAGATAATATTTTTTTTGGTATAACAGAAAGTGTTTTAGTATGCTAGAGAGAATTAAATGAATTACTGTTCCTTGTAAAATGTTATATATACTGCTAAACTGAGTGCTAATACTATATATACTATCTATAATATTAAACATATCAGCTATGATGACTTTTGTCATCATTGCTTCCAAGTACAGGTGTCTTGCATATGCTTCATATTTTGCTTCTCGTAAACAAATAATCACTCAGGTACTGCATATACAATGTTAGCATATACTCAACTTAAATAATTATATTAATAAATTTTATCACAGTTATTGCATACATTAAGTTAATATATACTCAACTTAAATAATTATATAAATAAACTATATCACACTTATTTGCATACACAATGTTAACATATACTCACTTAGACACATAATTCCTACTGCCACCAACACCTGAAAAAAACAGAAAGGAACAAAGTTTGGTAATGAAAGGTACTGGCTGTAAGAGTGACTTTTCTGAGACATTAATGAACATTATGAAAACGTGAATTGGAACTAACTGAAGGCATCATAATCTTATCCACATAATATGAATATTTATAAAGAGTTTAATGACTCATTATAAAGGATGAAAATGCATCCTTTGGGAACCAACTTATGTCTTCATCACTGCCATATAATTATATTTATTTTAAAAGGGGAGAATATTGACAGTTAATTGTAGTAAGAAACAGACAGATCTACTTAGTAAAGTAACCAGATATATGACATACTTTCCAAGAATGAAATGCCTTTAATTCAACAACAAAAGGTGTGCTGGATAGTCTGCGCCACTATTCTGGCCGGGCCTTTTTCCTGCCTCGCACTCAAAACGTAAACAACACATTTAACGGTTAATACCATATAAACCGCTTATGCAACATGAATAAATTTATACATAATATTGAAGTACAAACATTTACCAGTCTTAGCCTTGTGAAGATTGAATGGAAATCTGTAAGATGGGTAGCCAGCTCAGAATGACCATAGCTCAAAACACACTTTTATACTCCCCTGACAATTCTAAGTAAGTTTTCACGCTTGATTTCATAATAAAACGTGTCAGAATAACTGAAGCAGTAATGACCAGCAATAGACAATATTTTCCAAAATTTATATATTTCCTGGGCAGCCAATTTGAACACCTGGCGGCCATCTTGTAATATGAATAATTCTGTGTGGCCCGAGGTTGATTTTCAATTACGGTCTTATAAAGGTTATCTGTTCAAAGATTCATGCTTGTCTCACCATGTGCACTTTAATTCCATAAATCTACAGTTTCCCGCCTATACTAATTAAGGAAGAAAAAGCCATTCTAGTGCACATTAGGGATAGGCTAACGCACCATTGTGAGAATCTGTGGTCATCGGTGTCTATTATGTTTACACTCGGTCGCCTGGGGTCACAGGCCAAAGGGGAACATAAACACTCCATCTAAATAGAACTCAGTGATCTCGTCGCTGTTCCAGAAAGAGTCCTTTAATTATTATGTAAAATACAGCACACCACACCATTGTAAGTATTATTCATAAGCTCTGTGTGAAATACGATCATTTAAGTAAAAAATGTGGATTATTTACAGAAGATAATTATGTGAACTAAAGTGTAGGCCTAATACTTTTCAAATATAATCATAATTATAATGCTCAAATCATCTGGATATAGGAAAACACAAACTCACAATGTAATATCTCGTTTAAACTATATGTTGGTCTACATAAACCGCATTTGGCTTATTAGCATTAGAGAAAAGATTACTGAGAAAGTTTCTTGGGATAAGGTCGCAGGACAGAGATACAAAGGAAAGACAAAGGGATGTCGCGAAGGTACAACCAATCAATGAATAGATGAGGCATGTCTCACTCAAAGTGGTTGGTGTATATTATCAAGAGAGAGCTTAATAGATCAACAACATTCCCTGGGTTGCTGTCTAATTTGATTGAATCAATAATATACAAGTTTATACATTTTGACCACACGAGTATCATGAATACAAACAATGATATTTCCCCATCCCGTGTTTTGATGAGGAACACATCACATTGCTATCTTTATACACTTTAATTACTGTACAACACAGTAAAGTAAAAATAGAGAAGATTGTGTTAGTCGTACAGTAGCTCTTAGGAATTTTATAAAACTGCCAAACATTACCCGTAAAGTCGTCATGATGGAATTGAAGGTAGAGGTGGATATCCTTAACAAACGATGACTGGACCGAGTCTGACCATCGGATGCACCGCTCCAGTTGACGAAAGGTGGGATGGGGTCGGGTGGAGGGAGGGAGGCTGGTTTTTATTTCAATCTGATCTCACATCATCTGATGAGGTCACTAGCAAATGAGGTTACGAAGATTTCATACTGATTGTGGAAGTCCCAGTCGGTATATGTATACATGTATGTATGTATATACTGTACATATGAATGCCTGTGTGTATGTATAATAATCCCTTTCTTTTTTACTCTAGCAAATGTATATTACTTTCCTTTCTGAACCGTTACGAGATATACAGAAATATTTTATGTTGTATCTCAAACTTCATGCATAAGTTTATTTACCTCGTGTTATTTTCAAATAATGGAGTTTACCTTGGAACATTTTATATTATCTAGTTTTATTGTAGGTATGTATTGAAGCATGATGCTGTTGTTTATAGGTCAATGTAGAACTTAAATAATTTCTGATGTGGTTTTCTATTCCCCATGTGAGACTTGAATTATTTTATGTCGCAGTGCAAATATAATGTGAGACATATTTGACCATCTGTAGCGACAATAACAACGACAGAGACACTGTACTCTACATGTAACAACAGCCAGGGAAAAGTACAGCAAATCTTTTACCATTCCACATCTTGGACTCATTCGTATGTATTGGGAGTACAAAAGATTGTTAAGGAATGCAATATAGCATAGCTGTAGTGGAGATAGAGAACTTTGCATTGGATACGATATAACAACAATTATTAGGTAGGCAAGTGAAGTGAGCCAATGGATGAAACTAATATGGTTGTATAAACCGTATATCTGACACTCGAAGCTAAACACTATAAAGTACAAACTTGTATGATATTATAAATAGATAAAGGCGCCTGTAACCCTCGACGTAAGGTGTTGTAAGCTGATATATTGATGGTAATATTATTATGTAGTCTAGAGCAAAATATTGTTGTAAAATGATTAAGGGATCATTATATGAATATTACAGCAATTTAGGGAGCGATATCCTGATTATACACACTGACATTAACTGAGGATTTAACATTGAGCCAATTACAAAGCTGGTAGTATATCGAATTATGCTTTCAAAGGACTGTTTCTAAAAAGAGGAATATACTGAGTATAGTACTGTATACATCAAATCAAAAAGAGATAAAGCCAGAGGGATATGAAGATACAGTTGCCTAAAGGTTCCTCTTTACCCCCTGCAGTAGCTCTGGGGTTCATATGGCAGGCAACGTTGGACACGTTCGGATCACATCTGATTCAGTACATGATGATTCAGCAGGGAAAGTGTCTCATTCATAAGTGTAATTCGAATATTGTTACGCTGCTACATCTACTTCAAACACAAAAATGGGGCAAAGGAACACTTTTTGGCAATTGTACATGGGACAAGGTCTGTAACAATCACAAACGCTGTAAAGAAATAGTTTTCTAGGACGAGCAGTAATCCTTCTAAGTAAGATGCATACCACAACCTATATAACCATTTCTTTACATCCATTTTCAAGTTATATAGAGCCAAACATCATATTTATTCCTCCCAACTCATAACAAAAACACATCTACATTAAGTGATAAACGAATTATTTCCTCTCCGAAGAAAACCAGAAACAGTTTGAACCAAGAATACTACAACGTGTTTTCCCTCGATTTGAGTGTAAAGACAAAAAAGAGTCCGAGGTGCTTACAAGAATGTAAAATTATATCAAGTAAAAACAATACATAAATTTAATGGAAGCTTCAAGGTTTTCTCCAATACGAAAAGAAAACATATTTTCCAGAATATGGTATCCTCAAGTGCTGTCGTAGCCTTCAGATACACAAAACATACAGTTCTACTATCTCTCTTATCACCGGTAGAGGCTCTAAAAATACTAAAACGAGACACAGTAATAATACGTCTCCAGTTGTACTCAAAGGCTTATAATGAAATACTAAGAGAGTGTCGACAATCAAAATGAAAAAAAACAACTTCGAGATTTCAAAAAACCCATCTGTCGAACCTTGATTATGTCTACGGTCAATTTGCATTTGCATATCAAAGTGCAGTTATTCTACTCTCATCCAGAAGATGTTCATCCATAGTAGGTTTAATTAATGAACGAGACCACATGTAAATATGCCAGAGAGGGGGAATTTAACTTTAGATCAAATCCACTTCAACGGGGATATATTGAACTGAAGGGAAGGACGTAACAAACTGCAGTATTCTGACCTGAATTTGTATTCATGCACGACTGCAGAGTCGACAATAATTACCAGGAAGTGAACGAGCATTATCATAACTGGCTAAAGGATGAAAGAAGTTTTACTTTTACCGAAAAATGATACAGTATTATGTTACTCTGGTCGAAACCTTAAGTTATTGACATTCTTGTGGCCTGATTAATTGTGTCAAGTGTTAGGACAGAATATTATTGTACTCTCCTGAATGTACAATTCACACAATGGTCGTGTCAGTAACCTCAGTACATGCGATAGAAATAAACCTACTTTGACTAACTAACCTACATCTCTCACCTTTTACTCCCTCTCCCCGTCACGCCACTTTCCCCTTCTCCTCCTCCCTTACCCAACTGCCATCTCCCTCCCACCATCCTCCTCTGTTATCCCATTCTCACCTCACAACCACCATCCACCCTCTCTCCTCCCGATCATGTACTCCCTATCCCTCCACATGTCCCTCAAATCGGTGCCCTACATCTCAACTCTCTCCCCCTCTCACCTCAAATCGTTGCCCTACATCTCAACTCTCTCCCCCTCTTCCTCCCTTTCCCCAGTACCTCCGTTACCTTACTTGTACACATTCCCACACCCCTCATTCCTACGCAAGTTGCCAAGCGAAAAGGACCACCAACACAACAGTATTAATAACAACAACATGGGAGTCATCAAGGTAAGACAAAATAACTGTGGTTTTCGATATTGGAGTGAATTATCAACCATTTAAGAGAGATGCCTCTAATGTCACTTCAACACTGAAGCATCGTGGGTCTCGATGGAGGGAAGAGATGAGGGAAACTTTATCAAATAGAGATAAGGCATGTAGAGAGTAGAATGAATCGGTACAGTACGATGTAGTCTAGAGGGGAAGGGGTGAAGGAAGCTTTGTCAAGGAGTGACAAAGGAGTGACAAAGTGACATCTATGGAGTGGAATGAGTTGGAAAGAGGTAGTATAGAGGGGATGAGGTAAGGGAAGCATAAAATGAGTTTGAACGAGGTAGTATACTGTGGGAAAGGGGTGAGGGAAGCATTGTCAAGGAGTGAAGACATACAAGGACGATGTGGTGTACATGGTAAGGGCGATTTGCCAGTACAGAAAGTGTTCATTATATTTACGTAAAATGGCTGGTGTACACCAGTAAATGAGTGTTACTGCATGGATTATTGTACCACGACTGAGGCCAGAATGTGTGAATCTGGACTAGAGTGAGTACGTGGGGTAACATTGTCTATTTATTAATTCTTATATATATATATATATATATATATATATATATATATATATATATATATATATATATATATATATATATATATATATATATATATATATATATATATATATATATATAAATATAAATATGTATACACTATATAATATTATTATATACATGAAGAAACCTCACTTCACCGTGGGATGTGTGTATGCTAAATAACCACAGTAAAAATCATAGAGAGGGCAGTAAGTACTTTCGTATATTACATCTTCAGTCAGAGTGAAGTGAAGAAAAGTCTCTTTTAGCTCCACCCACAAGTGGCCTATGTGTATTATATACTCTGACTGTACCCTCTTGTGTTCACTCTGTCTGAAGATGTAATATACGAAAGTACTTACTGTCCTGTCTATGATTTCTCCTGTGGTTAAAAATATTTTATTATTATATTGATAAGGCGAGATATTACACTTTCCACTCCACTAATCATTTTTATAAAGACTTATAATATGTTAATCATTAGTCATCATGACCACAATTCTGATAGAATTATAAGTTTAATTGTATCATAGGCACACCTGCAAGTCTCTACTGTAAATAAATTGTAGGCTACTCTTCAATATATATATATTTAAAAAAACATTGCTATTTTAAAAGGTTTTTCTAAAGCAGTTTTAATTACACAAGTTACAAACTAATTATCTGAGGTCACACACGTTTTACCTTAAACACTCTACAAAAACTACAGACATGATTTAATTGAGTAAGTTAAGAGAGTATATAATAATATTTCCTGGTTATTCAAACATTCGAATTAGTAACTCAAGGGTATGAAACTCTTGTCAATGATGAAGTCCTTTTTGTCTTATAGTTTCCAGATATCAATAGTAGGCCTATTCAGTTTACAAACAACAAAGTTATTTATTATTATTATTATTATTATTATTATTATTATTATTATTATTATTATTATTATTATTATTATTATTATTATTATCTTCCAGATGTGGATGATTGGTGTCCTCGTGGTTGTACTTTGTAAGTACCCGATGATTTGAAGTATGTTCTGACTGAGAAGAAAGATTTTATGATTTAATGTCTATACTCATCGTTTTACAGGCTGTGTTACATGTTTATATTTATTTATTTTTAATAAGAAGATAAGAAGTGTTGGATTAGGCTCATATTCTGGTAGAGATAGATTCAGACCTTCAGCTAATTCTCACAATATATTTTATTAACAAATTGTGTATAAATAAGTACAGCAGCGATCCACAGTTTCTGGAACACCCGGGCTGCTCAGAGGTGAGGATCATATGCCCTTCTGGTCGGGAATTATGATAGTTCTGAAGCTACACTAGCCATTGGATGAGACAGTTTCTTTTTCTTATTATGGTCAAGAGAAGCTAATATTATTGCAAAAGAACAAGTGCATGAACAAGGATAATTACTTTAAGCTCATTCTAGACGCAATTAATCTGTCCCTTCCAAGCTGAGTGAGTTGTTTGCTGTGATACCACGACTTCCGCCATAACCAACACTCTAGACATAATTATATTCTAGTCGATTTGTCAAGCTGTACTCATATATAAATTCACCTAAAAGCTATTCTTACTCAGCTTTGTATCTATTTCTTATCAGTATTTCTATCTCTACAGGGACTACTAAGAGCTATTGTTACTCAGCTTTGTATCTATTTCTTATCAGTATTTCTATCTCTACAGGGACTACTAAGAGCTATTGTTACTCAGCTTTGTATCTATTTCTGATCAGTATTTCTATCTCTACAGGGACTACTGTACATGGAGAAGACGATTTTTCAACCAAATTCTTAACTGCTGCCCGCAACACCTTGGCTACTCAAAGGCAAGAACAAATAAAACCTGAACCGTTCACCCCAAGTTTGTCGAATATAACATAGTCCTAACCCAATAAATTTCTACCTTTCTTAACTTACCCAAAACTACCTTACATATTTACCACTAGAACTGGTATTGACAAATGCATGCTAAACATTTCGTATTATTGTATATCATAAATTATCTTTCTTGCAGGACCAATCAAGTATTAGATATTCACAAACGACTATTAAACTGAGTATGGAAAGTTTAATGTAATCCCACTTCCATTTCAATCAGTCTTAAAAACTGACTAAACGAAATCTAAAACCATTAGTAATACGGACTGAAAGCCATTTTATTCTGTCCCAAGCATAGTAATAATACATCGATGGTATTATATATATATATATATATATATATATATATATATATACAAGCACTGGGCTTCGCCCACCACGGCTGCGCCGTGGGTGCTTTTGCCTGCGGCGCTGCTCGCTGCGCTCGCGTTTCACCTGTATTAGTAATAAGTGCTGGCAATTGTACCTCGATCAGCAATAGTTTTCGAGATACTGAACATTCGAGAGTGGTCCTATCTCGAAAAATGAATGTCTGTATTATGACATAAAGCCGTACTTAAACTTACAGCAATTTGGCACAATACAAAATAAAAAACATCAGCATTTGACTGGGCGTAAGTCAAGATAGATCTATATAAGTGAGTCAAGCATCCAGGAGTGGGTAGTACAACGAAGTTGGAGGTGTTGCCGGGAGACATACTGTATAGTCTCTAAAAGTCATGAGTGGCGGATATAAGATCGAAGTGTAACTGGTCAGGTGAATAAAGGATAAGAGTAGGGAACACATGGGCCACAAATGAGATGTATATAGAGCAATATTTAGGGGGCACATCAATATATAAATGAGTGGCAGAAGCAGTAGACTCAGCAGGAGGAGAATAATGAAGCCAAAGTGCGCGCTGGTCAGAAAATAAAGTTAGCACTGAGGAGCACTGGACCTGAGATGCTATCATGCCAGACTTGAAGATGTACTCCAGAGCAAGTCTCTGGATCTTGCTCCAGAGTACCTCCTCGGGAATGAGTGGCGTCGCCAGTGTCCCAACGCGTCAAAGGATGCTTGTGGATGTATGAATTATTAGAACCAGAACAATCACCCAGGTCAGAATGCCGCGCATTGAAATCTCCCATATACACCATGCCAAGGACTGTGTGAGAAAGAGGAGCCTCAAGAGTGAGTCTAGCAGGAGCAGAACATTATACATAATGTATTATTCCAGTGTATTTATGTTTGTTTTTATATATTTTATTGTTGCTTTTGTTTGTTTATAAATTATTCTCTCCATTTCAAACTTAGCGTTATCAACCTTTCCTTCCTGTAAAGTTTCAATGAAATCGACTCGCTCACTAAAAACATATATTCACGGCTCCCCTAAGTTCCTAACCTGCTGATATTGCTTCGAATGAATAAATGGAAACTTTCTTGATTTTAGCTTAATCGATAATGAAGATTTACATCGCTAAGTTTGCTGGGTCTTGGGTAAATTAGGTTAGGTTAGGTTGGTATTGCTGTCTATGGTTCTGTAGCTATTCTGGTATGACAATAATATTGTCTAGAATGAGACGTGTCTGTTTCTTCTGATCGTTGTGTTCATGGTTCATAATATGGATAAACAGAAGTAATCTAACAATTATATCTCTTTCACGACAACATCATTAATCATTCTCAAAGTTCGTCATACTAACAGAGAGGCAATAGAATTTTACACCATAACTGCACTTCAAAAGGAGTTTATGTAATAATAATAATAATAATAATAATAATAATAATAATAATAATAATAATAATAATAATAATAATAATAATAATAATAATAATAATAATAATAATAATAATAATAATAATAATAATAATAATAATAATAACACAAGTTGTGATGACAACAGATCTAACCCGAGCGTGTATTTGGTATTACACGTGACCCCTCATGAAGTCGAGAAAAAGGATATAGTCACCGCTACTATTAAGGTAAGTTAGTATTATCAGCCATTTTATTTCTCCTTCTATCTCTCTGTCTCTCAGGTCACAGTTACCCATTGGTTGCCACTCTGGCCCTCTATGTATTTACTGCATTATAAGTACACTATTACATGACGAGACACACTTTTTTTTTTTTTTCAGAAAAACATTAACCCCAAAAACATACCGTAAAAATGATCATGCCTTATCACGTGTGCTGAGAAGGCTAATGAATGAAAAAACAAGTTTTTCTTTCGTTTTTTATCCTCCTTTTTTTTTTTTTACTAATATGGTCAGTACTACTATTTTGTATCCTCTTTTAACCCATAGGTTGCATCTTCATATCTTATATGTCTTTCTTACCATATAACCTTACCTGACTCTTTTAGCTTTTTGGTGTTAACAACATTCTTCATTTCGTATTCATATACAAAACCCCGTCGTGGCCAAACTTGAAACCTGTGTACCCCTGGTATATGACCTTGAGTGTCTAATCTGATATGTAGTGTTACGATAGTTGCAGCTAGAATCTTGTCATCAGCAGCAAGTAAATGTAATGGTCCAAAGTTCTTAATATATTCAAATGAACATAGTGAATCTGTTCTTCCTGGATTTTGAAACTGAAAGAGCAGAGAATATTTTGCATATAATGTGTGCGAGCTTCTTATGTATGAAGTTTCTGTGTATTGTATAATATTATTTACTAGCCAACACTCGCCCGTTTCTAGAGCTTAGGGCACCCCCACCCAGCCCCCTATATCGCCCACCTTTATAACCTCATTGCACAGGAACATCACATACAAGGTTCATTCGCCTTATAATCGTAATTTACTCTGTATATTAGCACTTAGTTTGGTCCAAAGACATATAAAATTTAAGTCATAGTCAGGGAAGAAAGAAGAATGGAGTGAAGAAAGGATGGATTAATTGGAATTAGGCGCCGCAACATCGAAATTTTACGGTATAGCGCCATAAAAAGGTGAAAGAGAAGAGTGACAGAGTGAAGGAAGGAAAGGAGGCTATACAACCACACATAGAGAGAGAGAGGGAACTGAGGGAAGGAAGAAGAGAAAAAAAAATGGGAAGGGAAAAGGAAAGGCTATGATTGTGACAGGTAGTGAAGATGTGACCGAAATATGATAGGTACACTAAAGATTAAAGCCCGAACCCGAAGATGTGTATCCATATATGCCACGCGCAGTATTTACGTGGTGCCTGTATATACGTAAATACAAACAAACTGACATAAAACTCTATATAATAAAAGATAGTGCGTAAGTTGTGCACACCCACACACACAAAATTATACTGTACTATATTCAATCATCCCGAGGAAATAATATTATGTTGATGATGTAACATTGTCTCTGCTCCTTTTCAGTCCTATCCGACACCCTTTATTGACGACATACAATTTCTGATTGACTGGGGAGACGGCTCCTTGGATGTAGTTAGAGGCCGTATTCTTATGGGTAAGTCTCTACTTTCTATAATATACCAATGTAGTAGTAAAATGTATATATTTTGTTGGTGAGTCACTTGAAACTACGCATTGCCCATGCAGCAAAACTAATACTATTAACGGAATTATTACGTTCAGGAACCTATTCGTGCAATATTTCTAGCATATCTATAGGTTTCTAAACATTTTGAATAACTTCTAGACAAAGTACATATGTCAGAGTACAGTTTTCAATATTTAGTTTATACGATGAAGCATTTTCCTTCAATGAGTATATATCCTTCTTTTATTTTCATCCGTGAGCTTTGGCCAAGAAGCTTTTATCCAATTTCCAACCAGCCAAGAATAATGTTCCAACTGCATCAATACCCATTCTCAACCTCGTAAAGCAACGTGTTGATTTCTTACTTGGTTTTGAGAATCCTTTAGAAAATAATCTTTTCCATTTCTAATATACAAACCGAAATAATATTGACAAAGTACATTATTTTATAGCTGCTTCACCAGCTTTGAATATCGCAGACAAGTAATGGTCTGATTTGGCTATAATTTGTCTAAAAAAACAAAGGAATCACTCACAGCTTAAATGGTACAACCCCAAACAGTACAGTAAGTCAATGTTACCAGTGACTAGGAATACCTGTTGTTTGAATCTGTGACAGGTACTGGAACAGATGCAACCTCTTTTCTTCCGTACAAACTCCATAACTTCACATGACCACCCGTCTTACACACACACATATAGCTTCCCTGACCTGATCTTATCTTTCACCCACAGGCATAGAAGACAGCGCTGATAGTACACACCAATACAAACATGCGGGAAGGTTTTGGATAACTGTAGGTGCGGAAACCGAGGGTCACTTTTTCTACATAACAAGACAGGTGACGGTCCTGGATGAACATTCTTCCAGACACTCAAACGGCCATTCTTCCAGCCACTCACACGACCATTCTTCCGAACATCATTCCAGCTACCACAAGGGACAGTGTATAGGCGAGATTGAGTTGTGTAAGTATATTAATAGCTTTGTAGGATCAAGGAAACTGCTATTGGCTTAGCCATACTCAGCTCATGAGTTATGACTCGACCTTGAGTCCAAATATATATCAAGGCTACTTTTAAAACTATTCATTTTTCTGCACTTATTGCTATTTATGGGTGCTTGTTCCACCTCTCAGCTACTCTACTTCAGAACACCAATGTCCTACAATCTCGAGATATAGGGTCAATTCCACAATGGTTGGTAGTGGTTTGTAAGCACTCAAACGAAAGAATCTTAGCCGTGTAAATGACTTATAGGTGAATTATTTAATGAATTTGGTGAGTAATATATGCGGTGATCATCATTATTTAACTGTTGGATAAATTTTGTGAATGTGGATACTCAGCTTTTGGAAAATAATAAAACCTTACAAGTGTAGTTGGTTAGGAAGCTCACAAACAAATATCATTGTGGAATCGACTCATAAATATGTGGTGTTTGGAGGGTTTCCTGTACCGGCGTCTCCTTTACAGGAACTTTCCTAGGTCTCATATTTCTACCCCTTTCATCCACTTATTCATATCATTAGAATATATCCTAAATGAAGTATGATGGGATTCCTGTTGTTGTTATAATGAACTGCTTCCGTGCTGACTCCTTGCAAGGTAAACTTGTCTGTTATCTAATATATTATTTCCTAACTACTTAACGTTTGCCCTGATATAACCTATTCTAAAAAAGGATGACCGCTCACAACCCTCCAACCATTGCCCCATAGCTCTGATTCTTGTCTATCTAAAGCCTTCAAATCTATTCTTAACTTAAGATTTCTAAAGTATCTTACTTCCCACGACCTTCTTTCCCGACGGTAGTACTATTTACAACAGAGATTTTCTACTGGCAATCTTCTATACTTCCTTTTTTATTCATGGCCATCCTCTTTTCAGAACTGCAATGAAACTTTTAATGCCACCCTAGACATATCAAAAGCATTTGAAAGAGTCTAACACAAAGCTTAGGTTTCCATGCAATGGTTTTCACCATAGTTCTGTTCTATTATCTTTTCATTTTCATATAGTTAATAATCTTAGCTGTAATATACTTCCCCCATCCACTCTACCTGGTTTGACAATCGTCTATCCCATAGCTCCTCACCACATAAAATGATAATTCAGTGACAAGCCTGATTTCGGACCTTTCCCCCATCTCCGACAGTGGCTTCTAAATTATATAATATATATGACAATTAGTTCACCTTTCACTCTCTGTAATTCGTCGTCTTAACAAGAATGTAGTAGTAGGGAGTGGAGATTATTAGAGAACAACTGTAACGGAAATACAGACAAACTGATAATGTTACGAATGTACTAACTAAATAAAATAAGTAAAAGGCGAAAGTGTCATGCGTTTTGAAGTGGAGCCCGAATTATATAATCAACAATACCCCAATTCCCCTTTTTTCAAGGGGTAGGAAGATTTTAGCATTAGGTAGAAAAGTAAGCATAATACAGAAGTAAAGACAGTAACTAGTGAAATTGTCGCACACTATTACTACCCAATACGAGCCAACAAAATTCATAACTTCTCCCCACAAGTTCTTGTATCCCACACGTTGCTCCCTTCACTTTACCTTGGTGACAGGAGCCATTCCATGAACTTTCCAGTTAAAACTGGGTACACGTTGCTTCATTTATATTTATTCCACTTCTGTTTTACACAATAACCCACCATATCGTGCCGTCGTCTTCTTGGTCATCCTCTTTTTCTCCTCCCCCCATAATCACTCTCATACACCTTTTTCACCACTCTTGTATTATTCATTCTTTCCAAATGGCCATAACACCTCATAACACTTTCTCCAATCTCTGATCCAGTGATTTGCTCACATCGCACCATTCTCGGATTTTAGTATTTCTCGCCCTGTTAATTCTACGCATTCTACAAACACTTCTTAGCATATCCATTTTTACTTCTCTTACTCTCGATTTCTCATATTCATGCCACTCCAAGGTTAACCCTCTAAATCTAATCAGTGTCTCCATTGCACCTGCTACTTTTCTCCCTAGGGTTACTCTGTTGTCTACCTCTTTGAGGCTGAAACCGATTTATATACTACCTCAATATTATCTTTTTCCTTTTTCCAAGTTCTTTATTTACCTTTAGTACAAGCCCCAACAAGCAAAGGTACGATGCTGCTAAAGCCCATGAAATGTATCCAAAAAATATTATCTTTTAACAAATTTCTCCCTTTTCGCCAGACCGGTCTTTGGACGACCCGGCTAAGCAGCCTTTCTACATCGTAGTGCTACTGTTCATCATCATCATCTTCGTGGCCCTCATAGTCATGACATGGTTCCTTTGCTGCTGTGTCTGCTCCGTCAAGAAGATATAGTGTTGGTGCGTTGGAGTGGTATGGTGATAAATGAGTAGATGAATCTTAGAGTTAGTAAGGAGTGACTCAGTGTAATGAACAATAAGTGCTGTACTTTGTGGATAGTGAAAAGATTAATAACTTTTATGGTGGAATGTTCTATAAAAATAGAGTGAGGTATACAGGTGTTGCAGAAATAAGTATTGCATTTAGTGCCGAGTGTGTTAAAAAGTATGGTGTATTGGAGTGCAGGACTGATGGCTTGAGTGTCAGTTGGGGACGTGGGTATGTGAGTGGTGGACCAATGAAAATGAATGAGTGGAGTGGAGTGGGTATGAAATGAGTGAATGCATAATGTGGGAGGACTGTGAATATATTAATAATGAGTAGAACAGGACGTATGGATTTTGATTGATTGATAATAGGCGCCGCAACAGCGAGGTGATATAGGCGTCAGGAGAAGGTAATAGAAAGGTAAGACAGCAAGCAGGAAGGAAATAGAAAGAAAAAGACAGTTGAAGAACTGAAAGGAGTAGCCAAGGCCGAAGGGGCGCCAAAACCCTTAAAGTATTGCCCACATCACTACAGGCTATACACCCCTATTCGGGGAGGTCTAGAATACATTAATTGCGTGTTTGGGAGTAAGAAGGATAATGTATTTTGATGGGAGGCAAAGCAATATTGGAAAAAAGTGAAGAGGAGTGTGTGATGACATAAAAAAAAATAATTAATAATTATGAAAGGAAAATATCTTATATGGGTGAGTGGTATGTACACCACTGGCCTAGATTATGTCCTGCCTACTTGCTCATATCTGCTTCCCAACCTCCTGAGATGCGTTGATGTAATACCTTCATACCATTTAATTATTCCCTCCACTGAAGAGAGATTTGCATGAACTTCCAGCACATACAAAGTATCGTCACTGATATATGAATAGGCTACTAGCTAGGATGAAGATATATAGAATGTATGGCATAGATAACTTATATTTACATAATATTGAAGTATGTAGGACAATGTTTCCCATATTACACATGCCATATGTCACTAGTTTAGTAATAATCTGAGAGTGAGACCTGCCAGTATTTGTGTCAGACAGCCCTCATATCATGTAGAGAAAAGATCTGTATGTTCTCTTACCCTTATAACTTAAACTTAGATTTATCTCGGTTCTTCAAGTCAAGAAACATGGTGTATAACAAAATAATCTCCGATATCCTGTTGACCCCATCTATGCAGGTATTTGGAAGCTTACAAGTTAGAGTCTATAATATTTTGGATAGATTAAAGTGACTGTATTCATATCCGTGATGATTATAATTATCTATCATATCCGTGATGATTATCTATCATAGGTATAATTTTCATACATACGGTATAAGTGGAATTTGCTGTCGTTTCAGTATTCACATCAGTAGTGTTAATTATGTCGTTAGCTATCGTTAATCCACGATACTGATTATCGATTAGTATTTGAATATTACTATGGTATGTTGTATAATTTGCATTGTAATTTATTTAAAAAGAGTCACTGTTATGGCCATTCCAAACTCCCTTCCAATACCCACCTTTCTCGTTCTGTAATGAATTCTTAATGAATCAATAGCAAAACATAGTTTTAAAAGACTCTTCATTGTTTCTTTCTTACTCCATCCTCAGATACATGTTTTATAATATTGGTTATAATAGAAGATGCATCATGAAGCGCTGACCATCTATACATAATCCAGCCAACTATAACATTACATGTCACCTGCAATAAACAGCAATTTTGTTTCCTTCATTGTAAAAAATCACATAAAAGCTGAAATATTACAATAATGAAATGCATCAGGAAGCATACAGTATAATGACGAAAGAAATACCTCATTTAAAATGCAATGGGAACAATAAACCTAAATTTAATGGAAAGTAGTGTTGGCTGTCCCCATAATTTGGTAACTTTTCAAGTTTTCAGTCTGTAGTATATGGCTGTCTCATGACCGAACACATAGAAACACTCTCTAATCAAGTATAGTTGCCCAAGAAAAGACTGCAACCAAATTTGCTGGTGTGTGGCGATATCTGACAGCTGCTCCAAAGTAAACACTCATATTTTATCAATGAATCACTCAGAACCTACAACCGTTGTATGGATGGATGTTATTGGCTTCAGCTAATTACATATGGAATCGAAAAAGGAAACCGTCAATAAAATGTGAATTAAAATAAAAAATAAAATGAGTGAAATAATGGAATAGGATAAAAAAAAAAAAAAAAATGCAAGTGCCGTACTTACCCTGCTGTTATCATTTGGAGTATATTGGTCCCACGGTAGAGATGATTGGTCCCTCTTGATTGCTTGTATCCAGTTTTGTCGAAGCTCGTGGTCCTTACGAAAGGTACCGTTTATACATTAACACGAGGTCCAGTTCTATAGTTTCCTTTGCCATTGGGCACACAGCTTGTTGGTGTATAGTAAAGTCATGGTCTAATGTACTGCAACACCTTCCAATGAGATGGCTTCGAAAAATGATCCGAAACTATAGCTGTTGGTGTGTGCAATTTTGATTCATAAAATTAACTCATATAGCTCGCTTTTATTCACCAGGTTGCAGTACATTAGACCATGACTTTACAATCACTTTATATATAAATAGTAACAATAACAGGACAGTTTCTTTAAATAAAATCACGAACTAGCGAAGTGACCAATCCACACAAAGGTTACGGGGCAACTGGCTGTGACAACTGGCATCTACCATACACCACAAGAATCCTAAAGATCACACTCGCCGCTGATTGTCTAATATTATATACAACCCTGGTTAAAGCATATGACCCTTTTTTCCCATAGCCGATTTATTATGAATGTTTACTTTTTAGCATAAAGACATTTGTTCAACATAGCTACACAAGTATTACCTGTCATATTATAGAAATTGGTATTGTCTGGTTTCATTGAACTTATATAAAATCAGGGAAAAAATCTTAACATGAGTAAGTACAGAACCATTCATTCTCGGAAAAATGTTTAATACATTTACTGGATCGTTTTCAAATGAGTTAAGCCCCGCCATGTTGGCTGTAATATTGTAATCTAATATCGTACTTTTATCGGGTTTATGATCCTACAAATGTGTAGTTCCCTTGTATGCTATCCTGAAAAACTCAGCTTATCACGCAGGGAATAGACGGCAGCCAAGGACAGAGAACAGTATTACAATGAATATGAATCCTTAGACTTCAACTCTAAGAGACTCGAACAAAGTCGACAACAAATGTGATTCAATCACCTCTCATCAGTCCGTGCCTGCTCACCATTCTCCATAGCATTATAAAAAACAAAATTATAATTCAATAATCAAATTACTATGTAAAATCAAATGTTTGAAACCAAAAAACAAATGTAAAACTCAAGAAATAAGCTGCAATAAACTAGGAATAACATATATAGTATTTTTATACATTTATACATTTATACATTTATAGTGGCAGTGCCTAGCACTATATTGATACCACTGCGTTTTGCTAGAAGTGTAATAAAATAATACCTGGTCCTCTACTGTATACAGAGAAAATAAATTCATAACTTTAACCTCAGTACACACAGTCCAACATGAATAGCTAAATTTGTGATTAACACTTTCTTGTTGAATCAGAAATTAGAATAAATAAATGTTAGCGTTATTGAGAAGACAGGGATGAGGATCACAGATTGATTTTGAAGTGGCGCCGCTCTATAAACAATAGCAGAGAGAGACAGAAAGAGAGTGTGTTTTAATATATTTTACACTGTTATTAACTCTACATAATATGACTTTGTACACCAAGGACGTATCCTAAGTTCCCTTTCTGGACGGAGCACAATCCAACATTGACTACGAGTGTCTGATCTGATCGTTGTCTCACGTCCCTAATTAAGTATTATTATGTTATCTCCTATACTGGTGTTCAGTATGTAAACTCACCCAAGTCAATATAAGTTTAAGTAAGTATAGTCACTATAAAATAGTGGCAAGCAATTTAGGAAAGTATTTAACTCTGTAATAACTCAGAACTGTTATAATAGAACTGTTATATATGGAATTATAGTGTAATTAAGTGGTCTAATCATCATTATTACTAATATTAATGTAATTGTTTAATAATATTGTGTAACTGTTATTATCATTATTAACGTGTCATTTTTCATAGTGATTAACCAGTGCCATACCTTACCGTTAATGATCAGTGCATTTATCTGTAAATCTGTGTAGCTCTCTGGTCCACAAACACATGAAATTATGCTTGTTCTGTGTCTTTATCAAGTGTTGAGTGAGTAATAAGTTCTCTTCGGTACAATATGGGAGTACCTCATCTAATTTTCATTAACTGTATTGTGTTTGTCAAACTACTTTAGTGTTAATAATTATTATTAATGTTTTAATTCGTGTTTGATGCAACACCAAGTAATATACTGTAGAACCTGATTTGTTGCAAGAGAGGATTATTGATATTTCTTGCTTTACTTAATAGTGTTTATTTTTTATAGTCAGAGAGTCATTCTCATTCCCATGTCTTGTAACAACTGGTACCAAACAAAGACTACAATTTGAGTTAAGTAATGGGAATACATTATCACTCTTAATACATAACTCTAACTCCTATATAAATAACATTAATCTTGGACACCGTCGGAATGTTGGTTGTCTAAATCTTCTGTATAAAATCTTTTAAATAGTTAACCATCCTTTTCATTCAAAGCTTCCACCGCCTTTTCAGCCAAATCAAAATAATCTTGCATTTTCACCTATTCGTTATAACACTACACAATATTCTTGAAATTTTATTCCATTTGTTACTAAATTGTGGAGTGAACTCACAAATTAACAATGTTGTCAATGCTGAAAATTTGCTTATATATATATATATGAGAGGGGTAAATAGTTTATTTGCTTCGGTAATCGGTTTTGCGTTTTATTATATATATATATATATATATATATATATATATATATATATATATATATATATATATATATATATATATATATATATATATATATATATATATATATATATATATATATATATTATATAGTTTTCTTTAGGTTTGACATGACCCCCGCTGGGACTCTTTGGGTGAATAGTAACAATACCCTTCAGCAAAGAACACTCAATGTTTCCTATAATAATAATAATAATAATAATAATAATAATAATAATAATAATAATAATAATAATAATAATAATAATAATAGTGACCTCACATAACCTCGTGGTTCGGTCATTTTGGTATCAACACCTATTCTGGGTCATAATGATTCCAAATATGTAGGTTAAGGCCAGGTAAAATGATAATTGAAAGCGTTGTTAATTAGCAAACAAACAGTAAGTGCCTTATATATATATATATATATATATATATATATATATATATATATATATATATATATATATATATATATATATATATATATATATATATATATATATATATATATATATATATATTGATTTCCCACTACCGTAGCAGATTATGAACCCTTGTATTCATAATTGTCGTTACAGTAACATAAAGACCTGTTAACAATAGTAACCAGATCTTAGGAAAAAAAGAATACTCAGAGTGTCTTGATTTATTCATTCAGGTTCATTTAGATTTTTATTCACTCAGCTTTATATATCCAAGATCTCTCTGTCACTTCCGGTGAGTCTCTATGTTTCTTGCTGTCTCATTCCTCGCATCCTATTATCTGCATTTTGTCTAATAATGCCAGAGCATTTATGACCTTTGAACTTTCCAACATGAAAAGTAACGTTCTATATTATCAAATGCTTGACTTCCATGTTTCCTCTCCATTTTACAATAAAATTAGTGTGTGTTTCTGGAAGGATATGTCCAAATTTTAAACATTCCAAACCTCAATGTTCACGATATTGTATGGATTCATCGAATCTTTTTTCTACCAGACATAAAACAATTTCTTCTAACAAGCCATCTGCTTCAAATCTTTTTCTAGAATCATCATCTTAGCATTTAAATATCCCCGTGGAACCTTTCCTTAATGCATAATATGTTCTGGCACTTATCCTTCTCCCATCCTTAAAAATTACCCTCAATCTAGAGCGTAAACCTTCCCTTCTTTTAAAACCCACTCCTACCTAGAACCATTGCCTCTTCAAAGTATTCGTCAAATTAGACATATTCTAAATTCTATCTCAGACTTTCATATCACAGTTCTAAAACCTTTAACTGTACAGAATCCTTAATTTCTTAACACCTTTGTTTCCCCAGAGAGCTCCTCGCGTACAGTTAGTCAAACTTGAAATAGTGTCGTCGGCTGCTAACAAGGGGTTGTATGATTGGTTGAGAAAGGTTTCTGGTCACTCCCATCCGCAGTAAAAGGGAAGGGGGTAACAGAAAAGGAGGAGGGAGGGGGAATACACATAGACTGTTGTTCAGCTACGTCGATTCAATTGCCATTTAAAAATAATATAGACGTTCCTGCCCTTCTCGTGTATGGTGGCCTCATAGTGCTTTTATAAAGTTAATGTCACGGGGACACCCAAAAAGGTCATGGATTATAATTATTACTTTTAAATATGTGATGTAAAGTAATGTGACTCGTTGGGTCTCCAGATGACATTAACTCTTAAAAGAAATACGCTTTAAGGTTATCTTAGCCTAGAATGGCAGTAACCTCTAATTAATTACTTTTTTATTGGTAATTGAGTCAACGTAGCTGAAAACAGTGTGTGTGTATGTGTGTGTGACGTTGAAGTGCTCCCCTTCCCTTTTACTTCTGCGCACCCGCCTTTGATGGGAGTGACCAAAACCTTTCTCAGCTGATCATACAACCCTAGTGTGTCTGGGCGACAGGTGTGCCAACATAAATAGCCTTTAGTGGCTGCAGCAGACGACACGATTTGTGGAGTTTCAAGCTTGACTAACGGTACCAAAGCAGT
Organism: Petrolisthes manimaculis; assembly: GCA_034508575.1. Classification (NCBI taxonomy): domain Eukaryota; kingdom Metazoa; phylum Arthropoda; class Malacostraca; order Decapoda; family Porcellanidae; genus Petrolisthes; species Petrolisthes manimaculis. The sequence goes on from JAWZYT010001726.1 coordinate 64,905, forward strand.
CTTCATCTTCTTCCTCTCGTCTCTCCCCATAAACTCTATTTAGAGGCAACATAGAGTCTTATTATAAACACAAGAGGAATCTTGAGATCAGTTGCAACACAGGGTCTTATTGCAACAAATCTTCTGCACCAAGCACGCGAGGGCCATCTTGAGACGGAAAATGATGACCAGGAGAACGAGAATGACGATGGTGACAATGATAAGGAAGGCCACAATCAGCCACAGCAGCACGCGTCTCTCCACAGCCACTGTCCCAATAGAAGAGAGGAGGAATGTTGGTGTTAGAACTTAGACAGCAACGTCAAAATAAAATTCAGAAATTCTTTAACACCTTTCTAACAACAATGGTAATTGAAATGAGGAATCATAATTATTATCATTTTCATTGTTATTGTTATTATTGTTTTTATTATTATTATTATTATTATTATTATTATTATTATTATTATTATTATTATTATTATTATTATTATTATTATTATTATTATTATTATTATTATTATTATTATTATTATTATTATTCTACACCTAATAATCTCGAGTCTATGAACATCGCGTGCTTCATTGAAGCAAGTGAGGCGACAGGACTTTTGCCGCCGACTGTACATAACTGTGACGTTTGGAGGTTCCCCACCACTATCTTTCGCTCTTCGAAACCTTGTTCGAACTACTCTATCTATATATATGAAATGGAAGCATACATTATGTCACTGTTAATGACGTTGGTACATTGGAAAATATTGAAAGAATTATCGTTATTGTGTACGGTTTTTCTACCTTGATTACCCACTTATTTACAGTAGACCTTTGTAAGAGTATTTTCTTCTCTGGCATTTCCTCCACAAATGCCCCATTTCCAAGATAGGGTAGATTCTGACCTTATCTGACCTTAGTCTGACCTTATCTAACCTATCCTAGACCACAGCAGACTACCGGGACCTAACCTGGGCAAACTACCGGGAAATAACCTTGTAAAGTACAGGAAATGACCGGGGAAAAATACTGGGACCTAGCCTGATCTGGCAACACTGCTACAAAACTGTAATTCTTTCAATATTTTTATAGTCACGTGGACAACGTAACATGTTCGCCATGACCGAAAGTGTTGGAACCAACGTAACTTATAAAACTTTTGCTAGAAGCCTTTTTCACACGAATGAGACACACAATTCCTGACTCGATTCCACCAAAGCATTGCTCTCCCATCAATCATGTGTGTCATCATCCATCACTCTACCCCACTCTCACACTGTTAGGTGTCACTATCGGATAAAAATATAACAACAACATTAACCCATAATGCATGATTCTATATATAAGTAGTACGAACAAGGTTTCGAAGATAGAGAGAGAGTAGGGGTGGGAGAAAGAGACGTTGGGAAATGGGGGGGGGGGGTCGTGCCTCCCTACGTCACAGGTATGTGTACAGCACAGTTGCCTGAAGGTTCTTCTTTATCCCTTATAGTAGCTGTGGGGTACATGTGGTAACGCTGGACACGTTCAAATCACATTTGATACAGTACAGGATGATTCGTGGTCACATTCATAAGTGTAATTACACTGCCCCGAAGGGGGTGTATTGATTTCCGTGCTGGATATTTATTTATTTATTTATTATTTATTTATTTATTTATTTATCTGTTCGTGTGTTTGTTTATGGTCTAGCGTCCACAGGTTTAGCCGTATGATGTTCATTTTTTTTCTATTGATAAATATTCATCATAAAACAAAATTATTAACTCTTGGGCAAAATCGGTCGAAGGTCAAGGTCACAAAAAATAAGGCTGATTGATCTTTATAAGAGATTTCAACACAAGCCTGAGTAGTAATCCAAACCTTCACTATTCATTTCAACAGTACCCAAAGTAGTGATCCAACTCTTATTATTATTATTATTAAGGGGCGGTGTTGCCATCGAATGATGTCTTGTTTGAATATTGTTATGCTGCCACATCTACGCCTGACAGACACAAAACAGGGGGTAAAAAAGAACCTTTAGGCAACAGTAAGTCACACTTGTCCTTCACTTCTCGGGGACAAGTTACTTAATTATTCACATATGATAATCCAATATAATCCAAATAACTAGCTCAGAATGTGAAACAGGCTGTAGCAAAATAACATGCTGATCCAAATGTTTGTTACTGAGTAAAACCTGAAAAACGTGGCGACAAGGATTCTGAAACCGATAATAAATAATTAAAATCTGAAATAATATGTTATGTGCACAAACTATTCTGCTATACATGAAAACTGACCATCCCGTTTACGTTAAATGGACACATAGACTGACAAATATTAAGCTAATAGTAATGTATTGTTTAAACCAAACTTTTGCTTCTTAAATACAAGTCTACATAAGTGAAGGTTAATGATAAATTTCGCTTTGAAGAGCGGGCGTGATACAAACACCGATATATGGAAATGGAGAGTTAATACACTAACCTGGCCACGTGCCGTGGTAAGGGTCATAATTATGGTCATGGAAGGTTCGATGTTCGGGTGTTTCATTTAGTTCATCTTCTAGTTCTTCTTCATCGCCACCGAATCGGAGGCTTATTGGGTCTTCACTACGTGGTGACTCTGGAGTCCAATGGGTGCCCTCAGATTCCCTACGGAGTTGGTCAGGGCTCTGTCTGGTCTGGGTTTGTACTTGGGGAGACTGTCTGGTAGTGAACCGGTCAGAGGTAAGAGAGGGGACTGGTGGTGGAAGGGGCTGCTCATCCTGGAGTTCACCTGTCTCGGTTGATGCTGGTCTGGGTCTAACTTGACCTTCTTGGGCGTGGGTCAGTGCTGAGAGGAAGAGGGGAAGAATGGAATACTTACTTTTATATTGTCATTAATGTAAACAGATAACAGGTCTTCCTCTTTTTCAGACTCGTGCTCGGTTCAAACATTGCCGACTTAACGTATTTGACCTGAACGTACAGCCAGTACACAATTGCGCAGTACACTCAACATTGTCAATCTGGTGACTGCTTGAGGTTCAGAGTTTCACAGCATCGAAGCACATTCGGGGAAGAAAGGGGATGGGAATGACAGAGGGGGGGGGGGGGGGCAAAGCATGATGGATAGGATAAGGGAGGCAGAGTAAGCGACTTCACAAAAATACTTTGAGTTTTATTGTACATGAGGTTTTTATTATATTTTATTGTGCAATGGCATTAAATAATTGATAGACTACAAAACATAAAGGTATGCAAGATCCTTAAAAATCTAATGACCACGGGCGCACACGCACGGAAATATATTCAAAATAAAACACGAGAATACAGACAAAGAAATAACTTATAAACAACTTAAATTCCCAAAAACGAGGAAGGCGCACCAGAAGTTTCTCCAAAGCATGGTGGTACAGCAAGAGTCAACAAAACACATCAAGCAGCAGGCCTCAGTGTAGCAAGTGTCAAACAGAGGAGCAGGCCAGACAATTGTATTGTATAGTGTCAGAGTGAGGCGCTTGTCACAAGTGACACTAACTTTCCGGCCACCCTGGCAGGTTGCCGGTAGCCCAACCTCAGACGAGTAGAGACAACATTGTGCCTCTGCCCTCTGAACCATGAGGCCAAGGCGATGGTAGGAATACTTGTGATGGTAGCCAGACTCGTAGTGGGTGGTGATGACGCTGTAGGGTCTCTCTGTATCCCTACGACGCCGTACAGGGAAAAGAGCGGCATAGCGAACTTTTGAGAAATACCAGCTCAGACAGCAGGATTCCTTCTCGAGTCTGTCAACTGTAGTATTATGAGGTAAACTGACACGGGATGGCACCCATAGTAATTTTACTGTAAAGTTTCGATAAAATCTGCTGAACAACTGCGAGTGTGTGGGCCGAACACTGGAGAGACTGAAGGGCAGGCTTGGAGTCACAAATGACGGCAGCATTTACACCACGTTGACAAAGAAGACTAATACCATCCAAAATGGCATACAGGTCACACAATGTGGAGATGGAGTGGTAACGGAGACGACGGCCAACCCAAACCCCTGTAGGTCCATGGCTCCAAATCACACCTTCCATCCGAGTGTACATTCGGCAGCAGAAGTCCTGTCGCATTACCTGCTTCACCGAGACAGGCAGTGTTCATGGATTCGAGGAATACTCAAGTTTTCTACACCTAATAATCTCGAGTCTCTGAACATCGCGTGCCTCGGTGAAGTAAGCGAGGCGACAGGACTTTTGCTGCCGATTGTACAAGGCCACAATAAAATGGAATATACAGTACATTCAGTCGCAATATCTATATATTACAAAATAATCTCCGGTATTCAAGTATCATAAATAAAAATACCTGAATCATTATTCTAAAGTTTGAATTGCATGGGATAATTATAATATCTTTTCCCTGAATAATAAATCTATCCAAATACAAATGTATGGGTTTCTCAGAAGATATCAGTGAGTTCATAATTATAACTCTATATTTGTGTTCACTAATAATTATCCAGGTGTGCTTCGAATACCAAGATACAGTAAAAAAAAAAAATGCACAATAAGATCTCCATTGGAAATAGTTCGTTGGTGAACAGAACTGTTCAAGCTTCAACCCAAAGTGTATACTTATTAGTACTCGTGATTGTACAGCCATGGCTGAAAGTGCTGGACCAGGGTCCAAGGAGTGTTGAAGAGTAACTGAACAGATGAGTCTTTTAAACCTCTCTCAACGTTGAGAATGGTTTGGAAAAACCATTGTTTGGAATCTGTTCAGTTGCTCTCCAACACTCCTTGGACTCTGGTCCAGCACTATCAGCCATGGCTGTACTTCATATATTGGTCCTCGTAAACAAATTATCTATCTTAAAATGCTTAAACAATGTTCACTAATACTCACTTAGACACACAATCCCCACTGCCAACAACACCTGAAACGAATAGCAAGGAAGAAAGTTAGGTAATGTAAGGAATACTGTACGAGTAACTACATTACGAAGGAATGTATTCTGTGATGGATAAATTTATCCATATATTATGAACATTTATAAACCGTTCTGATAATGGATAAAAATACACTTACTTTCCAGGAATCAAATGCCTTCAATTCACCAACAAAATCATAGTCATCCCTCAAGAAGATAATTAATTAATGTATTAATGTATTAAAGTTTATTAAAGATAATTTAAAGGATTAAAATGTGAGTAAAGGAACAATAAAAGGGCCGTTGATATTTCAAACCTAAATCTGCCTCCGTTTCTGGGGTCCGAGCGTTTATGCAGCTTTGGTCAACCCAAGGCCTAACTAGGCAGTGGGTCAACCACACTCGGGACTGCTCGGCTCGACAGTCTGGGGAACTACAACAACAACAACAACCTAAAACTAATCATTACATCGCATCGCAAGGTTTGGTCGTCACACACATACACTTGGCAACCTCGCCGTCCCAGAAAAGTTATTACTATAAAGTAAAATATATCGCCAAATAAGCATTATTAAGAAACATCACATAAAAGAATAAAAAAAGGTTGGATTAACCCAGGGAATTTTTTGGGAAACTGAAAGTGTCGTACTGATCTCAGTAACATAATTTTAAAATGCTCAAGCCATTTTAAAATATCGTTCAAACTATTTATATATAAATATACAAAAAAAGTATACGGATTATTAGCATTAGAAAAAAGTATCAACATTTGAAAAAATAATACTTAGAAAGTTTCTTAGGGTAAGGTTGAAGGACAAAGTAACAAAGGAGACTGTCTTACTTTAAGTGGTTGGTGTATATTAACAGAAAGGAAGGAATTTAAATGCAAACTATATCTGAGTTGATTGCAATGAAAAGGAAAAGACAACTTGTTTGAGAAAAGTGTGAAGAGAATTAGAAGAGGAGTGTTGGAAGGATTTGATGGAGATATCAAGAGAGATATTGATAGAGTTCACTGAGACTAACTGCATTCCCTGGCTTGATGTCTAAGTTGATTGAATCAATAATATACAAGTTTATACATTTTGACCACGCGAGTATCATGAATACAAACAATGATATTTCCCCATCCCGTGTTTTGATGAGGAACACATCACATTGCTATCTTTATACACTTTAATTACTGTACAACACAGTAAAGTAAAAAAAGAGAAGATTGTGTTAGTCGTACAGTAGCTCTTAGGAATTTTATAAAACTGCCAAACATTACCCGTAAAGTCGTCATGATGGAATTGAAGGTAGAGGTGGATATCCTTAACAAACGATGACTGGACCGAGTCTGACCATCGGATGCACCGCTCGAGTTGACGAAAGGTGGGATGGGGTCGGGTGGAGGGAGGGAGGCTGGTTTTTATTTCAATCTGATCTCACATCATCTGATGAGGTCACTAGCAAATGAGGTTACGAAGATTTGATACTGATTGTGGAAGTCCCAGTCGGTATATGTATACATGTATGTATGTATATACTGTACATATGTATGCCTGTGTGTATGTATAATAATCCCTTTCTTTTTTTCTCTAGCAAATGTATATTACTTTCCTTTCTGAACCGTTACGAGATATACAGAAATATTTTATGTTGTATCTCAAACTTCATGCATAAGTTTATTTACCTCGTGTTATTTTCAAATAATGGAGTTTACCTTGGAACATTTTATATTATCTAGTTTTATTGTAGGTATGTATTGAAGCATGATGCTGTTGTTTATAGGTCAATGTAGAACTTAAATAATTTCTGATGTGGTTTTCTATTCCCCATGTGAGACTTGAATTATTTTATGTCGCAGTGCAAATATAATGTGAGACATATTTGACCATCTGTAGAGACAATAACAACGACAGAGACACTGTACTCTACATGTAACAACAGCCAGGGAAAAGTACAGCAAATCTTTTACCATTCCACATCTTGGACTCATTCGTATGTATTGGGAGTACAAAAGATTGTTAAGGAATGCAATATAGCATAGCTGTAGTGGAGATAGAGAACTTTGCATTGGATACGATATAACAACAATTATTAGGTAGGCAAGTGCATTAGGTATACTGCACTGGCTCCAAACACAGTTATCACACAACACTGATAATTTCCTGTGATGATCTACACGAACGTGATGAGTTTCTTTTTCACACTTATTGCTGGCAGTTTCCATAAGAACTTGTAAAAGGTCCTGTGGCAGTTGTTGTTTCAAGGTCCTTATGGATAGGCGGAGACGATAGTACAAGTTCTCGATATCCCTCTTTGCTTGTTGTATGCTGTCCTTTAATGTGTATTTGGCAGAATCCGGAAAAGGAGAGTTGGTTTGTCTGAAGATAGCAGGTCGAAGAGATCTTGGGATAACCTGTTCCTCAAGGCAATCCTGGAGAAATTGTAGTTGTAATTTCCTGGTATTTACAGCAATGATAAGTTCCTCATACTGCCGAAAACAAACCAAGAGATGAGGGAAGGTAACACAAAAGAAGTTGAAGAGTTGTCGTCTTATCGTGGGGTCCTAACAAAATTGGAAGAGCAGGTACTCAGTTTGGGATTATCTTTTGCGCTAAAACCAGGAAATGATGTTGCATTAGACTTTGTTTCCTCCACAATAAATTATCGAGACTAATATGGTTGTATAAACCGTATATCTGACACTCGAAACTAAACACTATAAAGTACAAACTTGTATGATATTATAAATAGATAAAGGCGCCTGTAACCCTCGACGTAAGGTGATGTAAGCTGATATATTGATGGTTATATAATATTATGTAGTCATATAGAACAGGGATATACAACCGGAGGCCCGCGGGTCGCATGTGGCCCTCAAGCAACCCTATGGCGGCTCTTATTAGGTTATAAATGGTCAAAAATAACAACAAAGTTTCAACCAAACATAAAGAAGTCTATGAATCATAGTGTCAAAATTTGCATTAAGTCAATAAGTACTATATTGTTACCATTAAATACCTAAAATGTCTACATTTTTGCTTAACGTAAATCTCGCGTCCCTCAGTGAGATTTAAGTTTGATCATATGGTCCAAGGAGCCCAGAAGGTTGTGCATCTCTTGTCTAAAAAAGGTATTGTTGTACAATAACTACTGGATTGTTATATAATATTTTCAGCGAATAAAAGACAGATATTCTGATTATACACATGAACCGAAGGGAGGAAGGTGACTAGTAGTTGAATTAAAACCTCGGTTAGTATTCTTGCAAGACGGCAAAGTTGACCATAATTCCCTGAAAGTGAACGAACATTGTCATGACTGGTTGAAGGATGAAGCAAGTCTTATTATAAATCGAAAAATGATAGAAAATATACAGTTTTATGTTACTCTGGTCGAAACCTTAAGTTATTGACATTCTTGTGGCCTGATTAATTGTGTCAAGTGTTAGGACAGAATATTATTGTACTCTCCTGAATGTACAATTCACACAATGGTCGTGTCAGTAACCTCAGTACATGCGATAGAAATAAACCTACTTTGACTAACTAACCTACATCTCTCACCTTTTACTCCCTCTCCCCGTCACGCCACTTTCCCCTTCTCCTCCTCCCTTACCCAACTGCCATCTCCCTCCCACCATCCTCCTCTGTTATCCCATTCTCACCTCACAACCACCATCCACCCTCTCTCCTCCCGATCATGTACTCCCTATCCCTCCACATGTCCCTCAAATCGGTGCCCTACATCTCAACTCTCTCCCCCTCTCACCTCAAATCGTTGCCCTACATCTCAACTCTCTCCCCCTCTTCCTCCCTTTCCCCAGTACCTCCGTTACCTTACTTGTACACATTCCCACACCCCTCATTCCTACGCAAGTTGCCAAGCGAAAAGGACCACCAACACAACAGTATTAATAACAACAACATGGGAGTCATCAAGGTAAGACAAAATAACTGTGGTTTTCGATATTGGAGTGAATTATCAACCATTTAAGAGAGATGCCTCTAATGTCACTTCAACACTGAAGCATCGTGGGTCTCGATGGAGGGAAGAGATGAGGGAAACTTTATCAAATAGAGAGAAGGCATGTAGAGAGTAGAATGAATTGGTACAGTACGATGTAGTCTAGAGGGGAAGGGGTGAAGGAAGCTTTGTCAAGGAAAGGAAAGATATGCATGGAGTGGAATGAGTTGGAACGAGTTAATGTATAGAGGGGAAGGGGTGAAGGAAGCTTTGTCAAGGAAAGGAAAGATATGCATGGAGTGGAATGAGTTGGAACGAGTTAATGTACAGTCGCGTGCACCAGTCGGTATCCCCCCTCCTGGCTGGAGCCATGGCCAGAGGAGAGCAGGGAATCGAACAACCCCTCCCTCCAACCCTCACCCACACCCTCTACACACACCATCTCCACCTTCACCCCCACCCCCAAACCAGCCCTGTTAAGAAAGTTGCTGGTTAGGTGTGATATCACTCATGTATTGATATTAATATTTATGATTAAACATTCCCTTGAATTTCCAATACCATCCATAACGCACCAGAAGGAGCTAATTTGCAACAATGTGTTAATGTGTCGTTATGGAGATAACAAATTCATATAAAGCAGTAAAAAAAAAAAAAAACATAAATATAACAATTTACTGGTTTTAAAATCAGTAAATAATTTACATATGTCCAGTGAATGTATTATTCCAATAATATAAGATATATTACAGTCCATCACCACCACAACCCTAACACTTCATTGTAACGCCAACGAGAAAAACCTCGAACACGAAAAAATCAACCGACACGTTTGCGAACTGTATATTGCTTTGCCATAGCCTAATTACAGCCACGGATACTGGCGTCTCTCTTGTTCTTTCACCCTCCACTAGCCCCTCCATACCCTCCCTTCTTCCTCTCTCATTCCCCCCATATTTCGTCAGGTTGAATGACGTGGTGGGGGGCTTGTGTGTCTCTGAGACCTGGCGAGATAGACTAGAGGGGGATCCGGCCCCTCCTCTGCCCCGATTTCGGGGAGAGAGGGCTTCCCATGCTAGGAAGGTCGCTAGTGAGAGACAATACTAAATGGTTCCCATCTTTCAGTTCTTCAATTGTCCCTCTTTTCTTTTTATTTCATTACTGCTTGCTGTCACACCTCTCTATCACCCTTTTCTGGCGCTATAGGACCTCGACGTTGCGGTGCCTAATATCCATCAATCAATCAATCGTCAGGTAGAAGCGACCCCATGATGAGTGAGCTCCTGTCTCCATCCCATCAGCTCGCGACTATACATGTTGGCAGGAATATTCCTTTAACCTGAAAGAGCAATAGCAAAAAATCATCAATAAATCATCAAAATCACCTTCATACGTTCTTGTTCCTTAACTTTTCTGTCACGTTAAGGGGAGGGTATAGTATTGACAGTTTTAGAGATAATGATTCCTTCAAACTATTCCCAGCAACAGGAAACTATTATTTTGGTTAATCTGGTCCTGTTTCCTGGCATACTTTGGAGGAAGCAAGGCACTCAAATGTACCAAAGTATACTCTCCCCGTAACGCATATTATAATCACTATACCAGTAAAGGACTGTCACTACAGACAATAATTCCCTACGGGCTTTATGGTGAAGGGTAGTTAGTACTGAATCTACAATAATTTATTAATTTTGAGATTTCATAATATCCAATTCTCATAATACCTAAAATTACCAATTGTTTTAAATGTACTGTTCACTAACCAACAAGTAAAAAGACAAACAACATGAGTGCTTATATTTCCTTCCGGAAACTCCATTTGCTAAGGAGATAATTACCACATCTGAAGTCATCCGTGTTTTATCTGAGACAATCTACATTGTCTACAACAAAGACACACATATTTCGTATGAGAAATACATGGGATTATATGATAAAATATCACCATGTATCGGAAACATTCGAAAGGGTAACTCAAGGGTATTTATCTCTGTCCACTAAAGAAGTCAGTCCTTTTCGTATTATATTTCCAGAAATAAATAGTATCACTTTACATTGAATTAAATTACATTATAATTATTATCATTAAGAACATAATAATAATAATAATCCACCCAAATCGGTGCCGGTCCCAAGCCCGGATAAATGGGGAGGGTTGCCGCGTGTAAAACTCTGCCAGTACCCAACCTGGATAGACATCGAAATACAACGCAGACCACGCATATAGGCGGGTTAATAATACGTAAGACAAAATAATTATTATAATGATAATAATAATAATAAAAAAAATATTATTATTATTATTATTATTATTATTATTATTATTATTATTATTATTATTATTATTATTATTCTTTTTTTCAGGTGTTGATGACTGGTGTCCTTGTGGCTGTACTTGGTAAGTACACGAAGATTTATAATATGTTGTGACTGAGAATAAAGGCTTAATTACATATACAGTATTGTCATTATTTCAGGAATCACAGCCTTCAAATGTCATGGACGGGACATGAGAAATGAGTCCATTTTTATTCATGATAATTTGGATGTTGTCCCGTGCATTACCCTCGAGTAGTTGACTAATTATGATAGTTCTGCAATAAGTATATATCAAGGAATACAAAGGATCTTCAGAGAGGCTGTATGGTTTTGCTAAGTTAACAAGCATACCAGAGTAAGGAAAACTATAATAAATAAGAAGGCTCCTTCCCACCCACCACTCCCTCCAGCTGAACCTGGCTGGAAAGGAGGAGATACCATGTAGTACAGTATAGAGAAACTTGTATGGAATAGATATTGGAAAACTGGGAAAAACGCAACATATTCTATGACTGTTCTACAAGATACATATTATAAGTTCCGACTGCTTGCAGTAGTGTAAAAATTATAAGAGTTTGATATAAATGTTATTATAATTCAGTGTGGTTTTGGTCCTGGCGCAGGTGTTTCACGGGAGCATGTAACCTGTGCAGAGAAGGGTAAGACCATGATATGCTCCTCCTCCTTGGAGATGAATTAATCTGATACGAAAAGTGCGAGGTGGGGATTACTCGTTATATAATCGTTATCTTGTAAAATCTATTTATTATTATCTATTCAAATCAATATCTATTTACATATCTTTGGAAATACATATAAATATTTTTAACCATCTTTGTATCTTTATTTTCTAAGCTACACTTTGCTTACCAACCATTTTATCTGGCTGTCTATTTATTCATTACTTATAAATTCCCCTATCATTACAGGTGCCATTGTAAATGGAAATGCTACTCTCAGTTTGCCTGCAGGCAACAACTTCTTGGCTGAAGCAAGGCAAGTAAAACATACGTTAATTTTTACAATAGCGACTCCAAGGATTTTTTGTTTGTTTTTTGAAATGTTTTACAGCCATTCTAACCAACCTAACCTGACCTAACCTAACCTAGACCTAACCCTGACAACCTTCGGTCCTAACCCAGACAACCTTCGGTCCTAACCTTAACCTTCGGTCCTAACCTCAACAACCTTCGGTCCTAACCTCAACAACCTTCGATCCTAACCCTAACAACCTTCGGTCCTAACCCTAACAACCTTCGGTCCTAACCCTAACAACCTTCGGTCCTAACTCTAACAACCTTCTAGAACAGTGGTTCCCAAACTTTTTCTGGTCGTTACCCACTTTTCATACATGATCCTTGTCTATGCCCCCCCCCCCCCCCCACAACCATAACCCGTTAACTGAATAATATGAACATCCTTGCTGATACGTAAAATTCAAGACTAGGTTATCATACAGAATACACAGCTTAGGAAGCCTTAGATTAAAATTATGTTGAGTTAAAATTATCTTGGTTCCCTAATACATCCCCATGTCTTGTTTTATGTCAAGAACACAGAATCATATAAAAAAGGACGTATTACTCGTGTGTCTGGCAGCAAGGCATTGCACAAACTTGTACCGAACCTGTAACTTCCCTCCACTGGCTACCTACCCGCTAAACTCCTTTGGTTTATTTATGCATAGCCTCAGATTATGGCCCCCTACATTCTTCTAAATGGCCCCCCAGGGGGGCATGGCCCCCTGTTTGGGAACCACTGTTCTAGAACATCAGCGCGCGATGCATACATGAAATTTTATATTGTGACGAAACCAAATACGAGCACCAACTTAAACCTTCATGACGGTATTTTATATATAATTAACTATTATGTTTGCATATTAACATTAAGTTAAACTAAATTAGAAGGATTGCTTATAAACTTATACCAAAAAAATATATTGAACCGTTCACCCCAGGTTTACCACATATTATACAGTCTTAGCCCAAAACATTCCTACCTATCTTAAACTAACAAAACCTACCTCTAGCACTAGAGCTGGTATTAACAAATACGTTGTTAGACATTTCGCATTGTATCATAAATTATCTTTCATGTCTGACTAATCTTGTATCAAATAACCACAAACTACTTGTTATTCTAAGTATAGAAAGTTTTATGTAATCCCACTTCCATTTAATCCCCCTTTGGGGGGTATTGCCTGTAGTGATGTGGGCTATACTTTAAGAGTATTGGCTATATGACCTTGCTTTTGCTTTGCCTAATAACAATCAATCAATCAATCACTCTTCCCTCTTAAAAACTGACTGAACAAATTCTAAAACCATTAGTAATACCGACTGAGAACCTTTTTATTCTGTTTTAAGCCTAACAATCATACACTGATGGTATTAAAACCATGACACATGTATGCTATATAAATAGAAAGTGCTAACATATATTTTCTATGCATAAATGAAGATCCCACAAGTTACATAAAGACGAAAACCACACCACATTTGATACAATAGTAGCTAAGTTATAGGCTATTAAAATAGGTAAACTGTCACACCTAGCCAATTAGCAAGAATATAATCACAGATATATTGCTTATGACACAGCAATGTTTATATTGTGTTACTCCATTATATTTATACTTGTATTTTATATATTTCGTTGTAGTTTTTGCTTGTTTATAAATTACTAAAGTACAATATATTATAACACCACCACAGATTTCAAATAAATGAAACCATATAGACACCGAGGTATAATGGTACAAAATATTTCAATCCGACCATTTTCTATATGATTTTGCAGCCGTTACTCTTAATGGAGAGATCATATTCTGTGACCAAATTCTATAATGAAGATGATGACAATTAAGTGTGGACGGTGATGGTAGTAGACGTTAGCTTAGGAATCAGTGGTTCTTAACCTTTTTCAATATATGCATCCCTTTCAAATCAGCAGTCAGTTTTCGCGCCCCCTGATTGCTGAAATATAAAAAATACTAAAAATACAAAGTTTATGTGATGTGTATTAATAATAAAACTACGTTTTTTTATATTTAATCTTCATTCATATAGCTTACATTTCTTATGACAAAAATCCAGAGTACATATTAATAAAAATAAAATTATATTCTTTTGCCTGCACTGCACAGCAACCCTAGTGACTTCGTCGCACCCCTAAGGAACCAGCCTCGCACCCCCTAGCACCCCTGGTTAAGAACCACTGGCTTTGGTGATTAGGTATAGTCTTAACTGAGTGGTAATGCATAGTCTCAGCTGAGTGGATATGCATAGTCTTAGTTGAGTGTTTATGTATGGTTGTAGCTGGGTGGTAATGTACAGTACTGTACTTTATAGTGATGGTAATGTTGGAAGGTGGATCTGATGGTGATCTGGATGGTGATAATAGGTTGTATTTATTGGATTACTTGTAAAATGTTAGTGTTTCATAATTTGATATAAAAATGATACTTGTGTTGCCAATCAACAGGACCAGTACTTCCGCTTTAGTCAACATCGATTTAGCCCCAGTTCAGCTCTTTGAGAACCATGATGTCGACATGTATATTGAGGTAAGTTATTATTATCAACCACTGTTTTTCTACTTCAAGGTGAATGCTTTCCTACATTTCTGTTTTTGATCAAGTACAGTCTGTCCGGGCGACCAAGTACAGTTACTGTATGTAATTTCCCCTTCTGTGTCTATCTCTCAGGTTATAGTTATATCTTGGGTTTGCTACTCTGGCCCTCTGTGTATTTACATCATTTTAAGTACATTATTACATAACGAGACCCACTTAAAGTTATTTTCTTTGTGTTCAGAATAACCTTGGCCCCAAATTGTACCTTAAAAATGATCATATTTTACTATTTGGCTCGAGAATGCTATAATTAATGCAAACATAAGTCATATGCCGCAGAATCAATTTACCTACATACCTACATTAGATATCATATACTCAATTACAACACAAAACAATAAAAATTTACATGATAATATAACCATAATCTAAATAACAGAAATGTCTAAAAATATGTCCATTTAATAATGCTTAAAAATTTGATACCAAACTATAACTTTCGAATTATACCTGCCTCCTCTATTAAGGAGAGAGCTCCCCCACGAAGTCTACCGGCATCCTCAAGCACCAAGGATAATAAGTGTAGGTCCCATCAAACCCTAGACTTTGGCACTCCACTAGGAGGTGCCGAACAGTCAAAGGTACAAGGCAATTGTCACAAAAAGGAAAGGGTCTTCTCTACATTAAAAATTCCTGGCCGATGCGAAGCCGTCTGTCATCGGCGGGTCAAGCCATCATAACTCCTCTCTTTTTCCCTGATCCATCTCAGCCCACTCCATTTCACCTCTCCCGTCAACATAGGGTCTGGGAATCCGAAACCCATAAAGTATGTGCTAGACTCCTTAATATACTCATAGCTTTGAGACATGCTGTTCTGATGTAACGCAGGTGAGGAACTCAAGTCAGCTTTATATATAAAAAGAAGACCTAAGAATCTTGTCTCCTCCACACTGGAAATTTGCTTTCCACACAAAATTAGATCGGGATCAGGGTGGATTCTGTTAATACGACAGAAGTGCATGGTGACACCTTCATGTATTGGTGTATTGTATAGTAAAATGTTTTAAATATGACTCTTCTTATCACAATGAAGGCCTAATAAAAAATCTGCACATAGTTTCTGCATGTACTGCAGGAAACAACCAAAACCTTACTACATAAAATATTTCCTAATACAGTAACTAGATAGATCCTGTATTTCCTATATATCTTCAAGAAATCTTCGTATGAAAGTAGCTAGTTAAAAAGTGTTCCATGACACACACATGCACAGGTCCAACAACATATACTGCTCTTTGTTCTATCATACTGACGGACAATGTGGATAATTATGTATTAATGCATTCTCCTCATTTCAGATCTATGAATTCGAAGAAGATGCACCCTACGTGATTGACTGGGGAGACGGTGTCATTTTTCATGATACTATATTTGGTAAGTCTCTTATTCAATGAAATTATGTATATAAAGAAGGCTACGTCAAATTCAATATATTCAATGTCAGGTACTGTAATTTTAAGTGAGTTATCTGTTGTTGTTGTTGTTGTTGTTGTATGGAAGGTTTCCTGATTCAATAAAATTATGTTGGGTACAGACTATTTCAAGATATGAGTTATGTTTATTTAACATATCAGGTTTCAGAGACCATTTATTCATTTTCCCTTCATTGTTTACATACGCACTGGATGGGATTTGGAGTATAGAGAATAGTGCACAGAGCTTACAACTCCAAGGAACCAGGGTTCGACTCCTGTTGTCACACCTTTTCTTAAGCTAAACCAACTCTTTCTCTCTACCTAAGCCAATAGAAAGTATCTTACTCGAATGAACTCATATTTTGTATGAAAAAAATATCGACTACTTTCAGTGGGGTGTAAACACAAGACTTCACTGTGCGATGCTCATTAGATCCAACTTCAATGTACAAAACCTCGTCAATCAATAACTCTCTAAACAAAGACTCGTCCACAAAACTTTCCCGTAGTTCCTCCTACTTAGTGCATGTAGTGATGTTGGTAGTACTTTCAGGGTTTGGGCGACCCTTCAGCCCCAGCCACTCCCTTTCAGTTCTTCAACTGTCCCTCTTTTCCTTCTATTTTCTTCCTGCTTTCTGTCTCACTTCTCTATTACCTTCTTCTGGCTCTATATGACCTTGTTGCGTCGCTTTATATCAATCAATCAATCATAATCCACATAATTACACCAAACAAGAACTCATCCACACAACAATAATAAACAAAAAAGAATTCATCTACAAATCTCCAATAAACATGTATTTAACGCCAAAACCTCGCCAAAGATTCACCAGCATAGGCTACCCTCAGTACACAAATATTCGCCCCATGTTCCTGTCTGTGTATGCCTGTATGGGGACCGTCAGACGCATTTAGAAAACTCGACAAATATCGTTGAAGGGGTTGGACACAGAGCGTTTTAAAATATCTTGATATAAACGGTTTCTAAAAATAATAGAATAACTTTTAGATTTAGTACATATTTTAGAGTACAATTTATATTATTGAATGAAGCAATTTTCTTCAGTGAATGTATATTCTTCTTTTACTTTCGTCCGTGAGCTTTGGCCAAGGAGGTATTATCCAACCCCCAACCAGACAAGAATAATGTTCTAACTGCATCAATAGTACCCCAACTCTTCCTTACAAACCCATTCTCAATCTCTCGTAAAGCAACATGTGGCTTGATTACTTGGTTTTGAGAATCCTTTAAAAAATACTAATCTTTTTTTCCATTTCTAGTATATGCAAAGCGTGAAAAGATTGGCAAAGTACAGTTATAGTTGAGTGTCTAGCTTTGACTGTCGCAGACAGGTAATTGTCTGATTTGGCTATAATATATTCATTAACAACCTCCTTTTTTACATTCACACGCCATCACACACACATTCACACACTCATATACCGCTTACGGTTGCTTACCTGATGTGACCTAACTGACCACCCGCAGAGGAAGACGAACAATACGCTTATAATTCACACCGATACCATGACCCGGGTGATTACAAGGTAACAGTAGCAGTGTACGCCGACGACCACATCTTCTATGAAAGGATCCTGGTGTGGGTCTGGGATAAACACCTTAAGGCCCATCAGCACGTTCACGACGAGTGTGTCTACGAGAGGGTTCGCTGTAAGTATAGTGTATACACTGTTGTAATAATATTAGTATCGATGAAACTGCAAAAGGTCTATTGACCCAGTCAAGGGTAACTCCTGATTTACTACTAGCCCTTGATTCAAAATTTATATTCAGGCCATTATTAAAACTATTATGCTGTATTACACTCTTCTACTTTTGGGAGATTGTTCCACACTCTCAACTACTCTATTTCCGAACACCAGTGTCCTACAATTTCAAGACATAACTTCACTTTGTTGGAGGATGTTCTGTCTCCGTTATATACTAACCTAATATACTAACCAAATGTATTTATTAACAAAGTCCTCCCTCCCCACCAGCCCAACGTTACGATTTGGCTCTGCGGTGGTTCTACATCTCGGTGCTATTCCTCATTATCCTCCTCCTCGTGGCTCTTATCATCATAGCATGGCTCCTCGGCTGCTCCGTCTGTGCCCTCAAGAAGATATAGCAAAGTTGGTGCAGTGGAGTGTTGTGGAGGAATGAGAAATCAGTGGGTGAAACGGAGAGTGTGGTGTAACAACTTATTGGTGTGCAAAATGAGTGAGGGGATGAGTGGTTAGTGAGAGAACGAGTAGAAGGATATAATGGAGTGTACTTTGTATGAGACAAACGTGATTGATGCAGTGTTTCGAGCAGACCTGCCTGTCCCCCTAAAAACCACCCCACACCCTCACCTCTGACGCCAGGTGTAAAGTCATGGTCTAATGTACTGCAACCTGGTGAATACAAGCGAGCTATTTGAATTAATTTTATGAACCAAAATTGCACACACCAACAGCTATAGTTTCGGATCATTTTTCGAAGCCATCTCATTAGGTGTTGCAGTACATTATACCATGACTTTACAATATTCAGAACCGATATCACACGGTTTGAAAAGTGTTTCGCCAGGAACGGTGTGAGCGTCTCTGTTATTATGAGTGACTGTACAGTATGTATTTATTGCCGAGTGTGTTGAAAAGTGTGGTGTGTTGGAGTGCAGGACTGAGGTGATGTGACAAGTTGGATGGCACGAGTGTCAACTTGGGGATGTGGGTATGTGAGTGGTGGACCAAGGAATATGAATGAGTGGAATAAGTGGGGAATGAGTGAATGCATAGTGTGGGAGTACCGTGAACATAATAAATTATTGAGTAGAACAGCACGCAGTTTGGTGGTGCAGGAAGTAAAGCTTTGGAAAGGTGTAGAGTAATGATTGCTTGATTGGTACTAGGCGCCACAACAGCGAGGTCATATAGGCGCCAGGTAATGTAAACAAATTTATAAATGTTGTTTACTGTACGCTTAACTTAATGATATTCAGTAAAATTAAATGAATGAATGGAGGGAAAATGATGATAGGCCAGAGAATCTTCTTCTTGTAAACAATAAAACCGATATAGATAATGATGTTGGTAATGAAAAGTAAAAATCGTGTCCTCAAGTTATGCAAAGTTCAAATTAATTTAATGTACCCAGTTGCTTCATCTATGACACGATTTAAATCATATTTTCTTTAATTTCAAAACTACATCATTTTCTTTATCGTTACCAAATATGAAACTTTGTTCATCTACCAGCAATAATTGTACAATAAAACAATACCTAAATTAGTACTGTATATCAATGCTATGATATGTTTGGTGTTGTCATTTCCAAATGGCCGTCAATAAACATTATTTGAATCCATGTTGTTTTTGTTGTAGTTATTTTATTGGTTGAAGATATAAGTATTTGTAAATTATAGACAATAATTACGCATCACAACCGATTCAGAATAAATTTATATCGGAAATATGAACATTTTCGCCTTTTTACATGAAAACAGCGCTTTGTCAGATTTTATTTTGTGACAGAATAGTATTACTGGACCAATTGTATGTAGGATATAAGGAGGAATTAAATCTGTATCTGTCAATGATGCAAGGGAAGGAACATTTATATGTACTGTACAGTCGGCGGGAGAAGTCCTGTCGCCTTACCTGCTTCACCGAGACTTGCAGTGTTCATGGTCTCGCGAAATACACACGTTTTCTACACCTAATAATCTCGAGTCTATGAACATCGCGTGCCTCGGTGAAGCAAGTGAGGCGACAGGATTCTTGCTGCCGACTGTATTGTATCATGCGCTCATAGAGTAATATTTTCGTTTCCTCTTTTCTGGACTCCTCTCTTAGAAAAATAGTCTACATGCGAATCTTAGAGAAAGTGCCTAAACCCACCACGTCGGGGAAACAATATTCGCGATGTTATTCTTTCCATTGATGATAATCTAGTCAATAACGTACAGCTCCGGACAGATCAATGGTCCACAGTCCATCCATCTGTGTCTTGGTTTAGGCCTCGTCGGATGTGGTAACAGTTGCGGTGGAGGGAGCGGGAATTTTAGTGGGAGAGGAGGAGAGAAATGTGGGCGGGGCTATATAGGAGGGTAACGAATGTTCAGGTATAGAAGACGGTGTATCAGGAGGAATGAATGAAGCATCCACTATGAACGATATCGAATCACCAATAGTTTAAAGCAGGGTTCTTCAAACTTTTTCAGTCGTGACCCAGTTTTTACTATGACATCATTCTTGCGACCCATACAGAAAGATATTTTACAAATGACCAGAATTATCAACCTAAGAAAATACAAGGCCAGAAATTGAAATACAATAATCATGATTAAAAGGCCTTTTAACCAGAATTATTAACAGAATTATAAACACTGCGGCCACTACCTCATCTCTCTCTCTCTCTCTCTCTCTCTCTCTCTCTCTCTCTCTCTCTCTCTCTGAAGAAGGCTAATATTTGTACAATGATTTTGTTTTATTGATAATTATATATATGAATATTCGATTATAAACATATGTTAGGTGGATTTATGTATGAACTTCATATTTATTTATTGTCACAAACATTATTATTCTATTTTATTCATGTATTCATTTTTGTGAGCCTACGACCCAGTATGAAGGAATTCGGGACCCGTAGTTTGAAGAACCCGGGTTTAGAGAAGTAGGTGGATATAGGAGAGAAGAAATGTGATGATTTGAGGCGAGGGTGAGGGGGAAGATTGTAAGACAATTGAAGGTGATTATTGAAAAGTAATAATAAACAAATATAATTAGAATATCTGTTACATTATATCCTTTAAATAAAGGTAGTGTCTTTTGTTCACCATCGTAGTGGGACAGACTACTGCTTATATATTATCCTTTGGATATTAGACAGCTATCCCTGTATTCCTTTTATCCCTCGTGCTTGCCTAGTAGGGAGGTATTGCCTGTAATGATGTGGGCAATACCTTAAGGGTTTGGGCGCCCCTTCGGCACCAGCCACTAGCTTACATTTCTTCAACTGTATTTCCGTTCTTCCTATTTATTATTATTAATTGCGCCGTAGCGTCAATCAACAGGCATGCAACCATACATACAGGTAGGCAGAACCCATGAAAATCAAATAACTACAACAACAACACACACACACACACACACACACACACACACACACACACATCATGAAATAATAACAGAATGAAGGACAAGCATACAGACAAATATTTACATTATGACCTACTTAAATCCACCAAAACGAGGATGGCGTACCAGAAGCTCCTCCAAAACCTGATGGTTCAGAGGGTGTCAACAAACCACATCAAATGGCAGGCCACGGGGCAGCAAGTATTGGGCAGTGGGGCAGGCCAGGCAGGCAATAGTGCTCTATGGTGTTAGCACGAGGCGCTCGACACAAGCGACACTCAGTGAAGGGAGGCTCACCCTGCATCCCAGGAACCTGCCATGGTGGCCGGTAGCCAAGCCTCAAACGGGCAGAGACTAAATTGTGCCTTTGAACCATGAGGCCTCGACGACGGTAGGAATATTTGTGGCGGCAGACAGACTCGTAATGGGTGATGGAGATGCATCCCTGCATCGCCGTACAGGAAGGAGAGCGGCGGAGCGGAATCTAGAGAGGTAACATGTCAGGGAGAGAGGACGTCCAACACCACGAGGAGGTAGATGGCAGACTTCCTTTGCGAGTCTGTCAACTGCTCCATTGTGACATAAACCTACATGGTATGATACCCATAAGAGTTTGATAGTCAAGTTACGATGACGTAATAAGGCCAAAAACGTTAAAGTCTGCTGAATAAAAGAAGAGTGTATGTGCTGAACACTAGAGAGGGAATGAAGGGCAGGTTTAGTCACAACAAATGTCAGCATTCACTCCACGTTGACAAACAAGACTAACAACATCCAGAATAGCATACAGTTCACACAATGTTGAGCTGGAGTGGTTACAGAGACGACGGCCAACCCAGCACACTGGAGGTGACTCCATATCAGGTGGGAAAACGACACAACCTGCTGTACCATTCATTTGCAATGAGCCATCAGTGTTGAGGCAGTAAGGATCTGTGATGGAGGATGTCACTGTTTCTACGTGTTCCAAAGCTAACTGCCGCTGTAGAGAAGGCAGTTCCGACTTGGAATTAGGTGTATAGCTCACATCAGGTGTTGGTAGCATCCACGGAGGGGGTCCTGGGGTGATGTCTGCAACCCTTATATCTATATTAAGACTACGGAGCATAAAAGAAACAGTCTTTATAAGAGTACGTCCAGCAGGCAGTATGGGAGGGACCGAGTAGTTTGGTCGAAGAGAAGTTTTGACTAACTGAGAGAAATGGGGTGAAAGGTGTGGGAAATGGAGGCACTTGACAGTAAAACAAGTAATATTAGAATAAATTATCTCCACTAATGGGAGAAGACGCAACTCACGCTGCATGTTCACTATCCTGGTCAATATTAGACAACCGAGAATTATCCTCATTGTTCTATTCTGAAATTTTTCTAAAGTTTCAAGAGTAGCCCATGGGAAGTTGAATTAGAGCAGGGGAGAGGTAATCAACAACTGAACGGATAAAAGGAATATAGATGGTCCTGGCTACTGGGATGGAGATGCCTGAGGAGTTGTTAGAGAGCCATTGAAGTGGTGTAAGTCGGTGCTGGAGACGACCCAACAAGTTACAAGCCTAGACAATGGGATGGTCTTGAGGTCTGGCAGGAACCATTGGCCAAAAATAATATCACTGCACAACTGGTGCTATACCAACAATAATAATTCACAATTGATGGCTATACCAAAAACAATACTAATGGCTACATCCTAAGACCTAAACCAGTTCACCTGTACACAATAAGGCAGAGTAATGTAGTCTACAATGATAAGACCAGAAATAATCACACAAGTATAGGTTAACTAAATAAACCAAAACTGATTAGCAGGTACAATCATGCTCACATGATGGAAAGCCGGCATAGAGTAAATAGGAAAGATGAATCATAGAATTGGTCATAGTCTTGTGAGAACCGGAGTAAGTCAAATAACCAAGAAATGGTCACAAGGAGATAGGCTCAAATAAACAGATGATATAAACGGATTAGTGTAGCAGAATAGGTATGACTAAGACCACGGTGACTATACCCCATGACTAAGACACATGGCTTGTCCTACCACATGACTATATGACCACAAGACCAACGTGGCTTGTCTGGCCACGTAAGCATGACACAACACACAGTAATAATTGTATCCAAAGACAACTGACAACTCAAGTGAAATTGTATATAAACCCCTGAGAATAGACTCAGGTAGGATTCTTAAACTTGCTCCCTTAGGGCTATTATATAATTGTCTCACCAAGAGAGACACACTACTATATCAGACAGAAGCACATCAATATCATTCCCTGTCTGTGTGTATATAAATATAAGTGTAAATAAATGAATATTGAATTGGGAAGCTTGTGAAGTCAATTACCTTAGAAAACACCCACGTCTACGCTACCTAATAATAACAACAACAACAACAACAATACTACCCGTCCAAAGAATCAAATACAAGTAAGTTACCAGAGCCTGAACGAGTTAAAGCCTAACAAGGACTAGTACACACCCACAGATTAGGCTAGCCCCCCTATGTGGACAATATGGTGTCACGACCTGGTCGGGTCGAAAAGGAGAAGTCAAGAATTAATTTAACACAAAATAATTACACTGACTGAATTCATAAGAAATAGAAATAATGATTGACCAAGATAGCCTCTACAACACCTCACCTGGTCGGGTCGGAAAGGAGAAGTGAAGCTAGCACTCAACCCTCCTGCCTTCTCGCCACGACATCATGGAAAGAGGCCACCCACTTCCACATTAATAAAATCTCTATAACTCCTTTAAATTTACACCCAACAGACTATTCAAGGAAACCTGGTTATCATCTGATTTACATAAAAAATAAGATGCAATCTCAATTATATCTCTATCACAATATTATAATATTACTATTTGGGGACGAGACAAAACTATTGCCACATCGACAATGTTACCAACCCAAAAGCATTTAGGACATTTTGAGGACAAGACCATCACAAATTTCCACCAAAAAAAAATGTTAGCAAACAAAAGTAAGTTTCAGATATGCAGGAATATAACATAAGGTTAGAAAGACAATATAATTCGTATTTACAATATTTACAACCATATTCTTTCAGTTTCCATTACAAGCTTCAACTCCCAAGGTAAAACAACTTAATTAATTATTAGTAAAAATAATAGGAGAGTTACAGAGGTGGTGGAGGAGGAGCAATAGAAGAGACACGAGCCTGGACCTGATGTCGAGTACATCCATGCCACACTCTAACCCCTGGCTGAAGGCATCGTGGATATTTCTATCGAGATGTATCCCCAGGAGGTGAAGACTCAGAGGTGGAGGTAGCAGGACGTGATCGTTCACTCCTGACAGGACACGTCTTGGAATCATGTTCCTCGGCACACCATGCATACTTCGGCCTGGCAGAACAGTACCGGGAGATATGCCCAACTCCCCAGCACCTGTAGTACCAAGGCTGGTCTTTATTAAGTTTCTTCACCTCACACGGTGGAAGACAAGGGAGGAAATCAAAGGAATTCTCATTTGGAGGTGCATCGGATTGACTGCAGACAATAACAATACGGCTAATGGGAGAACCACTTTGGAAAAAACGACGGGCAGAGAATACACCAGGGTATCCCTTGGCAAGTTTCGGGTCAACATCAATCGGAAAACGGGTGAGGATGTAGCTGGGGAACTTATTAGGCCTGTCGGGTGAGTCTTCAAGAATGAGAGCCAGAGACAAAAATTCACCAGCTTTGACTCTATCAATGTCCTGACGCTTCCTAGAGATGTAGACAAACTGAGAGATGTAGACAGATGAGAAAGTGAGCTTTGTGGTGATGTACTCAGTTCAGCCCTGAAAATCCCAGACGGTTTCTCGTGGATTCGAACCAGAGTCCTTCACAGCCGCAGTCCGTCTCTTTATCCACTCTGCCACTGTCTCCCCCAATGAACTGAACTGAAGGGAGGGAGGTGACAAACCGCAGTATTCAAACCTGTGTTAGTATTCATGCAAGTGTCCAGAGTCGACCATAATTCCCAGAAGTGAACAATCATTGTGATAATTGGTTAAAGGATGAAGGAAACTTAAAGAATGAGCGAAATAATGATTCAAGTGAAATAATAAAATATCCATATGTAAAAGTCTCAAAAATATTATTTATGTTTTATCTGGATTTTCGTATTCATATGGTTATATTGAAATTTTGAAAATGAACCCTTTTTATTGAGGGTGAACCCCTCGGTTGAACCCCCTCTCGCTTGAAAAAATGATTCAATGTCGGTAAAAGAAAATGGATGGGAGTGAGTGAGTGAGTGAGTCAGTTGAACCATTTTAGAAGTTGTCGCCCCAAGAAGAAGAACAAGAACAAGAACAAGAACAATAATTACGATAAGACCTTGAGCTCTCGGCTGAGGCCGGAGCTAAAAATATACAGTATTATGTTACTCTGGTCGAAACCTTAAGTTATTGACATTCTTGTGGCCTGATTAATTGTGTCAAGTGTTAGGACAGAATATTATTGTACTCTCCTGAATGTACAATTCACACAATGGTCGTGTCAGTAACCTCAGTACATGCGATAGAAATAAACCTACTTTGACTAACTAACCTACATCTCTCACCTTTTACTCCCTCTTCCCGTCACGCCACTTTCCCCTTCTCCTCCCCCCTTACCCAACTGCCATCTCCCTCCCACCATCCTCCTCTGTTATCCCATTCTCACCTCACAACCACCATCCACCCTCTCTCCTCCCGATCATGTACTCCCTATCCCTCCACATGTCCCTCAAATCGGTGCCCTACATCTCAACTCTCTCCCCCTCTCACCTCAAATCGTTGCCCTACATCTCAACTCTCTCCCCCTCTTCCTCCCTTTCCCCAGTACCTCCGTTACCTTACTTGTACACATTCCCACACCCCTCATTCCTACGCAAGTTGCCAAGCGAAAAGGACCACCAACACAACAGTATTAATAACAACAACATGGGAGTCATCAAGGTAAGACAAAATAACTGTGGTTTTCGATATTGGAGTGAATTATCAACCATTTAAGAGAGATGCCTCTAATGTCACTTCAACACTGAAGCATCGTGGGTCTCGATGGAGGGAAGAGATAAGGGAAACTTTATCAAATAGAGAGAAGGCATGTAGAGAGTAGAATGAATTGGTACAGTACGATGTAGTCTAGAGGGGAAGGGGTGAAGGATGCTTTGTCAAGGAAAGGAAAGATATGCATGGAGTGGAATGAGTTAGAACGAGTTAATGTATAGGGGGGAAGTGGTGAAGGAAGCTTTGTCAAGGAGTGAAGACATGCAAAGAAGATGTGGTCTACAGACCCACTTGGTGCTACTGAATGGATCATTCTACTACAACTGGGGCCAGAATGTGTGAAATTGAACGAGAGTGAGTATATATGTGGGATATAATTTGTATTTCATATATAATATACTTCTCATCTGTCGAACACCTCCTCTCCTCTGCTAAACCTCATCTTCTCTTCCTCACCGACATCCAATTCTCTGCATTAACTGCCAGCAACCCCTCAGTTTCGTGCCAAAGGAGGCTGTTGCGTATACGTACGAAACGACCTTACTTGTTCTCGTGTTCCCGTACCTGACTCTTCTGAATTCTCAACTCTCTGGCTTCGGCTCGCATGTTTCTCTCAAACTAAATACATTTGTGCTTTATATCTCTCTCTTAACTCTATCGACTATCCAAAACTCCAGGACTATCTTACCTCAAAAATGGAACACATTATATTCCACTCTCCTTACTCAGAAACTCCATTTTAAGATATTTCAACATTAACCATATATATATATATAAGAGCCACTAGCTCCTGCGGAGGGCTGGCGGCCTGCGGCCGCCCTTCCACAGCCCTTCATACACGATCACAAAGTTCTAAATAAACAAAGAATATAATAATACAACACTAATATGTAACAAATACAAACTCCACTACCACTACTACTACATCAACCACTACCACCTCCACTACTACATCAACTACTACCACCTCCACTAAAACTACTACATCAACCACTACCACTACTACTACCACTACTACCATCACCACTACTACCACCACTACCACTACCACCACCACTATGCGGGAATATGGGGCATGCTTGGGGTGTGTGGCGGTAGGGGACAGGCTTTTTACCCCTCCCAGCCTGTCCCCTATTCCAGCACCCCCCAAACCCCCCCACCCCAAGCCTGTCCCCTATTCTCGCATATATAGTCTATCTCTCACACACAGTCTCTCTCTCTCTATCTATCTCTCCAATGTAACACAGGAATAGGACAGGTTCACCACTACATCAACCACTACCACCTCCACTACTACCACCACCACCTATTCCCGCACCCCCCAACCCCCCCACCCCAAGCCTTACCTTACCTAGTGTATGTGTGTGTTTGTGTGTGTGTGTGTACGCTAGGGATGTGTGTGTTTGTATGTCTGTGTATGTGTATGTGTGTGTATGGGGCATGCTTGGGGTGTGTGACGGTAGGGGACAGGCTTTTTACCCCTCCCAGCCTGTCCCCTATTCCAGCACCCCCCAAACCCCCCCACCCCAAGCCTGTCCCCTATTCTCGCATATATAGTCTATCTCTCACACACAGTCTCTCTCTCTCTATCTATCTCTCCAATGTAACACAGGAATAGGACAGGTTCACCACTACATCAACCACTACCACCTCCACTACTACCACCACCACCTATTCCCGCACCCCCCAACCCCCCCACCCCAAGCCTTACCTTACCTAGTGTATGTGTGTGTTTGTGTGTGTGTGTGTGTTTGTGTGTGTGTGTGTACGCTAGGGATGTGTGTGTTTGTATGTCTGTGTATGTGTATGTGTGTGTATGGGGCATGCTTGGGGTGTGTGACGGTAGGGGACAGGCTTTTTACCCCCCCCCCAGCCTGTCCCCTAATCCAGCACCCCGCAAACCCCCCCACCCCAAGCCTGTCCCTTATTCTCGCATATATAGTCTCTCTCTCTCTCTCTCTCTCTCTCTCTCTCTCTCTCTCTCTCTCTCTCTCTCTCTCTCTCTCTCTCTCAGTCTATCTATCTATCTATCTTTACCTTTCACACACACTATATCTATTTTTCACTCTTTCTCTCCCCCCCCCCCCCCACACACACACACACTATCTCTCTCTCACAAACAAATATAACCAAACCCAGTATTACCTCTCTCTCTCTCACACACACACACCCTCTCTCTCTCTCTCTGAAATTAAAAATAGAGATAGAGAGAGAGAGAGAGCCTGTGAGGGAGAGAGAGAGAGCATGTGAGAGAGAGCATGTGTGTGTGTGTGTGTGAGAGAGAGAGAGAGGTAATACTGGGTTTGGTTATAATTAGTAACTCAAGGGTATGAAACTCTTGTCAATGATGAAGTCCTTTTCGTCTTATAGTTTCCAGATATCAATAGTAGGCCTATTCAGTTTACAAACAACAAAGTTATTTATTATTATTATTATTATTATTATTATTATTATTATTATTATTATTATTATTATTATTATTATTATCATTATTATTATTATTATTATTATTATTATCATTATTATTATTATTATTATCATTATTATTATTATTATTACTATTATTATTATTATTATTATTATTATTATTATTATTATTATTATTATTATTATTATTATTATTATTATTATTATTATTATTATTATTATTATTATTATTATTATTATTATTATTATTATTATTATTATTATTATTATTATTATTATTATTATTATCTTCCAGATGTGGATGATTGGTGTCCTCGTGGTTGTACTTTGTAAGTACCCGATGATTTGAAATATGTTCTGACTGAGAACAAAAGTAAGTTTTATTATTCCGTAAAACAATTGCAAAGGCAAATAACACAGGGAAAAACAATTGTGGGGCACTATTCAAATCAGGTAAGCCACCTTCGACAGGAAATGAGTTACGACTACTCACTGATTCAACGAGCTACTGCTACTGTACGGAAACTATTTTTTGGAATTTATAGACACCGCACATATATTTACCTTGTTGCTGTTGCTACCAGCCTTGGTGAGAAATTTTCGCTATATGCGTCCGGGCAGCGATTATGCGAAAAAAGGTTCTATTTCACTTCATCCCTCCTCCTAAACTACAATGCATAGAAACATAGCTTTGATTTCTTAATTTCCATCACCTCTTCCTCTTTCCAATGAGACCAACCCCAGTTCTCTACGACTCTTGGTTATGGAGATGGGAGGTGATAAAGATGAGTCACTTTCAGCACGAGAGTGGGGTTGTGTTCACTCATGATGGCTGGCAGTGGCCTCCGTCAACATATCCTCATACCACTCCGTGTGGATACTCATCACTATCATATGGCGACAAAGATATGTCCAGTTCCCATTCAATTAAAAAGTTAGATAACCTTACAGGAATGAGATGGGAACATGGAAGTTGCAATCGTGGAGTGGAAGTAACAGGTGGTAAGATGGGGAGCACAGCAATGGATGTTGTGGGAAAATTGTCAGGAGGCTTAAGGCGGCTTCACACGGAGCAATATGTGGCTGGTTTTGCTACCCGTTAGTTTCCAGCCAGCCCTGTCTAGTCGGAGTCAGCAGCAATTTTCGACAAAAGCCTACACACGAGCGGGAACAATCAGCAGCTGAGCTGGTAGACTAGCCACTCGCAAGGTCGTGTAAACAAACAAGATTGAAGATGGATACCTCTACCGACGAGGAAGCCTTATTAGCTTTAGCCTTTATTTTGGCCATGAAAATGAAGAAGAAAGAGAAGAAACGTTTGTGGACACATCGATGGCTGTTGCTTTATACACAACTGGTCAACTCAGAGAAGGAAGGAAGAAAGGAAAGGAATGAAAGGATGAAGCACTGGAGAAAATTAAGAAAAACCCAGTAACAAAATGAACGAAAGATGAAAATACTAATACTAATAATAACAATGGGAAAATGATGAAGATGGAAGGAAACGAGGGAACGGGAAAATACAGAGATGAAGAAGGTCATGACGAAAAGAAGATAAAACAAAAAAAAGAGACGGACGAGAAAGAGGTTTGCCGAAGAACTGGGGTACGGTACTGCCGCCACTCGGCTGAAAAACACCGACAGGTCGGTCTTCCCAGCCTGGCTAGCAATTTCAGCTGCCATCATCAAACTTTGCTAGCGGCTGGAAAAATCTTGCTAGCGGGTAGCAAAACCTGCCGCGTATTGCCCGTTGTGAAGCCGCCTTTAGCCATCTCTACAGTAGTGTAGGAACTAAGGGACCCATGAACGCTGTAGTACTGGGATAGGATAGGCTATAAGTGAAAAGAAACAAATTTCGCATATTGGGGTAGACAATAGCAATGATAGTCATGGCTGTCAGTGTGTACCAAAGCCATTAAAATAGGAGGTAAAGGTAGTAGCACTTAAAAAGATCAGATTACAAGGGTCACTAAACTACCTGACCTGCAATTAGAGCATTATCCCAGGTCAAATACCTTCCCAATCTGTTTATCCACAAGATGCACTCAGCCTCCTCTGTCATAAACCATATGCAGGTGTTTGTGAAGGAACATCTGGACCATTAAGGTTGCTTTCACACGCGCGTCGAACGCGCGTACAAAAACGTCCTTGTGAAAGCAGCCTAACACATGCTAGGGTCAGATGACTTCTAGCTGGAGTCATAAACCATACCCTTCCTTATCTCATCTTCCACTTTCACTCACAGGGAGAGAGAGCAGGGGCTGGGCTTGGCTGACCTACATTGACCATGAGTAATATTTTATCCAGATACTGCTGGCAACTCAAAGTAGGGAACATAGATATAAACTGACCGAGAACACACTTCGTCAGGACAGCTCTGAACTTAGAATAAAACATACACAAGGCATATTACTCTGGACTCCTCAAGACAAGGCACAAAATTCCTATAGAGTTAAATATAATAAATTAAGTCTATTTTAAATAGTGAAATTTCTTTCTACCTCAATTGAACACCAACCACGCCTGCTTCTTCACTACCAACCACACACTCAAGAATATAGTACCAGATTCTTCGAAGAGACAAGCTAAGTACTGGTACAATAGCCATCAGCCGCAATGTAGGGGTTAAGGGGAGGGTATAGTTTGGACATTTTTGGAGGTAAAGATTCTTCCAAACTCTTAACTCCAAATGGCACTATTATTTTTGTCCATCTGGTTCTGTTTCATGGCATACTCTGGAGGAATCAAGGCACTCCAATGTAACAAAGTATACTCTCCCCTTAATGACCATTACGCAATCGATAGGCATTAACCCCTTAACCTCGGGTGACAACATAAGTTAACACCACCAACAAATGTGGGGGACCGAAGGTGACGATTAAAGTCGACAGAGCAGTTTTTTTTAATTTTTAAGTATTTGAGGATATTTAATTTCGTTCTACAGCAAAAAGCAATAATTAATATGACATTTTCAATTAAGCCTACAGTCGAAATGTATGCCTAAGAATCTCACAGAATTTTTAAAATCTATGTGTGATTATCAAAAGTAATATGCATATCAGAAATTCTACATATACAAGTTAATACAATGTCGACATACTTCTGTTATGAACAGAGTCAAGCACCAGTTGATTCTGCCTCGCCAAAAACTGAACACTGTGGGATGAGTACCACAATGCATAATCATCAGCAAAGAGCGAGTATTTAAGATTTCAGAGGAGACGGATCATGAGAAGGGACTGCCTCGTAAAGCTTCTCAAGACGAGAGGCATTATTGATTGATTAATTAGTAGATGCCACTAGGCATCTGGCGGCACAACAGCTTGGGTTATATACCGCCCAACATAATATTAAATTCTAAGGATTTTAAAATATGGTTATTTATATCATTAATATAATATATATACACATAAGCCAGGCTTCATTACCCTAAAAGGGAGAAGCAGCGTGATTAAAAAGACATATCAAATAAATATAACATTTTTACTAAAATAACTTGATTAACTTAAAAGTAAAATTGATAAAAGAGTCGGAATTAAAAAATTGAACTATCTATAAAAGAA
The DNA here is from genome assembly GCA_034508575.1 of Petrolisthes manimaculis. Taxonomy (NCBI): domain Eukaryota; kingdom Metazoa; phylum Arthropoda; class Malacostraca; order Decapoda; family Porcellanidae; genus Petrolisthes; species Petrolisthes manimaculis. Next base: position 97,204 of record JAWZYT010001726.1, read on the forward strand.
GCTATGAATATCATAAAATTCACAATTTGTGGAGGAGGAAAGAAGAGAGTGCACCATCCTACACTACAAGCCTCCTCCCCGAACACCTGGGAGAGACTGTAAGAGCCGTCCCCCTCCCGGTACTCAGAGAGGTGCCTAAGATGAAGGTCCCCAAGGCTGGAACACTCCACAAGAAGATGCCACACTGTCAAAGGGACCAAACAATCTTCAGAGTAGGGAGGGAAAGCCCTCTCCATTAAAAATCCATGAATAAAATGTGAGTGGCCAATGTGGAGACGGGTAAGAGCCTTCTCCCTCTGATGGGACAGGCCGCTGTAGCTCCACAAACCCAGGTACTGGTGGATGCCGCAGAGCTTGTTAGCCACGATGGCATCCCATCTGTCCTGTCAATAGTAAAAGAAGGCTAAGGGAGAGTAAAAATTATTTGTAGGGCACCTGAGCTGCAACCAGTCCATCAATCCATCGTGCTATGAGGGAAGCAACAGACTTCCGGAGGGACAGATCCAGGGGCAAGGCAGGACTGGTGGAAGAAGCTGACTGTGGAGGTGATGGTGGTGGTGGCAGTGGAGGTGGCGTGGCAGTAGAGGCACGAGCTTGAGCCTGGTATCGAGCACATTCATGCCACACATTAATCCCTGACTGAAGACATCGTGGGCACATCGATCGAGACACCTCTTCAGGATATGGAAGCAACAGGAAGTGATGGTTCACTCCTGGCAGGGCAGATCCTGGAGTCATGGTTGGCTGCACACCAGGCACATTTCGGTGAGGCTGAACAGTACCGGGAAACGTGTCCAAGTCCCCCACACCTGTAGCACACCAAGGCATGTCATTATGAAGTTACTCTACTTCACAAGGTGGAAGACAGGGGAGGAAATTGAAAGAAATATCGTGTGGAGGTGGATCAGGAAGACTCCATACAACAACAATACAATTAATGGGAGAACCATCCTAAATAAAATGATAGCCAGAGTACACACCAAGGTGTCCCTTGACAAGACCCGGGTCAACATCAACAGGGAAATGGTTGAAAATGTAGCTGGGGTAGCTGGGGAATTTATGAAGCCTGTCCGGTGAGTCCTGAGGTGTGGAATGAGAGGCAGAGACAAATTTTCACCAGCCTTGTCTCTGTCAATGATGTCCTGACGCTTTCTGTAGTGACAGACAAACTGGAAGGTGACGACAGCCATCATGATCTCCCCAGCTCACTCTGCTGTTGATAGCCTCTTGATAGCAGACATCCACCGCAGGTTTGTGTCTGGATGGGGTTCCAGTGAAGGAGAGCTTGACATACGCATATCTAGGGGAAAAAGCCTGAAGGTCAAACGAGGACAGGGAGTGGGCTGAGCGAGAAACACCAGGGCGAGGCAGAGAAGGTATGTCGTGCACAGCTGAAGTACTCTTTGCAGACTTGGCAGCTGGAGGCAAACAGTCCACATTATTAAGGACTTCTGAGTCAGAAGAGAAGTCTACAGGTTGTTTGGTAGAGGTGGACGGCTGCAACTCACGCTGCAGAGTGAACGAGGACAGTGGTGGTGGTGTGGGGGGGGGGGTTGTGCTGGGGTCTTTTACAATACACTCGCCTTCTTCCAACATGGTAAGCCAGGCAATGCCTCAATGGGAAGCAGCAAACAACTATACAAGCAGTGACCACCTCAAGAACTGTGCAAGGGAATCACACAAACACACACACACACACACACACACACGGAACCACAACAGAACAAAACTCAAAATTACAAGAAAACAAATAAGTAACATAAAGAAGCAACAACACACAAGCAGACATGCTGAAAAAAACAACACATAAACAACATGCAGAAACAACAAAAAAACAATAACGCAGAGACAACAACGAAAGGCAGAACGCCAGGAGAACGTCAACACACCATCAAGGTTGGGGTGAGACTGAGCACTCGTGGTGCAGACCAGGATCAACATGTGTGTGTTGATCCTGGTGCAGACACTGACGATGTCTGCCTGCTGCTACCTTCGCTGAGGTGATTGGGAGTAGGCCGTCTTCCTACCACAGGCATGGAGTGAGCTGAGAACTTTTCCACTATCAAGTCCAACTACGTTGATAGATAGCCTCCACGCCCTTCATCCACAGTGAAGGACACTTCCTCTCCATCCCTCAATATTGGTGGACGAAGACGTCGTGGTTGTCTGCTATCAGAAAGCCGTAGCCCTTTACGACGTTGAACCACTTTACCATGCCAGTGAGACAGCTGGCAGAAGTTTTTTTGGCTGGTGGAGATGTAAAGGGGCTTATCGACTATTATATAGGTCGTTATGGCAGTCAAAGTTTAAAGAATAATATGTATTATTTAAACCTTGGTTACATCAACACATCTTTCCCCAGTCTACAAGGTTGCAATCGTCGCTCTTACAGCCGGGTAATTACTTACTTCTTGGTGAACAGGGACATAGATAGTTGGGAAAATTGTCAAACATTTACATTGACTTGGGAATCGAACTCGGGATATCTTGCTTACTAAGTGTGTTTGATAACCATTGCATCGTCGGCACCCCCCTCCAACCAATATTCTTTTTATCTAGCTGTACTCATATATAAATTTGTCAATAATTCATTATACTCAGCTATGAATCGATTACTTATTAATTCTTTTATTTATACAGGTGCTGCTGTAGATGGAAGTTGTATAGGCCGAGGAAACTTCGCTGGGGCAAGGCAAGAACAAAATCAATATAAGTTGAACCATTCACCTCAGGTTTACCATATATCACACTGTCCTAACCCAATAAATTCCTATTTTAATCTCCTCAAAACTACCTTACATCATATATATTATGCACTAGAGCTGGTATTAACAAATACGTTGTTAGACATTTCGCATTGCATCATTGATTATCTTTCTTGTCTGACAAATCTTGTATCAAATAACCACAAACTACTTGTTATTCTAAGTATAGAAAGTTTTATGTAATCCCACTTCCATTTAATCCCCCTTTGGGGGGTATTGCCTGTAGTGATGTGGGCTATACTTTAAGAGTATTGGCTATATGACCTTGCTTTTGCTTTGCCTAATAACAATCAATCAATCACTCTTCCCTTTTAAAAACTGACTGAACAAATTCTAAAACCATTAGTAATACCGACTGAGAACCTTTTTATTCTGTTTTAAGCCTAGCAATCATACACTGATGGTATTAAAACCATGACACATGTATGCTATATAAATAGAAAGTGCTAACATATTTTCTATGCATAAATGAAGATCCCACAAGTTACACAAAGACGAAAACCACACCACAGTTGATACAATAGTAGCTAAGTTATAGGCTATTAAAATAGGTAAACTGTCACACCTAGCCAATTAGCAAGAATATAATCACAGATATATTGCTTATGACACAGCAATGTTTATATTGTGTTACTCCATTATATTTATACTTGTATTTTATATATTTCGTTGTAGTTTTTGCTTGTTTATAAATTACACACTGCAATTCCTTCTTAGCGTTATCAATCTTTCCTGCCTGTAAAGTTTCATTGCATTGAAATTCGACTCGCTAAAAAACACATTTTTTTAACGGTCCCCTTCCTTGTTGACATTGTTTCGAATGAAGAAATTGAAAACTTAATTGATTCAAACTTAAAGGAAAAAGAAGATTTACAACGTTAAGTTTGCTGGCTCTTGGGTAGATTAGGTTAGGTTACTGTAGGTTGGTATCGCTGTCTATGGTTCTGTAGCTATTCTGGTGTGATGGTAAAACTTTGACAATATTTTCTAGAATTATACGTGACTGTTTCTTCTGACTGTTGTTTTCATGGTTTATGGGTAAACAGATTTAACTTAACAATTATGACTCTTTCACAACATTTACTCAAAGTTTGTCTTCATACCAGAGGCAACAGAACTTCACACCACAACTATACTTCAATAATAATAATAATAATAATAATAATAATAATAATACAAACTATGATAACAGAAGCTGCGAGCCGGAGTTGACCGTGGAAATATCCCTGACGGATCATGAGATTCATCTTGACGATTCTACCACCGTTTCCTTCTCAGTAAGTTATTATTACCAGCCATTGTTTTTCCACTTCAAGGTGAATACTTTCCCAATAATCTCCACATCTCTGTTGTTGATTAGCTGTAGCCTTCGAGGCGAGCAAACACAATTCTGTAATTTCTCCTTCTGTGTCTCTGTCTCACAGGTTACAGTTACATTCTTGGGTCGCCACTCTGCCCCTTTGTGCATTTACAACATTATAAGTACATTATTATAACGGGAACCACTTAAATTAAGGTTATTATCATGTGTTCCATAGAATATGATAATTTCTTACCGCTTGTGTCGAGAAAGCTATTAAACACAAGCACGAGTTAATATCTCGCATTTCTTCTTTGTTTCTCTGAAAGATTAAAAGTGTTGTCACCTTACCTGACTTTTCTGATAGTAGAAAAGTGATCAGTTATCGAGTAAAGATGCTTAGTAATGTTAGCTCTTTTACTATTTGGTGTTGAGAAGAGTATTTTTCTTATTGTATATATATATATATATATATATATATATATATATATATATATATATATATATATATATATATATATATATATATATATATATATATATATATATATATATATATATATATATATGGTTGCATCACCAAATTACTGCATTTCTTATATAATTTCCATTTGTATCGAATATATCATGTATTGAGTAGGTAAAACAAGGTAACGCACGATCACCATCATGGACGGAATTCAAACTTACATACACCTGGTGTGAGATACTCAAAACATGCAAAGATTCCTTTGCATCTCACCTATTCTCAAAGCACCCATGCTCAAAACTTCCTCTGAGCGTAGACGAAGGATATATATATATATATATATATATATACAGTAGTGGCGGTTAGAAATGGCGCGAGATGACGTGAAGTCCGGCGTACTGCCATATACTATAATTTCCGTGTGCTACTCTCTGTAGGCTAATATTATATGGGATTGTAGAAAGTAGCGATATCTGGCAACTCTACTTTAAGCTTTGTCTGGGAAATTTAAACAATATAACGGGCTAGTGCTTCCTTACGCTCTCAGTGGGGGGGATCCTGCAGCTCCTAATTACCCTAGTTTTTTGTGTGTATTGGTTCACTATTCCCTCCAGTTACTAATTATTATGGGTCCCAAGAAAAGACTCAAAGAACCTGACATTGAAGCTATCTGTGCTCTAGCCAAGGACAATAAAACTAACCAAGAAATCTCAGCTAACACAGGATTATCAATAAGAACAGTACAGAGGTGGACAACAAATTCCGTGCGGGCGGGAGTGACTCTATCCCACCACCATACAAACCACCAGGGTGTAAACGGAAAGTAACTGAGAGGACTTTGAGAGTTATTGGTAGACAGCTGGAGGTCCAACCTCGCATCACAAGCCGAGAATTAAAGATTAAGAACCCAGATTTGCTGGCTGGAGTAGCTGACAGGACAGTACGGGATTATTTCAAACGCGACTTGGGTTACAGGTGTTGCCGCGCAATACATAAACCCTGGTTAACTGTTATTAATCGCAAAAAAATATTAGCTTTTGCCTCTCAATATCATGACTGGGGTATTGATGAGTGGCGAAAGGTGTTGTGGTCGGATGAATCCACTTTTAAAGTTACAGATAACCAGAAAAATCGAGTGTACCGCCGATGTGGTAGTGATTCCCATGACCCCAGATATCTTAACCACACAGTAAAACATCCTGATTCATTGATGGTGTGGCCTGTTTTTCGTACTATGGTGTGGGAAAGTTGGTATTTTTACCTAAGAATGTTCGTATGAATAAAGATAATTACTTTGAACTAAATCGTCTCCTTCAAAACTACAAACAATTTCGGTTGTTCGTGTTCCCTAAATCATCTTTAATCCTTCTGATCCAAGTCAGTCTGCATCCTAATCCCAGGGAGTCACTTGGCTTCAGCATCATTTTTGCTTTAACTTAGCATGCAATGATTATATTCTTCTCTGTTTTTCCAATGTAGATAATCGAAGTCTGGTTCCTACGTGTCTTTTTCTTGACCGTATTTATCCTTGCAAACGATACTATATTTTTCCTGTGTTGGTCCTTCTGCCTTTTCCAAAGTTTCACATTTACTGTTCATTTACTTTTGTTATTTGTTCATATTTCTGTATTAAAAATAATAACCAATTAAAGTTTCAGTTATCTTCTACATTTGCATATCCTTTATCTCAAGAATTTTCATATGTACTGTATGTATAAACTGTTTGATATGATAAAGTGCGAGAGTATGTTGCATACACCCACACGATTACATAATTATACTGTACTTTATTCGATCATCCTGATGGATTATGTTGATGACTAGATATTGTAGCATTGCCTCTGCTCCTTTTCAGGTCGTCCCTGAGGACTCGACGGTTGATCGACCATTTTACATTGATTGGGGAAAAGGCCAACATAAAATAACAACAGGGGTTATTCCTGGTGAGTCACTTGAAACTACGCATTGCCCATAGAGCAAAACTAATAACATTAACGGCATCATTAGGTTCAGGAACCTGTTCGTGCAATATTTCTAGCATATCTTCACTATACATCACTACCACGGCAACATCTCAAATATTTTGCTATGTGAATGATCCAAGTTTTATTATATTAACACAGAAGTGTATGCATATGGGTTTGTTCGCGTGTCGCTTGAAAAGTATGAATCGCACAGCAAAATTCAAAACATACTCAGAATCAGGAGGTTACAGTGCATGTTTGTGGCATAATCCTAGAGGAAAATAATATTATTACAGTGACTAAGAGTCGCCGCTTAGACAAGCAGAGGCTACCAATGCAGGGATGTAAACACAATACCTCACTAGGCATAGCTCACCAGATACAACTTTATTGAATAAAACCTCACCAACAAAACGACACCAAACAAGAATGCATCCACAAAACCTCACCGAAAAAAACTCAACAAACAATAAATCCTCCACACAACGTCGATAAACAAGAACTCACTTACAAATCTCCAATCAACATATATTTAAAGTCAAAATTTTGTCAAAGATTCACCAGCATACCATTAGTATACATACAGTACAGTGTATTCGCCCCATGCTTCTGCCAGTGTATGGGGAACGTCAGACGCATTGAGAAAACTCGACAAATTTCGTTAAAGTTGTTGGACACAATCAATTCTTAAATAGCTTCATATCTATAGGTTTCTAACAAAAAATAATAACTTATAGGTACTATAAAAGACAAAACTCGTGTCGTGAAATCAAATGAAAACATATGGTAGATGGCTAACCATACTGGACATGAACGTTACTGTGGTGGGGTTTTCACTATGTTTCACAAGTTATATTTAATCATTGGACAAGACAGCGACATTAGCTTTGTCTTGGATAGTACACTCGTGATACATAATTTCTGACCAGAGTGTGAGGAGCAGAAAGCTTCGAATCGCCTGGTATTGTTCATTTCCCCACCTAATACACCTATAGAGGCTGAGTTCGCATGCTGGGTAGCCTACGTGTGGTGCCTATCGTTCGTCTCTGGTCAGAAATTACTTATCACGAGTGTACATATTTCAGAGTACAATTTTCAATAAATATTTTATACGATAAAAGCACTTCCCTCAAGTGAATATATTTCTTCTTTTACTTTTGTTCGTGCGCTTTGGCCAAGGAGGTTTTATCCAACCTCCAACCAATAATAATACTTCGACTGCCTCAATAGTACGGTACCCCATCACTTCCTTACACACCCATTCTCTCGTAAAACAATGTGTGGATCGATTACTTGGTTTTGAGATATTTTTTAAAAATACTAGTCTTCTTTTTCATTTCTTGCAGAGCAAGAAAAGATTGACAAAGTACAGTTATAATTGAGAGTCTAGCTTTGACTGTCGCAGACAAGTAATTGTCTGATTTTTGTAAAAAAAATGCGAGTACTCACAGTTTAAATGGTAGTTATAGTACAGTAAAATACTAAACAAGACAGTAGGTCTGTTACCATTAATTAATTAGGAATACCTGTTGTTTGAATTTGATACAGGTAATGGACATAAATTCTGTAACTCTAACAAAACCTTTTTTCTTACACACACACACACACACACAGTTTACCTGACCTTATCTTACCAACAGCCAACCGAACCTATCGGTCACAATCCGACACATATTACAAGCCAGGAGTGTTCTGGATTACGGCAATTGTGGTAGCCGAAGACTTCGTCTACTACGAAAAATTTAGGTTGTGGGTCAAGAATGAATATACTGCCTACCCACACGTACACGACAAGTGTATCGGCGAGAACGTTTTGTGTGAGTATACAGTAAGATCATTAGAATATAGGAAACTGCAAATAGCCAATTGGCCTAGCCCTACGTAGCTCATGAGTTATGAATAACAACTAGACCTTGTGTCCAAATACATATCAAGGATACTATTAAAACCATTTATTGTTTCTGCACTTAGAGCTACTTTGGGTGCTTGTTCCACCCTCAGCTACTCTTCTTCAGAACACCAATGTCCTACAATCTTGATAAATATTTACATGGTGTTGGAGGTTACCTGTACACTCGTGATACATAATTTCTAACCAGAGTGTGAGGAGCAGAAAGCTTCGAATCGCCTGGTATTGCTAATTTTCCTACCCAGTACAGCCATGGCTGATAGTGTTAGACCAGGGTCCAAGGAGTGTTGGAGAGCAACTGAACAGAGTTCGAACAAGTTAATTTTCCAAACTATTCTCAACGTTGAGAGATGTTTAGAACACTCACTTTTTCGAACTCTGTTCAGTTGCTCTCCAACACTTCTTGGTCCCTGGTCCAGCACTATCGGCTATGGCTGTACACCTATAGAGGCTGAGTTCAAATGCAGGGTATGTGAGTGTGTGTGTGTGGTGCCTGCCGTTAGTCTCTGGTCAGAAATTACGTATCACGACTCACGAGTGTACTGGCGTCTTGTTTTCATGAAATTGCCTAGGTCTCATATTTCTACCCCTTTCATCCACTTATTCATATCATTAGAATATATCCTAAATGAAGTATTTTTTCTATCTGATTGTCACTGACACTCACTCGGAAGGTGAACAGTCTTGATGGGATTCCTGTTGCTGTTATAATGAACTGCTTCCGTACTGACTCCTTGCATATTATTTAATACTATTTCTTCCTGCTGAAAGTTTGCCCTGATCTAACCTGTTCTAAAGAAGGATGACCCCTCCCAACTCTTCAACTGTCGCCCTTAAGCTCTGATTCTTCATCTATGCAAGAATGAGCTACACAGAGCCATAGACTAAGAATTAAACTGGTTGTACTGCACACATTTACTATTGTGGAGGAGGTGATAGTAACTCTATAACTGTAACAGATAAACAGAAACACTGATAATGTAACGAATATACAGAAAAAAGTAAAAGGTGAACGTTTTATGCGTTTTCAAGTGGAGCCTGAGTTATACACTACTAAAAAATATATATCTTTTAACAAATTTCCCCCTCTCCGCCACAGACAAGTCATTGGACCCGGCTAACCTGCCTGTCTACATTATAGTGCTAACTTTCATCATCATCATCTTCCTGGCCCTTATATTAATGGCATGGTTCCTTTGCTGCTGCGTCTGCTCCGTCAAGAAGATATAGTGTTTGTGCAATGAAGTGGTGTGGTAAAATAATAAATCTTGATCTTGCGGGGTTTTGTTAAAGGGCCCTTCTATTAGAGAAACAATGCTCTTTCAGCCGGGCCCTTCCATATAATTTGAGCTGACTATTTCCTTTATGTTCAATTTTCTATCCCCAAAAATGTGTTATAATTTCAATGGTGCACGCTTCCAATTGGTTTACACTCGGAAAGGATCTTGAATTTGTATATTATCCATGTCATACGCTTGTTGGAAAAGATAGATCTTTAGTCTTTTTCTAAATTTGTCCGAATTTGTGGTGTCTTTGAGTTCATTTGGGAGGGTGTTGTATAACTTTAGAGAAGCCCTTCTAAATATTATCTCACCAAATTCACTGTTCACTCTGAGTGAATGAAGCTTAGAGTTAGTAAGGAGTGACTCAGTGTAATGCACAATAAGTGCGGTACTGTGTGGATAGTGAAAATATTAGTAACTTTTATGTTCTATGAAAATAGAGTGAGGTATACAGGTGTTGCAGAAATAAGTATTGCATTTAGTGCCGAGTGTGTTAAAAAGTATGGTGTATTGGAGTGCAGGACTGATGGCTTGAGTGTCAGTTGAGGACGTGGGTATGTGAGTGGTGGATCAATGAAAATGAATGAGTGGAGTGGAGTGGGTATGAAATGAGTGAATGCATAATGTGGGAGGACCGTGAATATATTAATAATGAGTAGAACAGGACGTATGGATTTTGATTGATTGATAATAGGCGCCGCAACAGCGAGGTGATATAGGCGTCAGGAGAAGGTAATAGAAAGGTAAGACAGCAAGCAGGAAGGAAATAGAAAGAAAAGGACAGTTGAAGAACTGAAAGGAGTAGCCAAGGCCGAAGGGGCGCCAAAACCCGTAAAGTATTGCCCACATCACTACAGGCTATACACCCCTATTCGGGGAGGTCTAGAGTACATTAATTGCGTGTTTGGGAGTAAGAAGGATAATGTATTTTGATGGGAGACAAAGCAATATTGTGAAAGTTTGAAAAGGAGCGTCTGATGACATCAAAAATATAAATCATTCAAAGAAAATGTCTCGTATAAGTGAGTGGTACATTCATTGATTAAGTGAATGAATGACTGAATATGAAGATGGAGGGTTGGGTAATGAAAACAGATTTAAATTATTAAATACCGTGTACAGTCGGCAAAAAAAAGTACGTTACCAACCTTTTAACAGTGTGATGTAATGTTGGCTAACCTGACTGGTGAGTGAGGCGTGACGCGAGTGTCTTATAAACCAGAGTTGCCAACTGGCATTTTTCACTGACAAATTTAGCAAATCTGGCAATAAAAACTCGTCTTGGCATTATGGAATTGGATTTTGGCAGTGAAAATGTCTAATTTGGCAATTTCTTACAGAAAATTTAAAGTTACTCGAAATAAAATAAGGCCGGTGGTACACTGCGGCTGACGCAAGTCCTATACCGTGTCATACTGTATGGCGTGCCATTCTGCGGCGGCGCCGCACAGTGTAACACCGGCCTAATACTTGGGCTGCCTATCGGACGCATACTTTTGCTGCACCACGTCTGAGGTGCGAGGTTGTTTTGCTGTAGCTCACTAATGTGAGGTGTACAGCAATTTTGTTCTCTATGTGTCCCCATTTAAGAATGAGTTTTGCCTGTAGCGTCAATCCACGTGGACTGTTTTGTTACTACGTCAGCCAATGATGACTAACCTATTTTTATTTATCCCTTTGGTGTGGAAGTTTCTAAAATTATAGGATTCAGTCTCCCCCCCCCCTTTGTCCTATGACACCATGACATAATTATATACCTTTATGTGTCAGTTTTTGCCTTTATTGTGTTAGATCTTAGTGTTTTATAAAGTTTGGTAGTAAATGTAATTGGATTTGGCAATAATGGGTTCACAAGACTTGGCAACTCTGTATATATACCTCCGTCAACCTCCTTGTCCCTCTCCCCCAGTGCCTCATGGACAAGCAAGTATAGATGATGTTGATTCACCTTGTGCTTTTTTTTTTTTTTTTTGGGGGGGGGGGGGTATTTCACTGTTATACTTGTTGTAAAATACTCAAACGTATTTCCTTCTGTTTATTAATGAACAGTTACATAGGAAGAGTTCTTGAAGACTAAAAATTTAATTTAAAATCAGCTAAACTTTTGATATAAAATTGTCACTGCCGCGGCCTGAGTATTATCGGCTAGGATGACACGAGGCACCAGTTGCCTAGTCTGAGGGGTACCAACCCTACCCCGCTTACCAATGTTAAAACTAACGTAGGGGTGGTAACGAAACTTTTTTTTGCCAACTGTACGTCTATTAGATTAAAATATAATAGTATAAAAAATTATTGAAAATTTTGAAAGATCAGTTAATCCTCTTATTGTAAACAATAAAACCGATATAGATGATGATGTTAGTCATGAAAAAGTAAAAATTATGTCCTCAAGGTATCAAAAACTTCAAATTAATTTAATGTATCCAGTTGTTTTATATATGACAAGATTTAAATAAATTTTTCATTAATTCTAAAATTACATCATCATCTTCATCGTTACCAAAGATCAAACTAGTGTCATCTTCCAGCAATACCTGCACAATAAAACAATACCTACATTTGCACTGTAGATCAATCTATGACAAGTTTGGTCTTGGCATTTCCATGTAGCCGTTAATAAACATTATTTGAATCCATATTGTTTTGTTATCGTTCCTTTATTGGATGGAGATTCAAGTAGGTGTAAATGATAGACAATAATTACTCATCACAGCCCTTTCAGAACAACCTTATTTCGGAATTGTGTATGGGTAAAAGCAAGGGACATGAATTCATAAGTGTTAAGCTGTAACATTTCAATTGTCTTTTTCCACCCTGATCTTACTATTCCCTTTCTATTATTCAGCTTTACCTTCTTTCCTTTTATTTTTATTTCTATACCTCAACTGTAGGCTGTAGCCCGTAACTCTTGCGAGACCCCGAGATTATTGGGCGTCGCACCAGATGAGATAGTGGAGCTTCTCTTCTGTCCCACTAGATGACGACACCTTATTTTATACACGTCGCTATCAGGGGAGAACAGCAACACCGTTACTCACATCATCTTGAAATATATGGTCTTCTATGATCTATGTTGTGAGTTGACGACGATGTAGGGGTATTTTATTGACGTGTCGGCGTAGCCAGGGTAGTTGACGAACAGCTGGACCTATCAGATCACCTCTGAAAATCCCAGATTTTTTCTCGTGGACTCGAACCAAGGCCTTTACCATTCGCAGTCTGTCACTTTATTCACTGAGCAACCACCTCCCCATAAGCGTTTGTTCACACTATTGATACAGTGAAAAGAAGCTATGTTACAACCTTTGTATTAAACTTTGTGCGGACATCACTTTGTCAAGTGACTGAATACAATAACTTTCATTCATTGTAAAGCTCTGGACTGAATTTCCTAATACAGTCAGCACTGCCTATGCCTGTTTTATCTGGGGTCCATCAGGAAGGAAATATAAAGAAAAGAGGGATAGATGAAGAACTAAAACCTAGTGGCTGGGGCCGAAGGGACGCCAAAACTCTTAAAGTATTGCCCACATCACTAATGCAGACAATACTCTCCTATGGGGTCAATATGTAAAGAAATTAGAAAACAACTAGTGTTTATGGAGAAAGATATTTAAATTATTTAGAATAAAAGTGTTGGCAGATACCCATTCTTGACAGGATTATCCCAACTACAGCATATCGCCTTCATAAAACTGAAGGACTATAGGTTTCATGCATTGCCATTTGCCAGTCTGTTGCTAGTCAGAATGTTAACTTGTTAAACCCATTTGCAGGAACGAGAAACATATTATATCTTTCTTTTTAAGTTACTTATAAGTATTTTTTATTAAAATCTGATGGCCGTCTCACCTGTAACTGCGTGGTCTCACGATCCTGCACTTACAACCACGACCACGGACCATCCCGTGACTCCGCCCATCACCGCGGATTGGCTAGGATCGTGGACCTGTGATCCTAGATTGAAGGACGTGGCAAGTCTATCACGTCCGCCACCTCATGATCACAGGCCATCCCATAACTCCGCCCATCGCCGCTGATTGGCGGATATATGTAGACCTATGTCTTATATGTACCTATATAAGAACCTGTTCATGTAAATAACCCCACTTCCTCTTGCTTACTCTTTCTCTATCCCCAACCTTCTTTCCCCCACCTTTACTACTTTACAAAAAAATAAAAATAAAAATAAAAAATAAAACCAGATCTAACTAACCACTGCAGACTTTACTTCCTTCCTTCCTAGCTTTCGATATATAAGGAGAAGTAAGCCTGTTCGACCTACCTGCCTGCTACACACCTCTCTATCACCGTTTTCTGGCGCAGTTTTTCGAATCATATAATTGGACTTTTAAGGCGTCATCTGGTCGTCCAAGCGGAGGATTGGAATACCAAGACCGTCTTGGGAGCGCTTGGTTTTGGAGACGAGAACTGACCACGTAGAACCTGTGTTCTCGTCGTCCAGATACGGATTGGGCCGAAACAAAAGAAAGTTTGTAAACAACGTCGTAACAAAATACTACAAATTGGTCTATTTTTCCTTCACTTTTCTCATATTATGAAGCAAATTTGTGTCCTAAGTTGCATGTATTATACACCAAAAGATGTAGAATTAAGAAACGAATAACATGAGACCAACTAGAAGTCTCTTGATATGATCTTTTGTTGAAGACTTGCGATTTTTATTACTTTATTCTCGATTTTCGGTGAAAAAATTACGATACTTGCTAGAGATAGGCTGCCAAAAAAGTGATTGATTAGCTATATTTCTGGAATGTCCATCAACCATTTCGCAACACTTCAGACATCCACCTTGCCGAAAGTGCACATGATATTTAGTCACCTTTTTGGTGCTCTCTGAAGTTCCAGGCTCAGCTCATGGACTAAAGTGTTTGTGTGCCTCTCATGTCAAAATGATCCTTGATTTTGAAGACTTTGGTTTTATGGTGTGCAGGCTGTGATTATCTTTAGGGCTCAATTCTGTATGGGTGTGGGAGATGAGTCTCAGTAAGGTTGGTGATCTGTAGGTGTGGTAGCTGTGCAGTCTGTCATTATCTTTAACGTTAGGGCTCTATTCTGTATGGGTGTGAAGGGTGTTGATAGTCTCAGTGAGGTTTGAGGCCCAGGCAGGACTTGCATAATCCATCATTAATTGTTTGCATATTGTGGTTGTGGTTTCTTTGTTGTGTCCAAATATTGAGCTGGCAAGTGATCTGAGGGCTTTAAATTTTTGCATGCATTTGTTTTTGATGGCCGTACTATGTTATTTGAATGTCATGGATGTGTTGTATGTTATGCCAAGTATTTTGTGTGTGTGTAAACTCAAGGTCAGTATAGGTATGCAATGAAGTGTTAATTGCATCTATTATTTTGTGAAAATAAACTCTTAGTATCAAACAATGCAGTATTCATTTTCTTATCCAAACAAAATTATGGTAGAATATCACAGGAAGTACAAAAATATATATGCATTATATAAGGTTATTTAAAAGAAACGTTACAGTAATGTTGACAATTGCAGTTTCAATGTTAGCTTTCAGTTCGTCTAATGTGTGTGGGTTATTCTGATAGACCACGTCTTACATCTCCCAATTACTTTCTATGGTATCATCTGAAAGGCGTGGTCTATCAGAATAACCCACACACATTGGACGAACTGAAAACTAACATTGAAACAGCAATTGTAGACATTACTTTAGCAACCCTACACAAGTTTCTGCTAACATGGTAAAATGAGTACGAGCTTGCATTCATGAAAATAGATTACAGTTGAACATATGATCTGCTATTGCTTCTTAAACACTGTAAATAAGTTCTGTATATCATGTCTTAAATGCATATGTACAGTGTATAATACACATTTAATAAATATTATAATATCTATATGAATCATCCTGTAGATATGGTATAGTACTTGGGTCAGCACTCACATAATCAAAGAAAAATGCGCACATGTAGGAATGATGGTTGTGAAAAAATTAGAATGGTCCAAAGATTGGAGAAGTCTTCCATTGTGTTTTAGGTCTTCAGCCATTATAGGTAACCATTATGGCAGGGGTTGTTGTTGAAGTTCCTCAAGCTGTCTGGCCGAGCAGCCCCGAGCTCTCGAGGAAGGCCATGGCCTGAACCGGGCTTTCCCACAGTGCCCTCAGAGTATATGTTGTGTTGTTGGCTAGTGTGGTTGTGTGCGTTGCAGTCTTCAACCACCCCTGAAGGCTGTCAAGGAAGGTAGCTATGGGAGCCAAACCATCACAACACCAGGGGACACGAGTCCCTGGACATGGAGTAGGGCTCATCAGTCTAGAATGCAGTGGAAATGAGTTACTTGAGAGGTGCATGTGGACTAACAACAGGGTTGCCACTTCATGGGAATTTCCCACAAGTCTGTGGGAGAAACGAGGCTACGTGGGAGGTGTCGGGGAATTTATTTTTTGTGGGAATAAGGAACATTTTGTGTGAATTCTGGCATAATGCAATAAATTAGATCTGCAATAATACATGGACCATTTTTACATTTTCCCGCCATCTCCAGAGCAAGACTTGCTTCATTGGTTATAATTTATTCACGTTCAGTTCTCGTGAGTTTAAGCTCTTCCTCCTCCCCCTCGGAGTCTTCCCAGCTTAAGTCAGCCTACTTCGTCACCAGCGAGTCAGTCATTTATCAGTGTTGAAAATGATGGTCCGTTTAAATGAACAGCCCATAAATAACTGCATGGGCTACATATAGCCACAACAGTAGTACCAAAGGGAAGCTGTAACCTTGGACTATTGTAATTGATCGTGATTGGCTGACACCCCCCCCCCCCCTATGGTGTAGGTGGGTGTGGCCAAAGTACATCCACACCCACACTGTGTTATCTGAGCCAATGCCATCACTCGTGGCCTGTCATACACTCTCTCTCCCTGCCTCCCCTAGCCTCTCTCTGCCTCCCATAGCTCTTATTAGCCATTGGACATTAGTATAACACACTTTTAAACACTCCCATACATTATGCATACATGCGTTAGCATATCACAGGTATGCACAGTTGTATGGAAAAATGACTTGTATGTTGCCTTTTTTTGTCTATTTCAGTGCATTTATATACTCGTTTTACATACACAAACACGCAAGCACACATCGAGGTACACATACTCATGCATCTACGAATTATACAAATGCATAACACATGCGTATGCCTTCGTATGTTATTCTCGCGTGCCAGGCGAGTGTGCTAACCATTACACCATCAGCACCCCTAAGGTAAACAGCTCCCCCTCCTGCTTATATATGGAGGGGGAGGAGGTTGACACATCTCACCAACCTCCAGGACTACATAATTCAATACCCCATTAACCAACAAAATATATCAAGCCCAGCCTAGCTGGGGCACACCCCAGAACGAAACAAACATAAGAAGGCAATAGAAAAATAAATGAAGCAATGGTGTGTTAAATGCAATGAAATTGATAATATAATATATTACGAGCTGGCAGCCAATGAATTGTTGCTCCTGAATATATATATATATATATATATATATATATATATATATATATATATATATATATATATATATATATATATATATATATATATATATATATATATATATATATATATATATATATATATATAAAATACGTGCTGAAAATCAGGGGATATATTCCTGGCACCTAGATGAAGGAAATTTACTAAATGACCATATTGGCAATTATCAATAGTTTTCGAGTTATACCACCTTAAAGGTCTTCCCAGGAATGTGTTTAAATCAAAGGATTGTACCATAATATTACAGAAACATGTGAAATCACTTATCGACCATAAAGTCATACGATAGGCACCAAAGTTGAGAGGTTAGGTAGGAATGTGCCAAAAGCTGTGGATTGTACATTTGCAGCATATAGTCCTGGAACAGAGTGTAATGGAAACCTTGATCAAGGACTATTTGCCACGACTGTACAGCATATGGTAGTCGGTACATAAGTTCGCAGTGTTATTCAAAGGACAACTTAATTTATGACCTACGAAAACATTATTTTCAGTTTGATGACAATAACATTCACAATAAGTGTTCATTAATGAAACAATTACAAAGAACAAATTGAATTATTAACAAAGAAAACATGTTTTCTTTAGTATGATACTAACATCTACAATAAATGTTTAAAGTTAAGTCCTCCTTGTTGGATACATGCTGCATCCCGCCTCAGAAGTGACTGTCACACACACCAAGGCCGCTTGGTGTAGGTTGTCCCGCCGCGCAGGCAGGGAGAACGTGATGACGTCACCGTGAAGAGTCTCTCAGACCCGTAGTTTTAAAAAAATTGAGGGCCCTTACTGGAGCTCTATGAATCCTCCAAAATAATCCAGGCCACAGGATCCTTCAGTATTTCTAAATGGGAATCTGTTGCCCGGAGTAGTTTGGAGAATTCACAGAGCTCCAGTAAGGGCCTTCAAATGTTTTAAAACTACGGGCATCACTCCCGCACTCATCGATACCCTTTACAAACCCTGCCCAAAACACGACCTTTTGCACTGGTTACATGATAATTGATATTGTTGGGGGCAGATGGGGTATGATGCAGCTTGTGACCATTATTCCTTATAGCATTATTAATTCAAGCACCAACAGAGTAGCCTAGCTTTTTATATAATAAATATCTCTCTATCTCATGATAAACTGTCAACTTTAATTTATTTCCAAGCCTAGTTGCAGAAAAATGGAGTACATACACTTGAGGTAGGCATTAATATTTTAATAAGGCAACTTCATAATTCATCATGCATACCATGTAGGATGTATACAATACTTATTCATAAATAATACCATTCTTTATTCTTTGAAGCCGCCTTGACACACACGTTCCATGACCCCAGCAGTATGGAACACGTGCTACGCTGGCCTCCACACGGCACCACAATTCATCTCGGTTTGGGATGTCTATAGCATACAATTCACTTTTAATGTGTCCCCACATTTAGAAGTCCAGATGTCTGGGTGTGGTAGAAACTGTGGATCGTGGCTATACAATCCCTAGATTTAAACACATTCCTGGCAGACCTTTAAGGTGTTATAACTCGAAAACTATTCAGAATTGCCAATATGGTCATTTAGTAATGTTCCTTCATCTAGGTGCCAGGAATACATTCCCTGATTTTCGGCACGTACTGTATCAAATTATGAACCCCTGTATTCATTATTGCAGGGATAGTATCATATAGGCCACAGATTAACAATAGCAACCAGATCTTAGGAGTGTGTGTCTTGATTTATTCATTCAGGCTCATTTAGATTTTTATTCACTCAGCTTTATATATCCAAGATCTATCTGTCATTTCCGGTGAGTCTCTATGTTTCATGCTGTCTCATTCCTCGCATCCTACTATCTGAATTTTGTCACATAATGCCAGAACATTTATGACCTTTGAACTTTCCAACATGAAAAGTAACGTTTTATATTATATCCTGTTTGAAAAGTGTTCTTGTATAGTCGTGGTCAACAATAATTTTCCACATAATGGGTATCTCAAACAACTTGCTCTTTAATATTTTTACGTTCACATAATTATTATTTTAAGTAGTGTATAGCTGTTTGCACTGAATTAAACCATGGTACTTAACCTACTTATTGGATAGTTTATCAGCTAATGAAAAAAGGGAAACTATGTGAATAATTATATTTTACCACGACTGTACTTTAGGTGGTGCAATATTTGGGAAAATGATCACATTTGTATAATTTCTATATTTATTTTATACCACAACCCCGGGAATATATGCTGCCTTTAGCCTGTGACTTGAGATTATTGAGTGAAGCTTCGAGGTATTGGTTGATTTACGTGTGTCGCACTACAGATGGGGACAGTGGAGCTTCATGATGCTGGCTGCTTCTGTTCATCCCCTCAAGAGCGGCTAAACCATCACTCACAGCATCTTGGAATATGGTTGGGTATCTTCAATGCTGCTAGTTGGTGATGATATAATTGGTAATTTCTTAATGTGTCAGTGTAGCCATAAGACTTGAGAAACAGCGAAATAAGAAGTTTGACGTGAATTCGATCTTGAATTCTTGAATATTTCAGTCCATCTTTCTATCTACTCTGCTACCACCTTCCCCAAGTGTTAATCAAATATAATTTTCTCTGCTTACTCTGTAATTTGAAAGTTCCAAACTTCATCTCTTTGCCAATTTTTTTATCTTCATCGAATCTTCCTTTTTCTACCCTACATAACACAAATTCTTCTAACAAACCATCTGTTTTTTTATCTGTTTTTATCCTTTTTTTCAGAATCGTCATCTTGGCATTAAAGTATCCCTGTGGAACCCTTCCTTAATATGTATATACGAACACTCATCTCTTTCCCATTCTTACTTCTCAAACTACAGTACCCTCAAAAAATGAATGATAACCTTGTTTCGGAAACTTTTATTTACCTTCATTTAAAACCTTCACTTATACCTAGAACCCATCCATACCTAGCCAGAATATTAATCAAATTAGAACAATAGTATATTTATATCCATGATTTTTAAAATTGTACAGACTCCTCAATTTCTTAATAACTTTGTTTCCCCAAAAGGAGCCCCTCACTCACGTACCCAAGCAACCCTCATATCTCTCCCTCCTCTCGTCCCTCTCCATAAACTCTAGTTAGAGGAAACATAGGGTCATATAAACACAAGAGGAATCTTGAGATTAATTGCAACACAGAGTCTTATTGCAACAAATCTTCTGCACCAAGCACTCAATGGCCATCTTGAGACGGAAAAGGAGGGCCAGGAGAACGAGAGCGAAGATGGTGACAATGATAAGGAAGGCCACAATCATCCACAGCAGCACGCGTCTTTCCACAGACACTGTCATAATACAAGAGAGGAGGAATGTTGATGACTTATTAGAACTTGGACAGCAACGTCAAAATAAAATATGTAGGAATAATGATATTTGGTAATCTCAAGGACATTCAGACATTCTTTAACACCTTTCCAACAACATTGATAATTATAATTGGAATGAGAGATGATGATTATTATTATCATTAGTAGTAGTAGTAGTAGTAGTAGTAGTAGTAGTAGTAGTAGTAGTAGTAGTAGTAGTAGTAGTAGTAGTAGTAGTAGTAGTAGTAGTAGTAGTAGTAGTAGTAGTAGTGAAAAACACTTTCAATGACCATTGCTACATGCAATATACAATTGGCTCGACTTATGCGTTTACCACTTAGCAGTGCCAATGTTGAGCCATGAAGTAATTTGAATTCCGAACCACATGTGTTCATGACGGGAACCACTCACTACCGAGTGAGATGGAAAGAAGGGTTGAGTTGGAGAGCAAAAGCTTCAACTGTGATCGAGTAGTTTTATTGGAGATGGAAAGAATTATAACAATAATAAGTACATGAGGCTATAGATATAATGCAATAAACTTGATTGTCGTCTTATTAAGTTGTCTTCTGGTATCGAAATTCAGGTTTAATATGAATAACTGATACAAACATTATGTAGCAATACGATCCATACATCAGAAATTACTAATAAATTACATATTGCAATATTAGTAAGCCATGTAAAAATAATTCTTACCCAGCCGGTTACTAGAAAAAGTAGGGGGGGAGAGTAATCATTACTATTACATCCATAAATCATGAAAGTCGTGTCCGAGCACCTTTCATTATTATTTTTTTTGTTGTCGTTCTGATTTGTCAAGGTAGACAATTATAGTTTTGCAAGTGAGAGTTTTCTGAAGACTATAAATGTTCCTTTAATAATTTTGATTGTTATCGTATTAAATTAATACTGTTATATTGCAGCGTGAGCGTTCGAATACGGATATAGCAGCTGAACATATTCATCCGGCTGAATTTCCTCGTATAATCAGGTATTAAAAGTCTAATAATTTTGGAAGAAAAGGAGGGAATTTCACTTATAAGTATTCAATGTGATGGATGAGTTTGTGAATTTTGAAATAAATGGAGAGGAAGAGAAAATATTTCATTGTCCAGGAAAATATTAATGCATAGGACGTACAGTTGGCTCCACTCCCGCGTTTCTCCCCTGTCGTTGCCAATGTTGGACCAGTCAGAAATTCGAATACCGATCCACAAGTTAAAACATTCGAAACATTCATATCCTTAGAGTGAAAGAAATGAATGTTTCGAATATTTTAACTTGTAAATCGGGCGGGATTCGAATTTCTGACTGGCCCAACATTGACAACGCAAGGGGAGAAACGCGGGAGGGAGCCAACTGCACAACAAGCAATAAGAAACTAAATGGAAAAAATGACAATTGAATAATCTAATTACAATGGGTTGAGTCAACAGGGGCGCCAAACCATTTAAAGTATCTTAAAATAGTAAAAATATGACCATATTATATAATTAATCCTTCCACCATCTACTTAGTATTGTTAGATATTACAAGCAAAGCACATTCTTTTTACTCGTCAGCAGTCGAGTTATTTTCTGATACTTTGTGTTACTTTGTGTTAGTGGTAACCAGTGGATAATGATTTGTAGTGGAGGGTCAAACCGGTCAATGATCAGTCTGCCTTTTCTCCACCACCATGTTCTCGCTTCTCTCTCTCTCTACCTCCTCCCAGCAGTCCTAAACTTCACTCTTGCACTTTCCCACCTCACTCTCCTTCTCACCACCTTTATCATCATTCGCTATGTTGCCAAATATGATCAATCCAATATAATAAATACAGGACCTGAAAAGGAATTATGTGGTATTTTTTTATACCAATTCAATCCATGCGATATGGCAGAACTAATAATTACCCTGATAAAGTAATCTGAGATTAATGTCTTGGCCAAATTTCCAGACGCCAGCATGAATAAACCAGTCACCGGTGTTGACCTGGGCAGTGTCCGAGAAACCGGAATTATTTCAAGCACCCACATTGTATCAGTCATTCTCTCCAACTCAACCCCTCTTTCCATCTTACTCGATAGTGAGTGGTTCGCATTTTGATCACACGTGGTTCGGGATTCAAATTTATGGGTGGATCAAATTTGGCAGGGCTGAGAGTAAAAGCGGAAGTGGAGCCAACTGTACATTATAAAAAGATGAGGTCTCGTATTCTAAGTGAATGGATGGAGAAAGAAGGTGGATTCAATGTATGTCATTTTGATATCTCTTACCTAAATAATAAAATAATAAAGTATATTATGTGCACAAACCATGCTGCTATACACGATAACAGTTGTGTAATTGGTTCTTATTTGAACTGACATCCCGTATTAGTTAAATGGACACATAGACTGACAAATATCAAGCTGATAGTAATGTGATATTCCAACCTAACTCTTCAGTTTCTTAGATACAAGTCCGCATATAAATAAAAGTTAAAAGATAAATGTCCCTTTGTAGAGCGTGATACAAAACACCGATATATGGAAGTAGAGAGTTAATACACTAACCTTGCCTCGTGCCGTAGTAAGGGTCATAATGTTCGCCTTCGAAGGATTGAAGAAAAGATACTTCATATTCTTGTTCTTCTTCATTGTTACTTCTTCCTCTGCGTCTTGGGTCTTCACTACGTGGTGTCCCTGGAGTCCAATGGGTGCCCTCAGATTCCCTATGGAGTTGGTCAGGTCTCTGTATGGTCTGTTGTTGTTGTTGTCTGGTCTGGGTTTGTACTTGGGGAGACTGTCTGGTTACTCTGGTAGTGGACCGGTCAGAGGTAAGAGAGGGGACTGGTAGTGGAAGGGGCTGCTCATCCTGGAGTTCACCTGTCTCGGTTGGTGCTGGTCTGGGTCTAACTTGACCTTCTTGGGCGTGGGTCAGTGCTGAGAGGAAGAGGGGAAGAATGGAATACTTACTTTTATATTGTCATTAATGTAAACAGATAACAGGTCTTCCTCGTTTTCACACTAATGCTCAGTTCACACATTGCCAATCTAATGTGCTATTCAATTCCGACCAAGACAATCTTGAGAATGGGATCGATGGTGCCCTGGAACACCCCGTCTCACGCCATACCGGTACTTGGCCTGAATGCACTTGTCCCCACACGGCCCACAGCGTTGAACCCCAGACTTTCTACGACTGAAGCCGTTCCGCATTATACCGAGTATCGACTTTCCCAACATTCTTAGTGTATCGCACCAAGAGAAATTAAAGCCAATCACAGAGCGTGGCTGGCCGAATAGCTCTGCTCATTGCACTCAATGATGTAACAGAAGGGGTAACTAATGTGTAATCGATTTCTTCCTCTTTTGCATTACACTATTATGTCAAATTGTATTTACTACCCATTTTTATCGCTCATTTCATTGGAACCAATCAAAATTTACATAAAAAAAATGTAATGTGTAGGTGGAGTGACACGAGAATGAGTTGATGTGGGTTAAACCCTAAATGATCAGGGCCCTTATTGGTTGTGAGCACATGTTACGTAGAAGAAAATTGAATGGATTAGTTGTCTATATTGAAGACATCGTTTTCTGCCGTCATTTAATGGCTTCTTTGGAGTCTTCATTTTTAAACTGTTTCAAACTTTTCTGCTACATCAAAGGAAATAGATGAGAGTTGTGTACCGTATATATTTCTTGTCTGACATAATTCACATATCAAGCACGTGATATGGATCCAATATGTATATTATATGCAAGTTAATACACAATAACACCAATCCAAATTTACTGTTTAAAAATTCAATAAGATGAAAGTGGAGTGACACGCAAGTTAATAGCTTTGCAGGTTGGGGGTGAGGTGAGCAGAGGTCAGGTCAATAACAGTAGTATAGCAGCATTGATATATACTATAGGCCTTAGTTTTGTGTTTAATGTGTTGCTGAGAGCATAATTTCGTCAGCTGAATGGGTAGACGATAATGTGACCTACACAGGGCACGCAATTTCAACAGTTTTATCATGCCGTTTTCATCCCGCCAGAGGAAGGCTCACCCGTTCTATGGCGATTTCTGACAACCAAACGTACTGGTACTGACCGGGCCAGAATTTGTTTATGTTAAATATAATCTGCCTGGCGCCGTTAAGTTGTGACCACACGTACCCATATATATTCAACACCAACAATGGCCACGATGCCACACGTTTTGTACTGCTTTTATTGATCGGGCCAAATGGGACGCTAAGTCGGATGTGTGTGAACCCAGTTAAATATTCGCATCTTGCCATTCCTGGGAATCAAACCAAGGCACTCGAAGAACGAGACTCAGGCAATATCTACTATACTATAAGTCATCTATTGTCAAAAAAGAACCTCGCTATCAGTTGAACAGCATGGGAACCCACACCTGTAACTGTTAGAACAAACGTTAATTGATCAAGAAATGCCTTTAGTATACAATAAGTGTACAAATAACTAATATAAAAGAGTAATCTTTAAGGTATTTTTGTGCACTAAGAAACAGTTGAAGTGTTGCATAATGGATCTTGACAAACACCAAATACTTTCCTATGACAAGGAAAGCATTATCATCACCGAGCTGTAACGTTATTTTGCTGAAGGGACCCAATGATGTAGTCAGAATATTGGAGGTTAATGAGTCCTTCAAATATTGCTACAAAACACACACACCTATATAGAAGGAGCTGGTTTTGTGGCCTAATCAGGAGGAATCAAATGCCTCCAATTCTCATACACAATAACAGGGCCTTTAATGCATCTAAGCTCAAAATGATATACATGTACCGGTATATATTATTCTATTGACAAAACTAACTTGCTAGATAATATTTGGCAAAACGCAAATTGCTTTAATATGTTATAGAGAACCAAATGAATCACTGTTCCTTGTAAAATGTTATAGATACTGTTAAATTGCTAATACATATACTATCTATAATATTAAACATATCAGCTATGATGACTTTTGTCATCATTGCTTCCAAGTACAGGTGTCTTGCATATGCTTCATATTTTGCTTCTCGTAAACAAATAATCACTCAGGTACTGCATATACAATGTTAACATATACTCAACTTAAATAATTATATTAATAAATTTTATCTCAGTTATTGCATACATAAAGTTAATATATACTCAACTTAAATAATTATATAAATAAACTATATCACACTTATTTGCATACACAATGTTAACATATACTCACTTAGACACATAATTCCTACTGCCACCAACACCTGAAAAAAACAGAAAGGAACAAAGTTTGGTAATGAAAGGTACTGGCTGTAAGAGTGACTTTTCTGAGACATTAATGAACATTATGAAAACGTGAATTGGAACTCACTGAAGGCATCATAATCTTATCCACATAATATGAATATTTATAAATAGTTTAATGACTCATTATAAAGGATGAAAATGCATCCTTTGGGAACCAACTTATGTCTTCATCACTGCCATATAATTATATTTATTTTAAAAGGGGAGAATATTGACAGTTAATTGTAGTAATAAACAGACAGATCTACTTAGTAAAGTAACCAGATATATGACATACTTTCCAAGAATGAAATGCCTTTAATTCAACAACAAAATCATAGTCATCCCCCAATAAGGTATAAAATTATTTTATCAATTAATCTTCTCCGTTTGTTTTTTAAACATTTTTCCAATTATTAAGTGGAACATATATGAACAATACATGTAAGAAGGGCTGTTGAAATCTCAAACCCAAAATTAATCATTACATCGCATCGCAAGGTTTGGTCGTCAAAGGCAACACACAAATACACCTGGCCACCTCGCTGTCCCAGGAAAGATTCTTTGAATAATTATGTAAAATTTATTACACCAAAGTATACTCATTCACAAACCTTGCGTGAAACTAAAAATGTCAAAGAAAGTGTTTGGATTGCCCTAGAATAATAATTATGGTAACTAAAATGTAATACTGTTCAGAGTAACAAACTTATACGAAATGTCTCAAAAGTCCTATTACACTTTCTTTTCTCTTTCTCTGTTTATGTATGCATGTGAGATTGATGAGACTTAGTACACATATACCACAAGGTCTAAGAAATTTTTTGAGACTTGCCAGAACATTCTGCATTTTTTCGAATCAGAAACTATGCTCTAGTCGAGAAGAAACAGCACTGCAAAATTACAACTTCGCAGTTGGTGTTCCATTCTCCAGTGGAGGTTCGCCGCCGTTTTCGTTTAGTGCACGGCATCAAGTACGTGCCATCAAGGCTGACAATCTACACCATCCACGCCATGTTCTTTGAGACCGGGTCTGTGAATGACCAGCCTCGATCAGGAATACCTCACACTATATAGGTGCGGTGAGGAAAATGTGGAAACTGTTGAGGCCACGTTTGTTCAAAGTCAAGGGTTATCAATCCAACACATTGCTCTGGAGTTGATCATCAGCAGGGCATCGGTCCAACAGATGCTGAGGAAGGATATGTGGATGTACCCCTACAAGATCCAACTGGTAAAGAGGTACGGGAACTTCAGGACTGCGACTCGCGGGAGGATATGTGCATAACAATATATCCTCATTTTAAGGAAAATCTTGGAGAGGTTGTGGTTAACCAATGAGATGTTATTCCACCTTTCTGGGCTAGTCAATCATCACAACGCTCTATTCTGGGAAACAGAAAATCTTATTGATATTGTTACGCGTCTCGCGATTTAGTACAAGATTTAGCGGCTTTTAACGCGTTTTGCCAATTCTAGCTCCAATTTTGGTGCTTTTCTCATGTTTTCTGGTTGTCAACTAGTCCTGACTCGCAGAAAATTATCATTCTGATATTTTATTTTGATATTAATAAAAATAAGAAAGAATATTAGATGCAACACTACTTTTAACAGGTTCAGTTCCTGTGCAATTTCTGAGGGCAGACCGTGATAGACTCTGTCCGTTTAATTTCTCCGCTCCAGTTCCCTGTAACCCATACAATAGTCAGAAGATTGTGTACAACTTGGTTATTGTAGAGGAATAGTAACGCTTTATACTTATGTTAATCGTTCCCCTGCAGTGTGAACCATTCATATATTAAAAATGAGTAAGTAATACACACATCAATTTTATAAAAGAGGGAGATAAAACAAAGTGTCTCTGTAAATAATGTTATTGTACACTGCTTGCCAAATTGAGTGGTATTGAGAGACACACACGCACAGCAATGGAATGTAAGAGTTAACCGGTACTCTCATTCTTTTATATACACAACTCGTCAACTCTGGAACACTCTACCTTAATCCATCTTTCCACCTTACTACGACTTATGCTCCATCAAGCGCAATGTGTCTAGGCATCTCGAGCGAAATTGGACATGCCTCCTTCGATTTTATAGATGTGGACGATTAACGGGCTTCCAGCCTTTAGTCCTTATCTCCTTTTAATATAGAAAAAATATAATGAAGAGGAAAGTAGTGATTGGGAGTTGACTGATTTAGATTAATGGTAACTTGTTTTTAAGATATTCATTTATATACTATTTTGATTGGACCCATGAAAGGTTCTTAACACGCATTATTTTTTAGCGTTTTTTAAGAGTGAATCAAGCGCTATGATAAATATTCAATTGGCGACTCTGATCTACGTAACCAACCCATGGGACCTCCCAACTCTCGAAGCGAGAATCCGTGACGCTTGACCAAACATCACCCCTGAGTCCCTGACGCGCTGTCCAAAGTCGGGGAAGCATGAGTAAAGAATTTGCTAGTGTGCAATGAAAGGAGGAGCACATGTGGGAGTCCACTCGTGATTCCCATTCTATTCTAAGGCTTCCAAACTAGTAGAAAAGATAACTATTGTATGTAACTTTAGTTGGATTTTGTTGGATAAAATATTTTACAGAATTTTTAAAAATGTGACTTTTGAGACACCGTAAATTGTAAGTTACTGAGAAAGTTTCTTGGGATAAGGTCGCAGGACAGTTACAAGGAAAAGGGATATCGCTAAGGTACAACCAATAAATTAATATGTGAGACTGTCTTACTTAAAGTGGTTGGTGTATATTAATAGAAAGGAAGGAATTTAAATGCAAACTATATATGAGTTGATTGCAATGAAAAGGAAAAGACAACTTGTTTGAGAACAGTGTGAAGAGAATTAGAAGAGGAGTGTTGGAAGGATTTGATGGAGATATCAAGAGAGATATTGATAGAGTTCACTGAGACTAACTGCATTCCCTGGCTTGATGTCTAAGTTGATTGAATCAATAATATACAAGTTTATACATTTTGACCACACGAGTATCATGAATACAAACAATGATATTTCCCCATCCCGTGTTTTGATGAGGAACACATCACATTGCTATCTTTATACACTTTAATTACTGTACAACACAGTAAAGTAAAAAAAGAGAAGATTGTGTTAGTCGTACAGTAGCTCTTAGGAATTTTATAAAACTGCCAAACATTACCCGTAAAGTCGTCATGATGGAATTGAAGGTAGAGGTGGATATCCTTAACAAACGATGACTGGACCGAGTCTGACCATCGGATGCACCGCTCCAGTTGACGAAAGGTGGGATGGGGTCGGGTGGAGGGAGGGAGGCTGGTTTTTATTTCAATCTGATCTCACATCATCTGATGAGGTCACTAGCAAATGAGGTTACGAAGATTTGATACTGATTGTGGAAGTCCCAGTCGGTATATGTATACATGTATGTATGTATATACTGTACATATGTATGCCTGTGTGTATGTATAATAATCCCTTTCTTTTTTTCTCTAGCAAATGTATATTACTTTCCTTTCTGAACCGTTACGAGATATACAGAAATATTTTATGTTGTATCTCAAACTTCATGCATAAGTTTATTTACCTCGTGTTATTTTCAAATAATGGAGTTTACCTTGGAACATTTTATATTATCTAGTTTTATTGTAGGTATGTATTGAAGCATGATGCTGTTGTTTATAGGTCAATGTAGAACTTAAATAATTTCTGATGTGGTTTTCTATTCCCCATGTGAGACTTGACTTATTTTATGTCGCAGTGCAAATATAATGTGAGACATATTTGACCATCTGTAGCGACAATAACAACGACAGAGACACTGTACTCTACATGTAACAACAGCCAGGGAAAAGTACAGCAAATCTTTTACCATTCCACATCTTGAACTCATTCGTATGTATTGGGAGTACAAAAGATTGTTAAGGAATGCAATATAGCATAGCTGTAGTAGAGATAGAGAACTTTGCATTGGATACGATATAACAACAATTATTAGGTAGGCAAGTGAAGTGAGCCAATGGATGAAACTAATATGGTTGTATAAACCGTATATCTGACACTCGAAACTAAACACTATAAAGTACAAACTTGTATGATATTATAAATAGATAAAGGCGCCTGTAACCCTCGACGTAAGGTGATGTAAGCTGATATATTGATGGTTATATAATATTATGTAGTCATATAGAACAGGGATATACAACCGGAGGCCCGCGGGTCGCATGTGGCCCTCAAGCAACCCTATGGCGGCTCTTATTAGGTTATAAAAGGTAAAAAATAACAACAAAGTTTCAACCAAACATAAAGAAGTCTATGAATCATAGTGTCAAAATTTGCATTAAGTCAATAAGTACTATATTGTTACCATTAAATACCTAAAATGTCTACATTTTTGCTTAACGTAAATCTTGCGTCCCTCAGTGAGATTTAAGTTTGATCATATGGTCCAAGGAACCCAGAAGGTTGTGCATCTCTTGTCTAAAAAAGGTATCGTTGTACAATAACTACTGGATTGTTATATAATATTTTCAGCGAATAAAAGACAGATATTCTGATTATACACATGAACCGAAGGGAGGAAGGTGACTAGTAGTTGAATTAAAACCTCGGTTAGTATTCTTGCAAGACGGCAAAGTTGACCATAATTCCCTGAAAGTGAACGAACATTGTCATGACTGGTTGAAGGATGAAGCAAGTCTTATTATAAATCGAAAAGTTATAGAAAATATACAGTATTATGTTACTCTGGTCGAAACCTTAAGTTATTGACATTCTTGTGGCCTGATTAATTGTGTCAAGTGTTAGGACAGAATATTATTGTACTCTCCTGAATGTACAATTCACACAATGGTCGTGTCAGTAACCTCAGTACATGCGATAGAAATAAACCTACTTTGACTAACTAACCTACATCTCTCACCTTTTACTCCCTCTCCCCGTCACGCCACTTTCCCCTTCTCCTCCTCCCTTACCCTACTGCCATCTCCCTCCCACCATCCTCCTCTGTTATCCCATTCTCACCTCACAACCACCATCCACCCTCTCTCCTCCCGATCATGTACTCCCTATCCCTCCACATGTCCCTCAAATCGGTGCCCTACATCTCAACTCTCTCCCCCTCTCACCTCAAATCGTTGCCCTACATCTCAACTCTCTCCCCCTCTTCCTCCCTTTCCCCAGTACCTCCGTTACCTTACTTGTACACATTCCCACACCCCTCATTCCTACGCAAGTTGCCAAGCGAAAAGGACCACCAACACAACAGTATTAATAACAACAACATGGGAGTCATCAAGGTAAGACAAAATAACTGTGGTTTTCGATATTGGAGTGAATTATCAACCATTTAAGAGAGATGCCTCTAATGTCACTTCAACACTGAAGCATCGTGGGTCTCGATGGAGGGAAGAGATGAGGGAAACTTTATCAAATAGAGAGAAGGCATGTAGAGAGTAGAATGAATTGGTACAGTACGATGTAGTCTAGAGGGGAAGGGGTGAAGGAAGCTTTGTCAAGGAAAGGAAAGATATGCATGGAGTGGAATGAGTTAGAACGAGTTAATGTATAGAGGGGAAGGGGTGAAGGATGCTTTGTCAAGGAAAGGAAAGATATGCATGGAGTGGAATGAGTTAGAACGAGTTAATGTATAGAGGGGAAGTGGTGAAGGAAGCTTTGTCAAGGAGTGAAGACATGCAGGGAAGATGTGGTATACAGTGTAAGGATGACCTTTCCAGTAGGGGAATAGTTCATTATATGTAAAGTGGGAAAGTAGCTTGTGTAAACCAATTAAATGAGGTCCACTTACATGGACCAGGGCCCGTATTAACAAAAGCAATGTTTACTCTTAAGTTAAAAAAAAAATCTTAATTGTTAATTCATGGCAAAAACTGGGACCCGGCACTGGCTCATACTAATAGCATAGCAAAACCATTCACTGCTTCGAAATGAGCCTGCAACACTATGGTTACTAATGTCAGCATTGCAAATATATTAACAAGTCAAAACTCTCATATGTTTTGTGAATACTGGCCCTGGAGAGTAGACGGGACACCAAATAAAAGAAAGATACCCAGTAAATTATGAACAAAAATTGCAGTTCATTTTTATTTATACATACAGTCTCCTCCACTCCTACATTCATCACTCCAGCGTTGTCAATGTGTGTAACCCTCAAAGTGTGAACCGCCAGTTTCAACTCGTATATCCGAAACACATGCCAGTTCGAGTCAGGGGGAGAGTGATGGAAGGATGGGGACTGGTGTGGTGTTGTAAAGTTTTGGTCTAATGTACTGCAACACCTTCCAATGAAATGGCTTCGAAAAATGATCCGAAACTATAGCTGTTGGTGTGTGAAATTTTGGTTCATAAAATTAACTCAAATAGCTCGCTTTTATTCACCAGGTTGCAGTACATTAGACCATGACTTTACTAAGGTAGGGTAGAGCAGGGATTGTAACCAGTAATGTTGTACTAACATAATTCTACTTCAAAGTTATATATTGATAGCATACCAAAACAGTTTGGTGCTAAGGAAAGTCCTTAGTTATTATTTTTGTTATTGTACTATGCACTCATACAGTAACAGTTTGGTAGGTTTGCGAGGCAGTAGTTATAATATCGGGCCGATTCCACAGTCGTCAATATTTGTTTGTTAGCCAACAAACGAATACTTTTGGTAACGTGTCCGATTCCACAGTCGTTTATCGGGACCCAGTTTGTTCTAGAGACCCTAGTTTGTTCGGGATCCAACCAATTCATCAGCATTATTGGAACTTTGGTATAGGGTATACCGCCCCAATCGAGCTTACTAATTATATATTATTGAAAATATTTATATTATTTGCATACCAAATTATTATTTTTCATTGTATAATGCATGTCCATTGTTTTTTATAGAAGGCATCCACAAACAAGGAAAAACAGCAAGATTGTATTATTTTTACGATAATTTTGATGATGGCAGTGAATTCACGGGTGTCGTCTGCTGCTGCTTCAACCAGTGTTGCCAAATATGGGAAAATTTCCCAAGACATGAAAAGAGGTAGCAATATCATCATCATCATCATTTTCGTTTAACGTCCGTATTTTCCCATTTAGGATGGGGTTGGACGGGCGATGACTGCTCTCCAAATCTGTCTATCTTGTACCATATGTTCTTCTATTCCCATTAAATTCATATCTTCCATTACACACGTTTTCCACTTTTTCTTGGGCCTTCCCACCGGTCGTCGGCCCCTGACTCTCACCTCCTCCATCTCACTCGACACCCCCCCCCCCTCCGCTCTACTCACATGTCCAAACCATCTCAGTCTTCTCTGCCTCAACCTAACAGAAAGGTCTTCAAACCCACACATCTCTGCCACTCTTCACTGCTAGACCTCCCATCTTGCCACTTTATTCCTGCCATGTATCTCAGCATTCTACGGTCACAGCTGCGTATAACCTCCATCAGTCTGTTTGTCAATGCCCATGTTTCTGTTCCATACATAAGAGCAGATCTCACACAGGCTTCGTATGTCCTTCCTCTGGTCCTCAGCCCTATGCTGCGGTTCACCAATAAACTGGCCATTTCTCGCCAACTTCCCCAAGCAGTTGCTACTCTCGCTCTTACTGCTCTTTCCACTCCTGCTTCACAGTCCAACACATCTCCCAAGTAGCAGAACTGTTGCACTTCCTCTAACACGCCTCCAAATAGAAATTATATTAAGATTATTGCAGTGTAAATGGGGAAATTTCTACAAGACGAAATATACGACTATCTTCCAGAGTAAACAGGAAATTTTGAAAGGGAAAGGGAAAATCTGATGTTGAAGTTGGGGAAATTTTCGTCAAGCAGACCTGGCAACACTGGCTTCAACTCTCCCAATTCCCGACGTCACGAACCTAAGAAAAACTGCCACTTTTCACCAGATAAAATAATTGTTAACAACAAAGTTGGGGAAGTTCTCGGTCGGTGATCTCTTTCCCGCATGATTTCGGCCTCATAAAAATGTATAATTAGAGGTAAAAAACTTTTCTGATTGCTCTCATTTTTTTTAACAGAGGGCATTGTTCTTTCAGAAACATAGTGTTTTTTTGTTTTAAGCCAAAGGTGCAAGTATGAACTAATATAAATGTTATTAGTTCTGCCAACCCCTGTACTATTTTATGCTTGTAATTGTTGTTTTACTGTATGTTGCACACCAATTCTTATCTATGATATTAATGTAATTACTGAATAAGCCTCTGGCTAGCACAGTGGTAAAGTCTGTGGCTGCAATTCCGTGGCCCAGCGTTCGATCCTTGCTCTGGACACTGTTAAAAATACCACTGGTCTCAGGTGGGTGGAGAGGTCGCTGGGCCACGTATTACAGGGATCATCCTTGTGATGCGTGCTATAATTGTGTTTCATACACACAGTGTGTGCTACACTCTGTCCCAGTGACTGCCACTCGCTGGCACCTTTAATAACCTTTAATCTTAAAGTGCAGACGTACGATGTATCAGTAATTATCGTGGGGAAGATTTTACAAAATACATCTAACTCGGCCAACACTCAGTTCCCCAATTTTCATATTAAAACCACTGGCGATCACACGCAACCCTTCAGTTAGTGACCCCGGGAATATAAGCATCACAGCACTTCATAACTTTACATCTATTATTCTTCCAACACGTTACTCCAAATTCATTATAAATTAGCCTATGAAACATTTGTTATGGTATAACTTTATACAAGTACTTGGAACTGAGTAGAGGGAATCAATTATAACTCAAATTAACACTAGTGTACACATGTCAATGAACAATCTTCCGTAAGGTATAATTTGTAGTTTGTATGATATTTTAAATCGAATTACCCGCTATGACAGCAGACATTATTTATATATTTGAAATATATTTAACATCAGTATTTCTCAAGGTTTATGTTATTTAGTGAAAATTAACTGGTGATAATTTAGAGCACCAGGAGCATTATCACGAGGAGAAATTGTGGTGGCCAACTCGTTAAGTGTTCTCTCTTCCTAGTTCCTTCTGCTCACAGGTGACAATTCATATTTCGGCGCCAGTTTGTTATAGTTTAATGGCCAATATCCACCATTCAGGTGTACCAACCCTTCCGGTAAGTGCCCGGGGATTTGTTTGAGCTGCTACCAAGTTTGTTGGATCCCTAACCAAAGATCAGACGACTGTGGAATCGGAAAGGGTTATTTGTTCGTGGTATCACCATGTTGGGGATGGCTTTCGTTCGGGCTGTAACAAATCGACTGTGGAATCGGCCCATAGTCTCAGACATATGTCGTTTAATGAATGATCAGAATATACCAGAGATAAGAAATGATTTTATTTGATTGATGGGTATTAGCCGCCACAACATCGAGGTCCTATAGCACCAGAAAAAAGGTGTCTAGTCTAGCTCGCCAGGTCTCAGAGACACACAAGCCCCCCCAGGATCTGTGTGTGTTGATCCTGAGCCCCCCCACCTCGGCAAGGCGGTTCCCGTTAGGGGGGAGAGATAAGCAATGATTAATGACATTACTATTTCACTTCATGCATCATAACGCTAATAATAATTATTGCACGTATGTAAACTATGTGGAGTGTGCAGTTTGATCACGTCACTATACTGTTGCTACAACCATGGAGGTACTGTAGTATACCGTACTATTACCACCTTCATGACTATAACATATCACACCACCATCAGGCCTCCTAAATTAACATAGACTCGTCCCTCAAGTTAGTCATTTTAACATGCTTATCAATCTGCAAAAATGCCATTAATAACAAATTCCAATACTTTACGAGCATTATGAACATTGGTACAGACACGGTCCATATAGTATATGGACCGTGGATACAGGTATCTTGACAAATGCAATTTTTACTATTTTTTTTATGCTGCTCCGACAAAGGACAATACACCGTAGATTTATAATTACATAGCGAACTTTGACTGCATTACGAGAAACAGAGTTATTATGAACAACTTTTGTATTGGTGGCACCACAATACCATCATCTTGATAAAAATTTAAAACGAACATTTATACATCAAATTAAACAGTTAAACTAAATTAAAGTCTACTGCAGACGCCGTGATAATCAATGTCGGTGACAACATTAACAAGCAAAAGAATTCTAATGTTAATATATTTACATTAACACTATTGATTATTTACAAACAATCAAGTGTCACTGTATTGCTTTACCGTTGAGTATAGAAGTGTCTGTTGCCGGACCTGACAGTCCTCTTAATTAACACTCACCTGGTTTACTCACCTGGTAGGGCCGCCAATCGGTAGCACATGACACACCACGGATCAAGCAGCCCAGATTGCAAAAATGACACGCCAGTCAGATAAAACAATAGAGCTGATGTTTATAGTAACTTAACTTTAGGGTGACTGTTTGAATGTGTCTGACACTATACTTGTAGGGTTAGTTATACAAAATTTGAGATGTTGTTTAGATTGGAGGGAGAGGGAGGGGGGCTTATGGGCTAAGAAGTGTGTTGTGGAAGTGTTGTGTTACTCTATATTTGAACTGGTTCAGAGAGGTTGATTCAACTACTTCGGCAGGGAGGAAGTTCCACTGATGAATTGTACAACAGGAAAAGAATATTTTTCTTGCTTCCGTTGTTGAGTGGGGGATGAAAATCTTATATCTGCATGTGGCCTCATGTTCCTTGGTGAGTAGACATGGTGAAGAGATCGTGTGGTTTGATGGGTAAGAGATCATGGCAGATCTTGTAACATTGGATCAGGTCAGTTCTCAGAAGTCTCCCCCTTATTGAAAATAAATTTAAGCTAGTCAGGCGTTCATGGTAGGTGAGATTTGAATAATTTAGAACTTGCTTTGTCCATCTACGTTGCACAGATTCAAGTAGTGGACCCATACAGTATACTGATTAGTTGTTGTTTTGAAGGTGCGCATTGTATTACTGACATACCCTACTCTGGTTACCGTCCTGGTGGGTAGGTGAGGTACAGGTAGTTTCTAAGTCCCTTGGGTAAATTGATAACCAGCCGATGAACCTTTATTATTGTTCAACCCATAAGTGGTCGTTGACATTAAACAGGATCCTGTAAATTGCCATCCTTGCTAAATTGGTTTCTTTTCCACATTATATATAATTTGAAAACTCTGAAAGTTCATTTTCTCAAGAAAAGTTTATTTATATCACGTTTCCATTAGTAGAAGGTGTCAAGAAATAGCTAAAATTGCAATGTTCATAATGCTCGTAAATTTTATTTATACATTATATTGACTATTAATTGTAGGCTATGATCACAGATTAATAAGCATGATTAACTTGGAGGTTATGGTAAACTATGAGGTCTAATGGTGACATGGCACATCGTAACAACACATTTCTATCATTCCCTCTCCTTACTCGTGGTACTGGCATGTGTTTCGGATACGTGAATCGAAACAGGTGATTCACACTATATAGAATACGCGATACATACATTGACAACTCTGAGTGATGAACTTGAAAGTTATTATTATTATTATTATTATTATTATTATTATTATTATTATTATGATTATTATTATGATTATTATTATTA
This sequence comes from Petrolisthes manimaculis, assembly GCA_034508575.1. Taxonomy (NCBI): domain Eukaryota; kingdom Metazoa; phylum Arthropoda; class Malacostraca; order Decapoda; family Porcellanidae; genus Petrolisthes; species Petrolisthes manimaculis. The sequence goes on from JAWZYT010001726.1 coordinate 134,561, forward strand.
TTATTATTATTATTCTTTTTTTCAGGTGTTGATGACTGGTGTCCTTGTGGCTGTACTTGGTAAGTACACGAAGATTTATAATATGTTGTGACTGAGAACAAAGGCTTAATTACATATACAGTATTGTCATTATTTCAGGAATCACAGCCTTCAAATGTCATGGACGGGACATGAGAAATGAGTCCATTTTTATTCATAATAATTTGGATGTTGTCCCGTGCATTACCCTCGAGTAGTTGACTAATTATGATTTGCTATTTTTTATTGTCTTTTGACGCTTGTATGTTATTACTTCCCATTTAGTCACTGTCTTGAGGACTAATGTTAGTTCAACATACCCTTACTACTATCCCGTTAGTACCTGTCCTTTTTAAGACAATGTGAAGTACTATTGGTGAGGGGAAATGTCCGATTTTGCTGAAATTTTCACCACACGTCGGCATCAAAATTTCTAGGTCACCTATTGTTTTTTAAGGTCAAAAGTAAAAATTATAAAAAAACTGAAAATTGACAAAACCACATGTAGGATCTTCACCCAGACAACATTGGGTATCACTGCTAGTGTTATTATAATTCAGTGTGGTTTTGGTCCTGGCGCAGGTGTTTCACGGGAGCATGTAACCTGTGCAGAGAAGGGTAAGACCATGATATGCTCCTCCTCCTTGGAGATGAATTAATCAGATACGAAAAGTGCGAGGTGGGGATTACTCGTTATATAATCGTTATCTTGTAAAATCTATTTATTATTATCTATTCAAATCAATATCTATTTACATATCTTTGGAAATACATATAAATATTTTTATCCATCTTGGTATCTTTATTTTCTAAGCTACATTTTGCTTACCAACCATTTTATCTGGCTGTCTATTTATTCATTACTTATAAATTCCCCTATCATTACAGGTGCCATTGTAAATGGAAATGCTACTCTCAGTTTGCCTGCAGGCAACAACTCCGTGGCTGAAGCAAGGCAAGTAAAACATACGTAAATTTTTACAATAGCGCCTCCAAGTTTTTTTTTTTTTTTTTTTTTTTTTTTTAAATGTTTTACAGCCATTCTAACAAACCTAACCTGACCTAACCTAACCTAGACCTAACCTTAACAACCTTCGGCCCTAACCCAGACAACCTTCGGTCCTAACCCTAACAACTTTCGGTCCTAACCCTAACAACCTTCGGTCCTAACCCTAACAACCTTCGGTCCTAACCTTAACAACCTTCGGTCCTAACCCTAACAACCTTCGGTCCTAACCCTAACAACCTTCGGTCCTAACCCTAACAACCTTCGGTCCTAACCCTAACAACCTTCGGTCCTAACCCTAACAACCTTCGGTCCTAACCTTAACAACCTTCGGTCCTAACCCTAACAACCTTCTAGAACATCAGCGCGCAGTGCATACATGAAATTTTATATTGTGACGAAACCAAATCCGAGCACCAACTTAAACCTTCATGACGGTATTGTATAAAATTATATAATTAACTATTATTTTTGCATATTGACATTAAACTAAATTAGAAGGATTGCTTATAAACTTCTACCTTTAACTTCCCCAAAACTACCTTACATCTCTAGTACTAGTGCTGTCATTAAGGCGCCGCGCCGTCATCACTGTCACCGTCAGTGATGTCACAAACACGACGACCGTTCGCTTTGGAGGAGATGAGCACCGTCAACGGCAAAGGTGTTGTTGTTGTAGCCTACCCGCACTAGCCTACCCGCACAAGAACAAGATGGACATGGACGACGAATTTATGGTTGCTGCTCTTCTACTTGAAGAAGAAGACCGCCCAGCTAGACCAGCAAGACAGAGAAGGAGAAGGAGAATGTGGTGACGCCAGCTACTGCTGGAGAGACCTCTGAGAGGAGAATATAGAATACTGATGGAGGGAGAGAAGAGGATTGATGTGAACAGTTTCCATGGAGAGGGCTGTGAGGAATATATTCGCCAGTAAAGTGATGAGGAGGACTGCCTGAGTACCAGTAGGCCTACACGGTGTTCCTAATGTTTTTGTTTACACGAGCTGCGCAGCAGAGATGCGCAAGAATGTGCGGTGTTGTCACATTTCTTGATTCATCTATAAAAAAGTGGTCACGATCCATGAATGCACACACTTTATGTAAATACATTCAAATATTTATATGACTAATGTGATCTCATATCTTTTTCCGTGTACAATTGCTTAATATTCAAATTTTCATAATATCCAAGATATCCAACACCATTGATGGTTGTCAACACCGCCGCCGTCACTCCGTCAAAAGATGAAATTATTCATCTTTTGATGGTGGCTGTCAGTGTGATGGGCCGGAGCTCCCGGGCCCTTGATTTCCATTTCAGCCGCCGTTCATGACGTCACTAACGGTGACGGTGATGACGGTGACGGGCTAGTGGAAGCCGCGCCTAACTCTTAAATCGCGGGTGTAGAGAATTCTCGTCAATGCAGTTTTTAAATTTGCACGGTCCCACTCCCCAGCTACCACCAGTCAGTTTTACTCAAACAGTGAGGATGGAAGAACACATTTTCATTTCTTTCCCTGTAATTCCCATTAATGTACAGTTGCCTCATGGTATTTCTTTATCCACTCTTTTGTGTGTGGAGTAGAATTGGCAGCGTAGCAATACTAGAGTCACATTTATAAATGAGACCAATCTTCCTGTTGAATCATATTTAAGGATAGCACAATGAACCACTGTTTCGGAATCTTCAATGTCAATAATGTATAAGATGTGATATTATACTGTTTCAAATGTGATCCGAACATGTCCAATGATGCCACATGCACTCCACAGCCACGGCACGGGGTAAAGAAATACTTTGAGGCAACTGTACGTAAAAACGACAGGGACATTATATTTCATATTGTGTTGAAAATGTGATTCTGACATATTTTATAATTAAATTAGATTGCAAAAACGTACTTAGATGTGTAAATAGAGTGTAAAAGTACATTTTGAGTTGATGTCAGGCTGAGCTGGCTACATTATCCTACAGATGTCCAATTAGTCTTCACAAGTACTTACTTCAGTAGGCAGCTAAAGGTTGGTACTTCAATATCCTGTATAAATTATTTGAGTAGAGTGAGTGATTTACAAGCTATTAGCCGTCAAATGTGTTGTTTACATACTGACCGCGAGTGTGGGAGAAGCCCTCATAACTCAGAATAACCACAAACTACTTATTATTACAGAGTATGGGTAATTTGATGTAATCCCACTTCAATTTCAGTTCCTCTTAAAAACTGACTGAACAAATTCTAAAACCATTAGTAATACCGACTGAGAACCTTTTTATTCTGTTTTAAGCCTAGCAATCATACACTGATGGTATTAAAACCATGACACATGTATGCTATATAAATAGAAAGTGCTAACATATATTTTCTATGCATAAATGAAGATCCCACAAGTTACACAAAGACGAAAACCACACCACAGTTGATACAATAGTAGCTAAGTTATAGGCTATTAAAATAGGTAAACTGTCACACCTAGCCAATTAGCAAGAATATAATCACAGATATATTGCTTATGTAACGGGAATCTCTTATGACACAGTAATGTTTATAATGTGTAATTTAAGACCCGGTCCGGCGGTCACATGAGCGATATTCTCGAAAAAATTGCCGAGTGTTCTGCAGCCAACCTGAATTTATGCTGAGTTTTAGTCACACGAGCTTGGCCAAGTTGGCTGCATTTCCCGCAAAATTTCGGGGATCATCAGGATCCCACAAGGATCTCTTTTCCCTCACCAAGTCTAGCAAGGAGGCCTCAGTGTTCCGGGTTCAGGATATTTTTCTAATATTGTTCATGATAATGACAAATAATAAACAACAATCAACCAACAGGCGACAATATTAACACGGTGTTGTTGTGGAGGGAACAGTCTCGATTTCGGAACATTTCAAGACTAAACATTATTTTGCCACACCCTTTTGATTGCTTTTCATCTTTTCAACGGTACTCGTGACAATATCTGAGATGGATTCTCCGCAGCAATCTTTGAATCCCAGTGTTCCCGAGGTCGGCAATGCAACACAAGCACGCTCGTGTTCTAGAAATCTCGGGAATTGATGCCGAGTTGATGAGATCGGCAATTGTTTCTCGAGAATATCGCTCGTGTGACCGGGCTAATAAATTACTCCATGATATGAACGTTTGTTTTTTATATATTTCGTTGTAGTTTTTGCTTGTTAATAAATTACTCCCTCCATTTCCAACTTAGAATTATCAATCTTTCCTTCCTATGAAGTTTCAATCCGATGAAATTCGACTCGCAAAATGAATATATACTAATGGTTCCCCCTCACGGCTGATGTTGCTTCAAATGTGAAAATCTGAATGAAAAAAAAAGCACATTAAACTTTGGAAAAAAAGATTGGAAGTAGACAAGTTGAAGGTTCAGAGAATAAAGTCGCTTCACACATGTACCCTGTCTGTGTCAATCTTTGTACGACGTAGGTGAAAGTGAGTGGTTTCACTCCTACGATAAATATGACCTCTTGCTTGTTCCACCTGTCTCCCTTGATGCATCACTTCTTTTCCATTTTGTTAAGGTTTCATGGGTCTATGAACGTATATTTATGAAATTTCTCTTTTCAGGTATTGAAAGTAACTCCCTTTTAGCGTATGGTCTGTCACACAAATTGTACTCTCAACACTCTCTTCACTTAACATTATGCTATTTGGGCTCCTGACAGGAAATAATAATAATAATAATAATAATAATAATAATAATAATAATACCTATTATGACCACCAACAGGGGCTTTGGTCAACCGGTAGTGGTGATCGAGGCAAGACCACCTTATGTCTTCATCGGCACAGAATTTCGCGTATCTATTTCGGTAAGTCATTATTACCAGCCTTTGTTTTTCCACTTCAAGGTTAATGTTTTACCAATATTCTCAGGGCGGAAAAAAACACACACACACACACATTAACTGGATACGGGCACAATACGCTTACTGTACTGCCGGCCCAAAATCATAGTGGTTGGAAGGAGAGTAGCGCTTTGGTTATTGCGATATAATTAACTATGGGATAATCGTGGAAATTGTCTCATTTTCTTTCCCAGCTCAATTTACCTCTCACATGCAATCGGGAGGAGGGTCAGAGGGTTGTATGTACCATATTTTGATATATTTTTCTCCATATACAGTAAGAGCTGAATGCTGTCATGTTTATCACAGTTTTACACTAATAAAGCTAAGAGTTCTACAATATGCATGAACTAGAATTATGGTGGAAAAGTGAAAAAACAAGATCAGCATTGTCCGCACTAATTTTCTTGGTTAGGGGGAAAAAATAGGACTAATGGGGAAATGATCTCATCTTATTACGCTCATAAACTGGTAATAGATTCCTAAAGTTTATTAAAAAATTCATGTTTTCAAAAGAACGATGAAAGAAAAGGACAATTTATCCAAAAAACATTTTCCTTGGCTGCGTAGCCACTGCCAGACGTATACTGCTTCAGAGATGGCTAAGCTTGACTAGACCTGAGCTACAGTCAGACTAGAATTTGGCATAAATTTATTAGATGAAAAAACACAAATGGACGTCTGTTTCAAGTCAGGGACATTAAGAAACGCCCCTCAATATTATATCCCATGATATGATTGGGCCACAAGATTTTGTAGGCACTTCATGGTGAGCAGCCAGCATAAGTCGCGGCAGCAGTCCAAAAGTAGTTTCACGCACGGCATGTTGGAAACAAAGAAATAAAACAAAGTCTCCTGTTATAATTCACAAAAATACAAAACTTACAGGGCAATTTCGCACTCTTGGAAATTTACACTCTGCGACTAAAATTACTTCAAATTAGCCCAATTTAAAGCAAATCACAGTTGGAAATATTTGTTCCCTGCAGCTTCAGAATATTCCAATAGGCGCGAAAATCACAGATGAAACAACACTGCACATGCTCACACGTGTGTTTGTTATATTTCAGGGAAACAAATATGTCGTACGTTGCTAAGGCAGTAAGTGATAAAATTATAAAATTTCTACAAGAAAGCAGGCCCACCCAACATTTTTTATGCAATAGTCTTACATCAATCATAAGAGATCTGTGTTGATTAGTATATTGTCGGTAGATGTTAAATACGTGGAGATTTTTTTTTTTTTTTTTTTTTTAAGATGGCAGAGGTTGGCTTCCTCTGCTTGAGCCTTTTGCCTGCTGGGCGGGCCCAACCATCTTGCTCACCTTCCTGGCACCCTTTAATGGTCCTTATGGGGGGTTCACACCAGTCCGTTTGGCCGGATACCTCTCTGATCGTCACTCGAACAGTGACGTTAGTATTGACGTCACTGCCCAGACCACAGACAAGTCGGAGGAGATAGACTGGACGGATCCGGCCAGGGTCCAGAGAATATATGTATTCTCTGGACTCTGGATCCGGCAGTCCGGCACAGTATTTCACGAAAGCAACAATAACCCGTAGTGTAACTTATAGGTCACAGATTTTATTAAGGAAATGATAATGGTCATTAAACTTTATGTTAAGCATAAAAAATCACATCCAAGTCCTTCACTCTCTGATACATAAACAACACTTCTATTAATAGTTAAACTATATAAATTACCCAATATCCTTTTATCCCCTTTCTTTTTTTCCAACAGTATACATTGGAATTATTGTATGCTACACACCATCCTTTCTGTCATAACTCAAATACTAAACATTACCATACATCTCCGAGAGATATCGTCTGCTTGTGTATATTACTGCTGCTGTGGTGTCACATTTCACATAAAATGACTGATTGACTCGTAATTAGCCACTGAACAATCTCATTTGATACAATTATTACATGTTACAGTGGTATGCATTATAGAAAATCAGTCATAATTTCAAAACTATTTCACATCGTATATAAGAATATACATCATCATCAAGACGGATAACACTATATAAGAAAAGTTAAACTGAGTTTATCTCGTCCGGCCACTGAGGAGTATCCGTTTTGTACGGAGGAGCATCCGTTTCCTTGAGCCAAGTAGCCCGATGCCGACTACAGGGTCCGATCGGAGAGAGTAGTGACGTCATTGTTCGAGTGATGATCGGAGAGGGATCCGGCCAAACGGACTTAACTTCTCCCCCGGCCCTGTTGGGGGTTGAGTGCCAGTTCGGTGAGACTGGCTGTTGTTATCTAGTCATGGAGTCGGGGATGATGATGGTAGCGAAGGTGGGTGGTGGGTGTCTGATGGGTGATGAGTGATGAAGGGTGATTGATGGTGGGTGGTGGGACGCTGCTCCCGCGGCGTTCCGTTCTGGCTTGGGGTCCCCTCTATCTGTCTCTCCCTCCCTCGTCGTCTGGTCAAAGCTGTCAGGGAGAGAAGAGGCAAGCGCAGCACAGTTCTTATGCATATATTGTACTTACGATACCATGCATTATACAGGGTTATTCAAAATTATAGTGACAACATTACAAGTTGAAGTCCTGACAAGATATTAAACATATTTCCATATGTATTTTTTCCAAAATTAAAAGATTAATAACAGGCATGAAAGCCATTTTCACTACCGTGGGCGAACGATCGAACACTTGAAATTCAACCCCAATCCCCCACATTGGCCACGTTGGCAGCAATATTTGTAGACAAGTTACGCGGCCTCTTTGAGTGTTGGGTCGGCGCTCTTTTCTCTGTGTCAACCAGGCTCGTCATGCCACAGATGTTGGCTGGAACCAAATTTTTCCTTGGACAGCTCCAGTGGTGAACCTATGCGGTGTAGCATGCTGTTCAGCATTCTTTTACTGCTTTCTTGAGGGCTGCCATAATATCTTTGTTTCCGACATTTTCATTCAATGTTTGCAGAGTTGCAACGAATTTTGAGATATTTGATGGCCACTGATCTCCACAGATTGTTTCCTCTTCAAATATTGGTGTTTCCTGTAGTAAATAATTGTTGTCCAAAACTACAGAAGTGCTGGGATGTTCCTCCTCGGTTGTTTTTTGTGGCTCTAACAACCCTTTAAAAAAAACTCGTCGCCCACTGCTACTGACGCCTGCCACCGCCTGTTGTCACTTGAAGCAGTAAACAATTAGGGTAGGACTGCAATGCTATGCTCTGCTCAGTCAAGCTGGTGCTTACACAGCGAGCCATTATCCCCCACAGTACATTCACCGAAGCCGGCTGCTAGGTCGATAGTGTAGTACAGTGATGCTGTAGCTTGGCTCTGAACCTTATACTATCTTGCCGAGGGAAGTGATTGCTTCGAAGGACAGTGTGAACATATTTATACTCTTCGTTCGACACCTCTCTAGTGCAACGTCAATAAGTTTCTTCTTCATATATAGCCATTAAAATTATCAGCCATAAATATCAGAAGCTGAACTGAACGTGGCCAATGCCATATCACATGGAAATATGCTTACATAATAAGTGCATGTTAAATAAACTTGTGTTTTTCTCTTTTAAGAATTCCATCCTTAATTCCCTGACGCATTGAAATACTCTGCAGCCCAGTACATACACGCGCTCGGCTAGGTTAAGTTTGGTCCTGGTTTGGTTAGGTTAGGTTAGGTTAAGATATAATATGGTTAAATTAGCTGGGAAAAAGAATGAGACTATTTCCAATTTTATCCCATGGCTATCGTTATATCCCAAGCGTTATTCTCCTTCCGACCACTATTATTTTTGCCCAGCAGGAAGCAATATGTTGGAGAGTGTTTTAATGCTTCCCGGACATTCTTAATGTGTGTGTGGGTAGAACATTAATGTCAATAAATCACATTAAAATATTTAAGTTATTTATATATATATATATATATATACTAGCTGCTCCGCCGCCTTTCGGGCGGCTAGGAGCCGCTAGCTCCTGCGGAAGGCTGGCGGCCTACGGCCGCCCTTCGGGCGGTGGATGCTATATGGAAGGAGCTTATTTGTTTCTTGGCATAGACAGGAGTAATCAGGCAGAAGCCTCCAATTTTCATACACGATCAAAGAGTTATAAATAAACAAAGGATATAATAATACAACACTGATATGTAGCAAATGCAAACTGCACTACCACCACTACTACATCAACCACTACCACCTCCCCTACTACATCAACCACCACTACTACTACATCAACCACCACTACTACTACATCAACCACTACCACCACTACCACCACTACTACAATCACCACCACTACTACCACCACCACCACCACCACTACATCAACCACTACTACCTCCACTACTACCACCATCACCTATTCCCGCACCCCCAACCCCCCCACCCCAAGCCTTGCCTTACCTAGTGTATGTGTGTGTTTGTGTGTGTGTGTGTGTGTACGGTAGGGATGTGTGTGTTTGTATTTATGTGTATGTGTGTGTATGGGGCATGCTTAGGGTGTGTGACGGTAGGGGACAGGCTTTTTACCCCCCCCCCCCCAGCCTGTCCCCTATTCCAGCACCCCGCAAACCCCCCCACCCCAAGCCTGTCCCTTATTCCCGCATATATAGTCTATCTCTCTCACATACAGTCTCTCTCTCTCTCTCTCTCTCTCTCTCTCTCACAGTCTAGCTAGCTATCTATCTCTACCTCTCACACACACTATATCTATTTTTCACTCTTTCTCCCCCCCCCCCTACACACACACTATCTCTCTCTCACACACAAATATAACCAAACCCAGTATTACCTCTCTCGCTCTCACACACACACACCCTCTCTCTCTCTCTCTGAAATTAAAAATAGAGATAGAGAGAGAGAGAGCCTGTGAGGGAGAGAGAGAGAGCATGTGAGAGAGAGCATGTGTGTGTGTGTGTGTGTGAGAGAGAGAGAGAGAGAGAGCTTGTGCGTGTCACTAATCCACGGGTTCGAATCCCTCTCAAAACATTAACATTTTTTGAAAAACATGAAAAACATTTTTTTATAGGTCTAAAACACTCCCCAAGTATTAGCGATCACACCCATGTAAAAATTTTCACTCTAGGACGAAGGATCTTGGCGTGCATAGAGGACACACACACACACAGAATTTCGGCTTTATGTATATATATATATATATTGTCACCCTCGTGCGGTGATACATGAAAAGGACATACAGGCAGTCTACAGAAAGAGAGCCTGTCACTGTTACCCTGCCTCTCCACCTTGACCGACTGGCCATGGGCCAGTATTTATAACCCAAAATCATTCCAAAGTTCTGTAAAATTTTATTCGTTAAGAACTAGGAGCCGGTGCAAGTTTCAATTTATGATAATGGCTCTTATTTCACAAACAGGAAAATCGTCAACGGCTTTGATATGAACAAGTAATCCTTTGCCTAGGTCAGTGATGCAAAGATACGAACAAGTGCGAATTCTGAAATATTGTATGAATACCTCCGACACCAGCTGTTTCAAAACCATTTTGTCTAGCAAATGCATATTTCAACAGAAATTTTTTTTTTATTTAATGTACCGGTATACTTGTATATAATATCCTGTCTGTGTTAAAAAAAATGCCCCACCATATTGTTATATTCAAGATGCTGTGAACGACGGTATAGCTACTGGCTCTAGAGAGTGACTTGCATAAAATATGGTGTAGAATAAAAGCGTGCAGAATAGAAGTAACTAAGACTTTGAAACTCCACTATTTCACTATTACAGTCTCGCCCCAACCTTAATGGAGTGAAGACGTGTTCCTGGCGCTCTGCCTGTGTTTTTATTTGTTTTTTTGTGTTGTTTCTGTAATGTTCTAGGTGTTTGTCTTTTCTATCTCATTTTTTTTTCATGCAGTTTGTGATATTTGTGTTTTTTGTTTTGTTGTGATTCTGTGTGTGTTTGTGTGTGTTCAGTTGTTCGCTTCCTATCTAGGCCTTGCCTGGCCTGATGGACAGCGCGGATTCTGATGTGGCTTCCTGCCTGGAGGCTGACTTGGCCATGTCGGAAGAGGATGAGTCTATTATCGAGGATCACTGGCCTGATCTGCCTTCTCTCAACCCTACCCCCCTCTCCTCAGTCACTCTGCAGGTCAGGTTGCAGCCTTCCACCTCCTCAACCTCTACCAAGCGACCCGTTGATTCCGATGGTGTGGATTGTTTGCCTCCGGCTGCCAAGACAGCGAAGGGTGCTTCAACTGTGCATGACGTACCTTCTCTGCCTCAATCTGGTGTTTCTTCTTTGTATACCAACTCCTTGCCCTCGTCCAACCTTCCTGCTTTTGCCCTGAGAAATGTCTATATCAAGCTATCCTTCCCTGGGAACCCATATACGGACACAAAGCTGAGTTGATTGTCTGATGTCAACAGGGCCTTCCAGCTGCAGCGTGAATTAGCTGACGTCAAGATGGCTGTTGTCACCTCCCGGTTTGTCTATATCTCTAGGAAGCATCGGGACATCATTGATAGAATCAAGGCTGGTGAATTTTTGTCTCTGGCTCTCATTTTTGAAGACTCACCCGACAGGCCTAATAAGTTCCCCAGCTACATCCTCACCCGTTTTCCGATTGATGTTGACCCGAAACTTGCCAAGGGATACCCTGGTGTATTCTCTGCCCGTCGTTTTTTCCAAAGTGGTTCTCCCATTAGCCGTATTGTTATTGTCTGCAGTCAATCCGATGCACCTCCAAATGAGATTTCATTTGATTTCCTCCCTTGTCTTCCACCGTCTGAGGTGAAGAAACTTAATAAAGACCAGCCTTGGTACTACAGGTGCTGGGGAGTTGGGCATATCTCCCGGTACTGTTCTGCCAGGCCGAAGTATGCATGGTGTGCCGAGGAACATGATTCCAAGACGTGTCCTGTCAGGAGTGAACGATCACGTCCTGCTACCTCCACCTCCTGGGGATACATCTCGATAGAAATATCCACGATGCCTTCAGCCAGGGGTTAGAGTGTGGCATGGATGTACTCGACATCAGGTCCAGGCTCGTGTCTCTTCTATTGCTCCTCCTCCACCACCTCCTCAGACTGCTCCTCCTATCAGCCCTGCCTCGCCTCCGAACCTATCCCTCCGCAAGTCTGTTGCTACCCTCATGGCACAATGTACGGCCCTTGAGAACCGCTTTTCTGCCCTTCAAGCCAGGATTGATGGGAGGAGCTTCTGGTACGCCATCCTCGTTTTAGTGGATTTAAGTAGGTCATAATGTAAATATTTGTCTGTATGCTTGTGCTTCATTCTGTTATGTTTTCGTGATGTGTTGTATTCATTGGATTCTCATAGGTCCCGCCTACCCGTATGTATTGTTGCATGCCTGTTGATTGACACTACGGCGCAATTTAAAAAACACACTATACTTTGTTCCATCATACGAGGGACAATCTTGACAATTTGGTAAAATTGCATCCTCTTTATTTCAGGCCATTGATCATGAAGAAGATTTACCCTTTGTGATCGACTTTGGAGACGACGATATTCATTTTCATGAAGTGGAATGTAAGTCCCTCATAATCTATGATATTGCGTATATAAAGGAATGCTGTGTCAAATTCATTGTATTCAATGTCAGGTACTGTTTACTAATAAGCGAGTCATCTGTTGTTGTTGTTGTATGGAAGGTTTCCTGATTCAATAAAATTATGTTGGGTACAGACTATTTCAAGATATGAGTTATGTTTATTTAACATATCAGGTTTCAGAGACCATTTATTCATTTTCCCTTCATTGTTTACATAAGCACTGAATGGGATTTGGAGTATAGAGAATAGTGCACAGAGCTTACAACTCCAAGGAACCAGGGTTCGACTCCTGTTGTCACACCTTTTCTTAAGCTAAACCAACTCTTTCTCTCTACCTAAGCCAATAGAAAGTATCTTACTCGAATGTACTCATATTTTGTATGAAAAAAATATCGACTACTTTCAGTGGGGTGTAAACACAAGACTTCACTGTGCGCAGCTCATTAGATCCAACTTCAATGTACAAAACCTCGTCAATCAATAACTCTCTAAACAAAGACTCGTCCACAAAACTTTCCCGTAGTTCCTCCTACTTAGTGCATGTAGTGATGTTGGTAGTACTTTCAGGGTTTGGGCGACCCTTCAGCCCCAGCCACTCCATTTCAGTTCTTCAACTGTCCCTCTTTTCCTTCTATTTTCTTCCTGCTTTCTGTCTCACTTCTCTATTACCTTCTTCTGGCTCTATATGACCTTGTTGCGTCGCTTTATATCAATCAATCAATCATAATCCACATAATTTCACCAAACAAGAACTCATCCACACAACCATAATAAACAAAAAAGAATTCATCTACAAATCTCCAATAAACATGTATTTAACACCAAAACCTCGCCAAAGATTCACCAGCATAGGCTACCCTCAGTACACAAATATTCGCCCCATGTTCCTGTCTGTGTATGCCTGTATGGGGACCGTCAGACGCATTTAGAAAACTCGACAAACTTCTTTAAAGTTTGTCGAGTTTTCTCAATTTTTTGCTTGTTTCTCTGAAGTTGTTGGACACACTTAGTTTTGAATTATCTTGATATCTACAATTCTCTATAAAAAAAAAAAATATCTTCTATACTACATATTTCAGCGTACAGTTTTCAATATCTATATTATATGATGAAGCAATTCCCGTTAATGAGTATATATCCTTTTTTTTACATTAGTTCGTGACCTTTATCCAAGGAGGTTTTATCCAACCCCCAACTAGGCAAGATATAATATTCCAACATCAAAAATACCCCATCTTTCCTTACACACCCATAGTGGATTGCGAATGTACAACCCTAAAAAATACAGTAGGTCTGTGTTACCATTAACAAGGAATACGTGTTGTTTAAATATGTTACAGGTAATAGATATAGATTCCTTAACTCTAGGACAGCCTTTTCAATCTCACACACACAAAGCTCACGATTGCTTGCTTCCCTAACGTGATCTTTTTGACCTCCCGCAGCTGAAGAGGAAAACCGTATGGATACTCACAGGTACCGTCAGGCGGGCAAGTACAAGGTAACAGTAATGGTGGAAGCCGAGGAACACATCTTCTTTGAGAGGTTTCTAGTGGTGGTCTGGGATAGACATTTTACCGGCCATCCGCACATTCACGACGAGTGTGTCAACGAGAGGGCTCGCTGTAAGTATATACTGTTATAAGTTTATTAAAATCGAAACTGCAAAATGTCTATTGGCCCAGTCAAAGGTAACTCATGATTTACTACCAGCCCTTGAGTCCAAATTTATATTTATACTGTTTTACACTCTTCTACTTTTCAATGTCCTACAATTTCAAGATATAACTTCAGTCTGTTGGCGGATGTTGTCTTGATTATATACTAACCGATAATACTAGCCAAATTTATTCTCTAATAAAATCCCTCCCTCCTCACCAGACTACCTTTTGGACTTGGCTCTGCGGTGGTTCTACATCTTGGTGCTATTCTTCATTATCATCCTCCTCGTGGCTCTTATCATCATAGCATGGCTCCTCGGCTGCTCCGTCTGTGCCCTCAAGAAGATATAGCAAAGTTGGTGCAGTGGAGTGTTGTGGAGGAATGAGAAATCAGTGAGTGAAACGGAGAGTGTGGTGTAACAACTTATTGGTGTGCAAAATGAGTGAGGGGATGAGTGGTTAGTGAGAGAACGAGTAGAAGGATATAATGGAGTGTACTTTGTATGAGACAAACGTGATTGATGCAGTGTTTCGAGCAGACCTGCCTGTCCCCCTAAAAACCACCCCACACCCTCACCTCTGACGCCAGGTGTACAATATTCAGAACCGATATCACACGGTTTGAAAAGTGTTTCGCCAGGAACGGTGTGAGCGTCTCTGTTATTATGAGTGACTGTACAGTATGTATTTATTGCAGAGTGTGTTGAAAAGTGTGGTGTGTTGGAGTGCAGGACTGAGGTGATGTGACAAGTTGGATGGCACGAGTGTCAACTTGGGGATGTGGGTATGTGAGTGGTGGACCAAGGAATATGAATGAGTGGAGTAAGTGGGGAATGAGTGAATGCATAGTGTGGGAGTACCGTGAACATAATAAATTATTGAGTAGAACAGCACGCAGTTTGGTGGTGCAGGAAGTAAAGCTTTGGAAAGGTGTAGAGTAATGATTGCTTGATTGGTACTAGGCGCCACAACAGCGAGGTCATATAGGCGCCAGGAGAAAGTAATATAAAGGTAAGACAGTAAGCAGCAAGGAAACAATTAAATGAGGGACAGTTGAAGAACTGAAAAAGAGTGGCTAGGGCCAAAGATACGCCAAAACCCTTAAAGTATTGCCCACATCACTACAGGCTATACACCCCTATTCGAGGAGGTGTAGAGTACATTAATCGCGTGTTTTGGAGTAAGAAGGATGATGTATTTTGGTGGGAGACAAAGCAATACTGTGAAAGTGTGAAAGAGTGTGTGATGACATCGAAAAATAAATAATTTTAAGAAAATGACTTGTACAAGAGAGTGGTACAGTACATTCAGCGATTGGGTGAATGACTGAATATGAAAATGGATGGTTGGATAATGAAAACAAATTTAAGGTAATAAATACCGTGTACGTATAGTTTGATCAATATATAATATAAATAATGAAAGAATATAGTGAGACACCAGTTAATCATCTTATGTAAACAATAAAACCGAAAAAAGATGATGATTATAGTAAAGAACAGTAATAATCGTGTCCTCAAGTTATGTAAAATTTCAAATCAATTTAATAAATCAGGTTGCGTATTCAATGACACGATATAAATCAAATTTTCATTAATTCTAAAATTACATCATCATCTTTATCGTTACCAAAGATCAAACTAGTGTCATCTTCCAGCAATACCTGCACAATAAAACAATACCTACATTTGCACTGTAGATCAATCTATGACAAGTTTGGTCTTGGCATTTCCATGTAGCCGTTAATAAACATTATTTGAATCCATATTGTTTTTGTTGTAGTTACTGTATTGGGTTAAGATTAAAGTAGGTGTAAATTATAGGCAATAATTACTCTTCAGAGCCCCTTTAGAAGAAACTTATATCGGAACTGTATCAGGATCAATGCAAGGAACATGATAATTCTCGCCTGTTTGAATGAAAACAGCGCTTCGTCAGATTTTTTGTTTTGTTTTTCTGACAGAATAGTATTAATCCATAATCCGCATGTGGCAACATATGTCGTCATGAGTAACAATTAAGAGGTCATGACCGTAGGTGATGACATGTCGTCAATGTAATTTTCAAATTTGCGCGGCTCCCGACTAGTTAAATTTACTCATGGTAGATGGTAGTCTAGGCTAGGCAGTGGCCATCACCCTGACTTCCTGAGCCATAGATAGAGAGAGTTTGGCCAGCCATCGGTCAGGTGCCATGATGTTACCCAAGTAGACGGACGCAATCATAGCTTATATTACGCGTTATAGTTTCGTAGGTAAATAAATGGTTAGACAGTAATTATATTTTTACATCATTATGCTTAAGGGGGCATTTTATTTTTGTTTCATTGGAGTATCTTGATTACTCTAAGTATGCCAGGAAACAGCAAGCCCAGATGAACAAAAATAATGGTATCCTGTTGCATAGAATAGTTTGGAGGAATCGTTTGCTCCACATTTACCAACACTGTACTTCCCACTTAACGTAACATTAGACAATGCAATTGAAAATAAGGGGAAATGTTTTTTTTTTTTTTTTTTTGTTAATTGGAGTGCCTTCATTTTTCCAAAGCATACCAAGAAACAGGACCACATTGAGAATAATACCTGTGCCCTGCTGCTTGGAATAGTTTGGAGGAATTATTTGCTCCAGAAGGTTATCTGCTCGCTCACTTTCATACTGGCCATCATCAAAATGATCCTGTAAAAAATTTACAATTAATTAGGACCAATAGATCTATACAATATATTAGACTTATCAATATATGTAAACCTGATCTTTCCTGCTGAAATTCTCAATACATGAATTAACTATTGAATATCGGATTAAATTAACCTAACTTAAATTATCATCATATGATAACTGTATCAAATGTCATGACTTTCACCTTACCGTATTCCATTAAATTAGAGCCAATTAATAGCAAGTGATCAGATTCCTGAATGGGCTTTTTATATTTTATTATGTACACTCGTGATACATAATTTCTGACCAGAGTGTGAGGAGCAGAAGGCTTCGAATCGCCTGGTATTGCTCATTTCCCCACTCAGTACACCTATAGAGGCTGAATTCGAATGTAGGGTATGTGTGTGTGGTGCCTGTCGCTCGTCTCTGGTCAAAAATTTCGTATCACGAGTGTACCCTACGAAACTGAAGTGCTACACGGAGTTGTTGTTTTTTAACTAAGAATCAAAGTTCGAAGATTTTTTATATGACAATTGTCATCTACAGACCCCTTATTTGAGGGTAAGAGATAAAATATTTCAGTTTACAAAATCCTAATACAGTATGGTACAGTACAAATCAGTAGCAACAATTACCTATTAAAGTACTGTAAGCAGGGTATATGAAGAAATACAGTACCGGTACAGCCTTGAGAATTGTAGTACTGTAGTTACATTTGTCAATACAAACTACCATTAAGCAATCCATTAGAACTAAAAAGATGTGTATACAATATTATAATTATAATTACCGTATATACAAATGTTAAATAACTGAATCAAAACTAACCTTGTGTTATAATAGGAAGCGGATGGTGACGGCTGGCCATTCTTTGATAATTTGTCTTGTGATTGGTGCAGCCAGCACCTCCAGTATAAGCGCGTCCCTCTTGTGAAGTCCTTGTTACAGTAATTACATTTAAAAAAAGGCGAATTCACTCCCGCCATGGCTATGCTCTCAGTTTGATCACGTATGTAGCTGTTGAAGAGCCCGAAGAGCCCGCTCAGCCCGGGAGTTGGGGACGCTTGGGGGGGGGGGGGGAGGAATGATGGACTAATGAGGGACGCGCTTACTGGAGGTGACCAATCACAAGACAAATTATCAAAGAATGGCCAGCCGTCCCCATCCGCTTCCGTTATAATATCACTTAAGTTTAAGGGGAGATAATCTTTTTGGTGAATTAGAGT
>JAWZYT010001726.1:155000-162500 GCA_034508575.1 Petrolisthes manimaculis
AGATAATAGTTTACAAAAGGATTGTAAACAAAATAATTCTCAAAGTTCAAAACGTCGCGTACATTCAACGAGATACCGAGCCATGATCTCAAAGGTAAGAAAGGCCGTAATATCAGGGCAAAGCCAAATTGTTCGCTAGATTGAAATTTTCTACTTTTCTCATTTTTACAGTATGAAAGAGATCAACGTTTAATTGAGGTTCTGTTAAATGACCTGGCTACGTAAAACACAATAGTGTTGCTACTGAGTTTGTATTCCTACACCTAACTCACAGTATGACCATATAAAAAATTCGAAGTCTGCTCTTGTAGTTTCTATGGTACAACTGATTACAATGAATATCTTTGTATTATAAAAAAAAAAAAAAAAAATTGACCTTCATGACGAGCACTCTGTTTCCTACCACCAACGTTAGATTCTTTTCCGACCTCTAGACTCTAAAGTGACAAACAAACGGGCTGAGTTTAGTGTACAAGTAAACAAGTGGGTAGAGTTAAGGTACAGTCATGTATACATCGACAATCCCCCGAGATTTGTTTACCTCTCTGGAGATACTTGTGAAGACAGTGCAAAGTCATAGGTACCTAAGACAACACACAACCCTACCTGCACATATATTAATATATAATAATAATAGTAATAATAATATTAATATTAATAAACATGAGAAAAAGGGCTGAAGTCTGACGTATTTTAAAATCTAGTCAACTACGGACTGATATTTTAACTCACAGGAACACATACGTCGAACAAGGAGTGGAAAATCTGTCAGTAACTAATTTAATTTCCTGGAAGAGAGATGTCTTTCATCTTCTAATACTTGCACCACATGATTTCTATATATATAATTAAAGATAAAATCACTAACAGTCAAAGTAATATGTATGTTTATTGTCATTAAATATTATAATATTCCTAAGTGGCGTTTGAGGATTAAGAGGACCATTTTATATTGACGAAACTGAGCGTTTCTAAATTCTCCAACCTTTACCAGGAAATCGACATCCCCATAAAACACACACACACACCCGTCTATATTTGGGGGTGTCTGTTTTGTAACAGTTTGAAGGCCTCAGTCAAATATAACCATCTTATATATCGGTATGCCATTCCATGGTAAACACCAAGGATATTCTTGCATACCCTTTCACATCCTATAATTCTATTTTTCTTTTGTTTCAGGGCCTTGCTGTGTGGTTGCTGGTGTTTGTAGGTGAGGTAAGAGGGAAAGAGAAGGGAAGGGAAGGGAAGGGAAGGGAAAGGAAAGGAAAGGAAAGGAGAGGAAGAGAAGAGAAGGAGTGGGAAGGGAAGAGAAGAAATGGCATAGGAACTTGGGAAGAAAAAGGTAAGGTAGGAATAATGTGGAGAGGGGAAATGAAGGAGGAATGTATTGAAGTTATTTTAAGACTGGTGAAACAAAGTGTGGAAGGGAAGGGTAGGGGACGACGAGTACAAAATGATGATGTATTTATATAATGTAAGTGAAGTGGAGGTGACAGTGAATTTACAAGCGATAGTACAACCGATTACATGGATACAATAATAAGTATGCTCAGATAAATATATAGATAGATTAAATAGAGAGATATTCATGACAAGACATCGATAATGGACAAATGGTACCATAACAGCTGCAGTTTTGGGGAATTACCCTCACTTCCCTTCCTTTGTGGCTGGGTGCCAGTTCGAAAGTAGATCTATACTGAAGGGTATATATGTGATAAATTGATAGATAACTAAAGATAGTCATAAGATTCATTGAATGAAGCATTAGTCATATTAGATGTACATCCGAGCTCGTAAATTCGCTACCACGTTCTTAGATGTCTATGCCATTTGAGCTGGTAACATTTATTTTGGGAGGAAGCAGAGTAGGTTGAACATAGTAGAGCGACATGATACAATCTTTCACCTACAATGACACCTTCCCCACACAGCGTTACCAGCTCAGATGACATAAACATTTATGAAACAACCACGTCAATAAAATGGATTACCCCGAAACCAATTCAACACAAGAACGATAAAATGAACATAAGGCTACAATTTAGCATTAAAGGCACACAAGAAACAACTTTTTTTTTTATGAACCAGATGACTTTGTAAATGATAAAAATACACATATAAAGGATGGAATAAAATGTAACAAACACAAGATAAAAAAGAAAATGAAAATACAAAACACATAATGAAGAATGAATGAAGTGGCAAGAGATGAGAAGATTGTTCTACATATCGGTCACCATATGCATACAAACACGGGTTGAAAGATAAATATCCGTGCAAACAATGGCTGCTGCGAAGGCCATCATTAGAGAACACTTATTATTGCTAATGCAACAGAGTTTTAGTACGTTTTCCTTATAACTGCTGTGTGTGTTAAAATTGTAAATATGTAGCTGACCTAGGCTATACGGAATTTACAAAACTTACTGAGTATCCTTGGCCAGTACTTTCACATACACATACATACGAAACATTTTTACTTAAGTCCCTCATACCTTTCCCTTGCAGGCCATTCCTTTCTTCACCAAGCCCAAACTGATGGAAATCCTACTGACTCGGAAGAAGATAACAAGTGCCCGATAGTCATTAAGAAGGCCACGCAAGGGAACACGCAAGAGATGGAGCCTCAAGAAAGTAAAAATTGTGTGGATGTTCCTTTAGCCATCTGCTGGAAATTTAGGAAGGGTGATTCATTACATATCTTTGGCAGAGGTTTGCGGTCTCAAGACCTCTCTTGTTCTGCGACAATTTTCATTCAGACATCATAATGGTTATATAAAATACATGGTTTACTCATTTATGTACCAACAGTATAACATCACGAAACTGATAACACTTATGTATGATAGAAAACATATGTTGGTCTCCTCTTATTTCATGCATGTTCTTCTCTTTCCCACAGGACACCCAATGGTTGACGATTACGATCTGCCCCTCTGGCTGTACTGGGTCCTCCTTGGCCTCGCTCTGCTCCTCCTGACCTGCTCCGTCGTCGTGGTTTGCTTGGGACGGCGTTTGGAGCAGCAATCGAGCATGGTTGGCTTGAATTTCGAGGCCCAGAGGAGGCAAATGCAAGGAGAGGCCCAGAAGCAGGAGGAGAAAGAAATGGAGGAGGAAATAGATGAAAATGATACCGAGGATGAGGACAAGGATGAGAAGAAAAATATACAACTTCTTGATGTTGAAGATAAGGATAATGAGGAGAAACAGGAATGGCTGAAGAGAGACTAGTGGCGATAGCATATGCTTCACAGGACGAATAACTGTACAATCATTTTCAAATAACTAAATGTGTTTTAGGGGCAACGGTCCTTTAATAAAGATATCGAAAGAAGTTAAAAGTATAAAGTTACATACACAACCGGACAGGAACCGAACTGGAAGACTGTGAATTAAATAAAATTGTTAAGGAACAACACAGTATGAGGAGTAACCTTTATTGACGAGTTTTGCTTCTGATTGGACCTGTAGAAGCAGAACAGAAATTTAAAGTCATCTCCTCCTCTACGGTGTTGTTCATAAACCGTTCTATCAATTTATAGTGTATCTTATCATTTCAAAAAAATCATGCCTGTCCTTGAGCCTTACTGAACAACCACTATTAAGGCTAGAAATTCTTGACGATAAATTAAAGTGCCACTGATTTCTCTAAACTATACCACGAAGCCACTGATTCCCTATTAGTAACATTGGGATGATTTGTTTCCCGCAATAATTTGGGGGAATCAGTTGCTTCAGATTTACCAGCACTGCACTAACACCATTAAGGAAAATTAAATTACATAATTATCGATACTGTTGGAGTTTCTTAAGGCGATAGGATACTTTTGGTACATTGGAGTGCTTAGAATCCTCTAATGCATGCCAGGAAACAGGACCAGATAAACAATAATAATGGTGGCCTGTTGCTTGGAATAGTTTGGAGGAATCACTTGCTTCAGATTTACCAACACTATACCAACCTTATATTAGGTTTTTCACTCGTGTTTTACAATATGTTCTCCGAGTCAGAAGGTAATGTAAGTTCGTTTCCTTTCATTAATAATGTGATGATTTTTTATGATCTATCATAATATGTATTTGGCGTTTCCTGAGTTCAAATGAAATAAAAGTAGAAAGAGAGTACACATTATTGTAAATGACTGTTCTTGAATGGCTAGGCAACATGTGGGAATGAGGAGTGGGCTGTGAGAAGAAAAGCTGACTGAGAAGAGGATAGAGGGAAGGAGGTTGAAACAGGTGAAGAGAGGATGTGAAAGACAAAGGTTTGAAAGTTTCAAACTTTTTCAAAGGATGAGTGAGCGGATAGGGAATGAGTGAGGTCAGATAGCCGAGTGCAGGAGACAGACAAACAGACAGATCGAGATTGGAATGGAGGGCTTGGTGGAGGGAAGGGAGTGCTATGAAACGAAAAATAAAATAGAGAGATAAGAGAGAACTTTTTCATTATTATGAGCCAGTAAACTTCGTCTCCTCTGCAACGATGTTTGGGGAGAGAGGGACCCTCTCTAAACTGTCCCATTAAATAAAAGGAAAGCGGGTATTGATGATGATGAGGAGGAGGAAAATAATATGATGACCGAAGATGATGAGGAAGAAAATTGTATGATGACTGATGATGAGGAGGATAATATGATGATTAATGAGGAGGAGGATAATTATATGATGACTGATAATGAGGAGGATATGATGAATTATGGAGAGGAGGATTTATGATATGATGATCTATGAGGAGAATAATATGATTATTTATGAAGAGGAAGATAATGAAAATATGATGAGGAGAAGGAGAAAGAGGATAATTTTGATAAAAATATGCTCTCGTGTCGCAGAAAGGAAGGCAATGCGGACGAGAGGGAAACTCGAGGTAACAATCTTGCTGATACAGGAAAGTTTTGAGGGAATACTGGTGTTCTCCACGTCACCGCTCTCTGTTTATCTTTCCTTCCCTCTCCGTATCTATCTGCCTGGCTCTCTGTCTGTATATTTATATATCCATCTGTCTAAATTCTATCCATCTTCCTCCTACTCATAATTCTTCTCTCTCTCTCTCTCTCTCTCTCTCTCTCTCTCTCTCTCTCTCTCTCTCTCTCTCTCTCTCTCTCTCTCTCTCTCTCTCTCTCTCTCTCTCTCTCTCTCTCTCTCTCTCTCTCTCTCTCTCTCTCTCTCTCTCTCTCTCATTATTTCACGACTTTTCCTGCTGCGACTAGACCTCAGTCATGGAACACAAGAAACACAAGTAAGTTGAACCCATGGATGGATGGATGAAGAGGATATAAGTTTAGGCGGACTGGATGAGTGCAGGGACGGATGAATGGATAGGTGTATGAAGTTGAAATGGGATTGAATGGACGTCGATACAAGTGTGGATGGATTGAAGATGATACGGTACATGGTGTGGTGGTAGTGGTGGTGGTGATAGTAGTAGTTGTAGTGATTTGTTGGTGGTAGCGGTGGTAGTGATGCGTTGGAGGTGGTAGTGGTACTAGTATAAGTTAATGTTATGGTGGTGGTGGTGATAGTAGTAGTTGTAGTGATGTGTTGGTATAGTGGTGGTAGTAGTTATAATCATCAATTGATTGATCGATAACAGGCGCCACAACAACGATGTTTAATAGCGCCAGGAGATGGTAATAGAAATGAAATAGAAAGAACAGAGGGACAATTGAAAAACTAAAAGGAAGAGGCTGGGACCAAAAATGTTGAGTCAGGGTGGGGGGGTCCCGGCTTCTATGGGTTAAATACCGCCATTAACTCGACGCCTGGAAAATCTATTGTCCGGTGACCTACTGCTTTGAAATTACACAAATATACACTCGAGCTTCCCAGGAGGTGGTACAGTATGTACAGTCACGGTCAATAGTCCTGCAACACCTTCGAATAAAACGGTCTCGAGATATAAAGCAAAACTATTCTTGTTGTTCTCTGTAAGATTCACTCTCACTGCTCACTTTCGTTCACCCGATGTAGGACCTCTGGCCGTGATTGAACATATTAGATATGAATCGCCTGTATCAGGCACAGAAAGTTATCGTATAAAAATCGATAATACACGTTATCTCTCCTTCATCCGCCACGAAAGACTTTGTATAATGACTCGCAACTGAATGTAATAAATAGTACCTGTTTTACATATATTTTCCTTCAACAGGAAATGTAATGCGACAGGGGTGGCGATAGTGGTAATGGTGGCAGTGGTATTGGTCAGTGTAGTGGTAATAACGACACCACCTGAACTCTCTTACCTAGCAGATCTTGACTGCGACACTCTTGGTGGTATGTATAGTACAGTGATTGCTTTCTTTATCTATGGTTGGATTTTATTAAACCTCTTGGAATATGCCCTTGTTCGTATGTTTGCATTATTGACGTCACTAAAGTGTTTCAGGCTCCTTTCGAAGCAGTGGATAAATTTCCTCCATGAAATAATACGAGTCTATTTTACGATTACAGGGTAGTGTCGAGTTCTAGTCCTTGCCATAAATGAATACTTAGCAACAAAATATTGGCTTCCGAGTGAAACGAGAGAGTTTTCATCGAGAGCAAACAATATTACCAATTTATAATGTATATAATGATGTATCAGCAATGTTGACGTTTTGTTGATTGTCCAGGGTGACTACTCTGCAACAACGGCTCGCAAGCTTGTCTGTTAATTAAGGGGATATCACACTAGCACCGCGTACAATGTTTTCGTAGGACTGGTGGAACAAGGTATACAGAACGGATGGGGCAGTAGCTTTCACACTACCGCGGGCTAGTTCTTTGTATGTAGAACACTGAACGCGATATAGCAGATGAGTCACACCACCACGACGATAAAACGTAAATAACAACATGGATCTTGTGGATGATGATGACCAGTCTGTGGCTGCATTCAAGCATTGGCCCTTGTAACTGATATTTTTGAAGAAGAGAAGAGGAAAGACTACCATAGGCTTAATTTGTTGTCCATGTTTGCATGTACAGTACATGTATCTACGGGATGTAAACATAGTAAAATATCGACTTCAAATTTTCTACTTCAAGGAGAAACACACAGAGAAGAAAATGAAAATGATGTATATAAGGATGGGAAGAATATTGCGGTAAAAGGGATTTCCAAAGTGCGAATATAGTAACATCAGCTTGTGATACCCAGAGTAAAATATACAAAACGCTAGATGTACGAAAAGAAAAAATACTTTCTCTTTATACGTACTGTACAAAGGAATCATGACTTGAAATGATCTTAGGTTCAGTATATTAGCCACTATCATCAGCAGAAGTAGCGTGATTTCAGACAATTTTCCAAGTGGCCCAAAATGATAAAGTGTTTCTCGTGTTACTCTTTTTCAGAGGACGACTGTCTCTCTGAATTGTTGAAGGGCTCCCCTTCTTGGAACGACGCTTACCTGCTGGAGGTGGTGAGGGAGAAGTTCCTCACCCCACCAGCAGTCTCGCCTCCAGATGCAAGCAAAATAGATGACCACCAAAAGCCACACGATGGTGACC
>JAWZYT010001726.1:167500-345000 GCA_034508575.1 Petrolisthes manimaculis
ACCTTCAGTTCCAGTTCTGGCAACTCCGAAGAACATCAAAAGAACGGACTGGAGATTCGGAGAAGGTTGAGCGTTAGTTACTTTCGGTACGTCCCGTTGAGATCATTATGGACCTCACCAGCCAGAAAAACACTATAGAAAAAACTATATAATAAATATAATTAAAACAGTAGATTATATACTGCGACAGAGATAATGAAATTCTTTTGGCCATGTACACCGTAAAATAGGCTACCATAATAAAAAAAAAAATTACCTGTCTATCTGCGTATTGCCATCACACTTCCTAAACTCTGACCTTGTGACGAATTATTAATATTCCCATTGACCTTCAATTTTATGTCAGCAGACGCCACATCCCATACTCGACTCCACCCTCAAACCACGCCTGTAGATAGTCACCATAGGGTACCGTACTGTACACCTCCACTATAATTAAACGAAGAAAAGGCAATTTGTCGCTCTATATGAATTAAGCTACGAAAAGACTTTTTCTCGTTCAATAATAATCTTACCTTTACTCTTACATAACTTCGAACTCTGTGATGTGTATGTGTATCTGATGTGCGTGTGAGAGCGATATGGCTGCCCCTGAGAACCCACACACATGACAGGATACACAACATGCTTTCATTCCCACAATACTCCCTCTTTCCTCTCCCTACCATCCCCCCCCCCCCATCCACTTCTTCTCCTTTCTTGTCAGTGTGTATCAACTAAAGTACTGAATTATTTTCTTCACCTGAATTTTCAACTGTTTTGCTTCCTTTCCCTATCTTCTTCCGTTTATGGAACTTTCCACTGCAATATAACTATTAATTATTGTAAACAGTGTCTTCCTCTTTTGGTTATATAATGTAAATTACCCCCTTTCACAATACCCAAACACAGTACCAAAACCTTCCATCCTTCCCGCCTTCCTTGAAGTTATTTTTTACAGACATGGCAAAGGAACCTTACTCACAGGTGTAAAGTGCATAGACTACGTTGGATGCAAAGTACTGTACGCGTAATGGTATAATAGTGAGGATAATTATTTCTCTGCATGGGCGACAAGGAACATGACCCTTCACTACATATTGAATGGGATACAAAGGATACGAAAGAGGTATATACACATGCAACACATTGTAATACATGAACACCATGGTCTTGCTTGTGTTCTGCTGAAGATGCACTACGACTACGTGCTAAATGAGAGTATACAAAGCGAATAGATATTTCGAAGAAGTTAAATTGGAGTAAAATATTGTAAAAAAAAAAAATCGTTCTACAGATATGATACTGTAGTGTTGTAAGTATGGTATGTATTTCTAAGCCATAGTACTAAAGGGAAAGTAGTCATCCAATAAACCTTCACTCACACTCTCCCTCCAATCTACTCTTCCCCATATCGCGCTCCCTCCTCCCTCACCCTTAAATTTGTATATAAAGCCTGGTGTTACCAGCACAGATAAGCTAGTCCTTCCAAAGTTAAGGTTTTGGTAAGTGAATACATTTTGAGTCTTAATGTGATATACACACACATTTACGAACACATGCGTTCAATTACATTTTAACCAACACAATACACACTTTTTTTTCCCTACAAATAATTGTTTTTGCCCTTAAAATCTGCATAGGTTCGGTTTGAAAGGTTATCCATCTGAGTAAATTCGTCAAGCTTTACTCAGAAAATAACACGAAGGCTATATAATTATGGGTGTCATCTTACTGAATGGTTAAATAATCTGAGAATAAGTTAAGATCCTGTTAAGATTCTACGGTGTGACAGTAATGAAATAAGTGAATAATCGAAACAAATGAAATTATTTATTGTTGACTGACCGAACTCGTCATGCACTTTATTGTTACAGTGTAACAGAACGTAACAGGTTATCAATAAAATTTTGGTTAAGGAATAACACCGAATGAGGAGCCATAAAGACGACGTTTCACTACACTTTTTCTTATGGTCAGTAAAGAATCCTTCTCATACGGTGTTTTCTGTTTCTTTCATGCTTGTCTCACTTCTCCAACGTTAACCTTCTACTTCGTCCTACAGGATCTCAAGGTCTAAGGCGGGTTTTTTTATCCTCAATTAAATAATTACGGGTTTGTTCTTTACCCATTCTGTGCAGTTACTAATACTTTAATTTCAAAATATATACCAGTATAGTTGTATGGGTATACTATGCATACTCCTCCACCTAAAACATCACAACATGCACGTTCCAGCAACAGAAGATGGCGCCACTGGTACAACTGCTGGTGTTGGTCATCGCGTGTATGGAAGTGACCAGCTGGTCCTCCCAGGCAAGGTTCATCAGGGAGCATCACCCGGGAGCCAACCTCACCACCGTATGTATGAAGGACCACACTTGGAGATCATTGTGGTCGTATTAACAATAACATAGTTCACTCTTAAGGTAAAGTTTTCTTCGTATGCGTTTATTCGTGTCAAGGAATAGAGGCCGGCACTGCTTTGAAACCATAATAATAAGATTCGTACTTCAAGTGAAGGAAAATCGTCCAGCGCTTCGAAATAAGTCTGACTCTCTTCAGATAGGTTGGTGATGCAAACATACGAAAAAGTGCGAACTCCGAGATGTTTTATGAATCGCGTCCCTAGCTGGGGCAGAATGGTAGAAAGAGTTAAGGATCTACAGTAATGACATGACACACCACCACATTTGAGGGCTAATATTCAAGAGCATTATTGTTTTCCAAACAGCTTCGATCTTACATGCAGCCACGCAAAAGTATTCCGGGCATTGTTTTATCAACAATACCTCTAGCTGTATACTCTTCACTTTCTATTTCCTTCATCTTTTTATCAACAATATACTGACTTCAAGTTTGTTTGATTTTTCATTTTTCTAAAAATATATCACCAAATATAATGTTGATAGAATTACCTTTACCATTAAAAAAACAACCTATGTTATCTATTATTAACCCCTCCCCATAAAAAAATATATATACACACCACCTAGCCACCTTTACACTGACCTTTACCAAAGACCACCTAAACCCAAAACTGACCCAACTCACCCTAACTCACTCACTCGGGTGACAGTCTATACCATCACCACAGTCCACCTTAAGCCAACCTAACCCATCCACTAACCCTACATTAATACTACAGTTCACTTAAGCCCAAGCGCTACCTAACCCAACCCACTCGCTCCCACGTTTACAGCCCGAATTGATTTAGGACTTTCACCGAAACACAACACAACCCAACCAAACCCACTCGCTCCCACGTTTACAGCCCGAGTTGATTGAGTACTTCGGATACCCAGTGGAGGTGCACCATGTCACTACGTCAGACGGGTATGTTCTGGAGCTGCACCGTATTCCCCGAGGCATCAACGAGACTGAGGAGGGAGGAACAGAGGGCAAGAGAGTGGCCTACCTCCAGCACTGCCTCCTATGCTCTTCATCAGACTGGATCATGGGCAATCCAGACCGAGCTCTGGGTGAGTGCGTGTGTGTATGTATGTACAGTATGTGTGTGTGTCGGGGTGCATGAAGGGGGAGAGGAGAGAGTGTGTGTGTGTGTTAAAGATGTATCGGATATCCGCATCCGCAGACATCCACACAATATTGAACATCTGCATCCTCATCCACATTTTTTTTAATGAGACATGTGCATCCACATTCACGATAAAATAAATATCCGCATCCGCATCTGCGAGGATGTCAAGATGTGACATCCGTATCCGCATCCGCATTTTAAAGTAAGCAAATATCCGCATCTGCAAAAAAGTAAGAAGGACATATCCGCGGATATCAATATTTTTACATCCGATACATCTCATGTGTGTGTGTGTGTGTGTGTGTGTGTGCGAAGTTACTTATGGAGCAACAAAAGCATAATTATATACTAGAACACACACAGCCACAATAAACAAACGTATAGAAACATGGAATAATTGCGCAATCATGAATGGAAATAACAAATAGCTGTAACCTACCAAAGCAATAAATAGCAGAGTTGAATAGAGTCCGAACTGCTGACTAAAACAAAAAGAAGGAAGAATGGAAGTTAAGTTGGGTAAGTGAAAATTAGATTTTTTTACTATACACGTCCCTACGCGTCTTAAGTTCATTCATTATACACATATATTCATGAAAATTAATTATCATAAACAAAATAGTCCCTGTCCAACTACAGAAACCCCATCGAGTAAAGCTTTCTATTTTTTGAGGGGATAAGAAATCTTTTCGACAAAACTTGAAAAATGCGAAGGAGTCTACCACAATCTATAACACTCGTTGGATAAGTAATAGTTTCTCCACACGTTATGACATTTTCCCCACCAGACATAAATTTGGATGTAGAGCGAGAATGTTTACTTATTTACTTATTTTCGTCAGTAGGCTATCTTAAAACGAGAATGTTCCCAGTCTAATATTTAATCACACTTTCTACTAACCACTCACTGTTTACTTCTCCTATTTCAAACCACTCACCACACCCACTCATACTGCTTACCACTCACCTCATCCACCATTAACCACTCACCATACCTACCACACCCACTCATACTGCTTACCACTCGCCTCATCCACCAGTAACCACTCACACGAACTACTCTCATACCTACCACTCACCACTCATCACAACCACATGTCACCCACCCTCACCATTCACACTCCTCACACCAACACTCATCCCTCACCATTCACACTCCTCACACCACCACTCATCCCTCACCATTCACACTCCTTACACCACCACTCATCCCTCACCATTCACACTCCTCACACCAACACTCATCCCTCACCATTCACACTCCTCACACCACCACTCATCCCTCACCATTCACACTCCTTACACCACCACTCATCCCTCACCATTCACACTCCTTACACCACCACTCATCCCTCACCATTCACACTCCTTACACCACCACTCATCCCTCACCATTCACACTCCTTACACCACCACTCATCCCTCACCATTCACACTCCTTACACCACCACTCATCCCTCACCATTCACACTCCTCACACCAACACTCATCCCTCACCATTCACACTCCTCACATCAACACTCATCCCTCACCATTCACACTCCTTACACCACCACTCATCCCTCACCATTCACACTCCTTACACCACCACTCATCCCTCACCATTCACACTCCTTACACCAACACTCATCCCTCACCATTCACACTCCTTACACCAACACTCATCCCTCACCATTCACACTCCTTACACCAACACTCATCCCTCACCATTCACACTCCTCACACCAACACTCATCCCTCACCATTCACACTCCTTACACCAACACTCATCCCTCACCATTCACACTCCTCACACCAACACTCATCCCTCACCATTCACACTCCTTACACCACCACTCATCCCTCACCATTCACACTCCTTACACCAACACTCATCCCTCACCATTCACACTCCTTACACCAACACTCATCCCTACCCATATCACTCAATACTACTCACACCACCACTCATCCCTACCCATACCACTCAACACTACTCACACCACCACTCATCCGTACCCATACCACTCAATACTACTCACACCACCACTCATCCCTACCCATATCACTCAATACTACTCACACCATCACTCATCCCTACCCATATCACTCAACACTCCTCACACCACCACTCATCCCTACCCATATCACTCAATACTACTCACACCACCACTCATCCCTACCCATATCACTCAATACTACTCACACCACCACTCATCCCTACCCATATCACTCAATACTACTCACACCACCACTCATCCCTACCCATATCACTCAATACTACTCACACCACCACTCATCCCTACCCATATCACTCAATACTACTCACACCACCACTCGTCTCCTATCTATGCATACAGCCTACCTACTCGCCGACGCTGGGTATGACGTGTGGTTGGGTAACTACAGAGGAAACACCTACAGCCACAGCCACCTTACGCTCGACCCAGAGAAGATCAATTACTGGAGTTTCAGGTAAGGCCAAGATGCAGGATTCACTCACATCTAGGTAGGTGAAGCTTAACTCTAATATGTCAGCTTTAGTGAGATTTAGCTTTAGTGATGTCAGTTTTAGTGAGGTCTAGCTTCAATGATTGTCAGCTTTATTGAGACTTGGTTTCTTTGATGTCAACTTAAGTGAGGGTTACATTTAGTGATGTCAGCTTTTGTGATGTTTAGTTCTAGTGATGTTAGCTTTAGGGATATCAAGCCATAGCGATGTAAAACTTCAATGAGTTCGATTCACAGTAAGGCCAATAACTTTACTAACGTCAATCTTTAGTTGTTCATTACATATACGAATTTCATATTATTTTCACTTCCAACTACTGGAACGAATTGCGACCCTCAGGTTGGTTCTCTTCGTCGCTCAATTCGTAACTCTTCGTCCTAAATTACCCACAGCTGGGATGAAATGGCCTACTACGACATACCCGCCATGATAGACTACATGCTCTCGGTGACGGGTGCGACTGGAGTCTACTACACGGGCTGGAGCATGGGCACTACAGGGTTCTTTGCTTCCATGAGTGAGAGACCCGAATACAACGCCAAGATCAAGGCTATGGCTGCCCTGGCCCCGGTGGCTTATATCGACCACGCCAAGGGACCTCTGCAGGAACTAGCACCCTACGCTAACAATTTGGATGTGAGTAGTGGTGATAACTGTGTGTGTGTTTCACACTATCTATTTCTTTGAAACGTAACTCAACCCAACCCAACTTTCTCTGTGCTTCTCTATGACTCTTCCCCAGACTATCTTTACACTGCTTGGCGTGGGAGAGTTACTACCGAGCACAGACTGGATGGACTCGATGGTGGAGAAATTCTGCGACATTGAGACCCAAACAGCCGAGGTCTGCTACAACCTCCTCTTCCTCATAGGCGGACCAGACGCTGATGAACTGAACAAGGTGGGTTAAAGAGGACATGTACAGTAATCGGAGAAAGTCACTCAGCTCTTCTTGAAGGATAACATAAAGGACAATAATCGAACAAACACATTCACCTCACTAAATTATAATATGCAGGGGGCAAACTAGTAAAATTTCCTTGTTTTTTTAGTTTACGAACCTGTGAAGATTTATTTCCATACTGTACTTCATAACTTGGTAGGTGTGAGGATAAAAATGAATCATCAGGTCAACAATTATTTTGTATATCTGAGACACATAATGCTTGTAAGTGGTTGGTGTACGAATAAGTGTAATATAGTAGTTCTGTTTTTCTGGCACGTCTCTCTCTACGAACTTTGTCAATCACCTTAGCTCACCGAAGCAACTCTAGCAGTGATGACATTTTTGTAGGAATATTAGGCTTATTAACTTAGTACACCAAGTGAAATAACCTAGACATACTATTGTAGGTTACACAGCACGAGAGTTATTCCCGGAGTCCAATATTACTGCACCCCAGGCCGATATAATATACTTTCTATCGGCCTGAACATGTACCCATATTGATGTGTGTTTCAGGAGTACTTGCCTGTTATCCTGGCTCATACGCCGGCTGGCTCCTCTGTCCACACCGTCAACCATTACGCTCAGGGTGTGATTTCAGGTATGTCACAGGTATATAATATTATCATAACTCACTGTATGCCTTATAATAACCGAGCTACCATTGTAAGCCTCATTATATATAGCCAGGGTGATGTCGTAAGCCATTGTACTGTCTGTACATTATTTATACTGTAACTGGCTACTCATAATTATATATTTATTTTCATTTTTACCATAATCAAACTATATGTCTTTGTGCAACACACACACACAGAGGCCGGTGACACTGCCAAACACACACCCTCCGTATAATCAATAACCAGACTAATAGAGTTACAACCTTTCCTCAAAGGAAAGTTCCAGAAGTACGACTATGGGCTGCTGGGGAACCTGAACCACTACGGGCAGGACACACCTCCCTTGTACAGCCTGGCCAACGTCACGGCACCAGTGGGGCTCTTCTGGGGCAACACTGACTGGCTTGCTACACCACAGGTATTGCATATGTACAATCTAAAGTCATAATAAGATACCAGATATTGTTGTTGAAGTTTGGAATCATCTGACATACCAGTGAACTAATTACAATCCCATGTCCTGTATCAAACTTGTTGGAGCTCGTTAATACTCCATCAGGCTATTCGAAGCAGAGCTATTGTAGATACTTATTATGGCTCGTGACTCTACAGTTGGACAAATGAATTATGAATTCATTGAGATACAGCCGAGGTAACTTATGCTCAGCATCTGACATAATGAACAAAATGGGTCAATAGAATAATACTATATCTATCATCGCCACAACTCAACAATTGATTTACTTTCCATGCTCTGTATTTCCACCTCCTTAAAAAATTCCTAGTAATGCTTTCCCATCTTCCTTCCCGGCACACCCTCTAGCAGACAACCAAACCCTTACTCTTTTCACATCTATTAAGGGGATATATTTTTAGAACGCCTTGATTTCTCCAATGTACAGTTGCCAAAAAAGGTATTGCGACAACTATTGATACAACATTAAATATATTAATGTCCATAGTTATTTGTAGGGATTATAAGTATGTATTACAGAAGGATATGTATATTTCCTTCTGTTATACATGCTTATAGTCCATATAAATATAGTTGTGGATATTACTAGGGTTAAAGTTCTATCAAGATTTGTCGCAATACCTTTTTTGGCAACTGTACGTCAGGAACAGGACCATTTAAAAAAAATAATGCTGGTCTGTTGCTTTTAATAATTCGGAGAAATCAATTGCTCTAGGTTTATCAACATTAAAAATATACAAATAAATAGCAAATACTTCACCTTCACCAGCTCTGTCACCTTCTATTTCCCCAGGACGTGGCCAGACTCGCCAGTGAACTTCCCAACGTCGCTCTCAACTTTAACGTCCCTAAGCCTCAATTCAACCATTTTGATTTCGGCTGGTAAGTTTGAATTAAGGGTAGAAATTCTTGTTGACGGTAAATTGTAGGCTACTGAATCCTCCAAACTATGTCAGGAAATAGATGCACTATTAGTAACATTGAGGTTATTTGTTTCCATGCAGATATTGTTTGGAGGTATCAGTATAGCTCTACTTTATACCAAAAAAATTGAAGTTCTCAGACCCTTTATAGGTATTTCACACTCCTCAGGAAGTAGTGGTTTTTCCCCTCCCTTCTCTTTACACTCAACCTAACCTAACTTCCTCAATCCATTTTAACCTGTAGATATATAGACTATAAACTGATCATCCTGACCCAAACCATAATCATTTTTAACATTCCAACATACACAACACCTATAAATAACCTATGTAGATTTACCAACTCGACCCAACCCAACGCAACTTAAATAATATATGGGGGTCGTGTCTCCTTCATGGGTCAACTTGAAAGCTACATATTTCTCTAAGTTATGCAATGGAACAAATCAGTTACTCGTATACTGATGCATTCTGTTTTCTGGCATTGCTTGGAGGAATCAGTAGCCCATCAATTTCCCTCAACTTTTACTAACCTAATAACTTAATCTTTACTAACCTGTACCCTAAACCTCACAGGGGACTACACGCCAAGGAGCTCGTCTACGATTACCTCCTCGAGTTCTTTTCCCAGCATTAAATGAAGTCAAGATGAAGACGAAGGAGAAGAGGAAGTATGAGGATTACAAGTACCTAAAATAATTGATGAAAAAAATGTCAACAAAACATTTATGTCGTTCTAAAGGTTCTTATTAATTATATGTCTGACGTTCTATCATCATTCTAAGCTTTCCGAAATTATATAGCATATGACTCAAGGGAGCAGTATAGTTCTGGTAAATCTGGAGCAATTGATTCCTCCACACTATTTCAAGCAACAAGACACAATTATCTTTGTTCATCTAGTCCTGTTTCCTGGCATATTTTGGAGGAATCAAGGTACTCCAATGTACCAAATGTATACTATCCCCATAATATAGAATATCATTAACTCTTTACACCGGGGTTACTCTTTATCAGAAACTTTATTTTCATTGAGATATCCGGTAACTAAAAGTCCCGACAAACACCGACACTTCATAAAAACATAAATTTCAACTAGAGAAAACCTGTTATGACTAGTTTTCTGGTGTATCCCTGATGAAAGCACATTAAACGACCATAACAGTCATTTATGGAGAACTCTGGGAATTGGTTATATACCGTATCCATGAAACTGTCACATACAGAATATAATACAATACAACAAAAGAGACAAGATGTTTTTGTTATATTTTACTTATTAGCGGAAAATCTTTTTTTTTATATATAATTAGGCTACCTAAAAGTGTAATAACAGAGAAGAAATTATACACAAAATATTTGGCGTTTCAAATTCCCACAGAGTTTATTTTTTCAGGATAAGTCTTATCGTTATTTGAAGAACTACTTATAATATTCCTCCAAACTATTCCATTAAACAGATCACTTCACTATACGAATGGAGGCTCTGTTTCGTTGCAGTGTCCAGAAGGCTACGTAGACTCCAAAATTACCGAACAATATATAATAAATACCCTATTATTAAAGATTAGTGATTGCAACTCTGTATATATACGGTAATTCCTTGTGTTGCATGTGCACTGTTGTTACGGTAGTATGTATATTGCACCGTTTGTAATGAATCTGTGTACAGTAAACCCTCATTATCCACTCGGTTTATGGGTGTGTAATGTATTGTACAAATAAGGTTTAGTGGTTTACAGTACGGTACACAAATTCACACTCGTAACACCAGTGGAAAACGAAGAATTACTGTACTAGATAATTACAGTTCTCTGCTATACCAACACAAATTATTCTTAGACTACAAATTTCCCCGGAAGCCAATACATATATTTATAGAAATTCAACACTTCTGACATTTGACTACAACAAAGAAAACCAACCAAGGTTCTACGAGGAGGTTTCCCCAATACAAGAAAGAATACAAAGTGAAGGTCAAGGGAAGGGCGTCGTCCATCCACGGGAATACTACTGTGTACCAACCTACCTACCTACTAACCCACCCACCCACCCACCCATCTACCTACCTACTAACCCACCCACCCACCCACCCATCTACCTACCTACTAACCCACCCACCCATCTACCTACCTACCCCCATCCCCTCAACCACTTCTCAATATAACCAAGGACAAAAGGATTACGTGTCTTTGGTGCTTTGATTTTTACTCTTATTATTCAGTGCGAGGTTCAATCTTCTTCGCGGTCTGAAGTGATGAACATTCTTGTAAGTGGGTGTCTTTTCTTGTTATGGTGTATAATTATCTTTTAGAGGGAGGTTGGATTGGGGTGTCAGTGTGTTGGAAATGAATGTGCAATTTAATATAACTTCTGAATGGCTTTAAATGGAATCCGTTAACCATACAGCCAATACAGTCTAGAGCCCGACACCTATTACCCCCGGAGAGAGAGAGAGAGAGAGAGAGAGAGAGAGAGAGAGAGAGAGAGAGAGAGAGAGAGAGAGGAGAGAGAGAGAGAGAGAGAGAGAGAGAGAGAGAGAGAGAGGGGGGGGGGGGGATAAACTGGTTTTCCCAACAAACCACAA
This sequence comes from Petrolisthes manimaculis, assembly GCA_034508575.1. Taxonomy (NCBI): domain Eukaryota; kingdom Metazoa; phylum Arthropoda; class Malacostraca; order Decapoda; family Porcellanidae; genus Petrolisthes; species Petrolisthes manimaculis. Next base: position 179,063 of record JAWZYT010001726.1, read on the forward strand.
CGAATGAAGGCTTGCAATGCACACTGCACACTATACTCACTTTCAATTCCTCTCTTTCCTCATATTTGTCTCTCTCTCTCTCTCTCTCTCTCTCTCTCTCTCTCTCTCTCTCTCTCTCTCTCACTCTCTCTCTCTCTCTCTCTCTTTCTCTCTCTCTCTCTCTCTCTCTCTCTACACCGTTTCATAATGTCCTACAAAATCTATTATTCTTTCACTGCTTATTTTACATTTTACCCTTCCTCTCTTCTACGTCATTATCAATTCTCCTGTTGAGCGACCACTATTCCCCTTTTTCATCATCCCATCACATTCCTTTTTATACGTTTATGAGAGTGCATAATTAGATAATCTTGAACCACCAATATACAGTATACATAAAAGCTACAGGTACAGTATATGGAAATGGTTAATCATAGCTAATATTTTGGCATGTGAGGGTTTTTTTTAGCGACTGTATTGTACCCAAGATAATTTATTTGGTTATATTTGATCAGACCCCCCCCCCAGAGAGAGAGAGAGAGAGAGAGAGAGAGAGAGAGAGAGAGAGAGAGAGATACTAATCACTGCACGCAAGTTTGTTGGAGAGTATAACGTTGTCCTGCAGCCCCAGATTATAACGTTGTCCTGCAGCCCCAGAGTATAACGTTGTCCTGCAGCCCCAGAGTACTAGGCCAACAATAAACTGTATATAGCCTATAAGTGAAGTGAATAGCAACTACAGTCACTCCCAAACTATCTTTAAAAAAAAAGTATACATACTGACACAATGGATGATGTTATTTGACACGTTTGGTGAAAATGATGAAAACAATTGGTAGCCCTGCACACTGGGGACTGGTTGTCGTATTGGAAATTTGATACGGTACCTTATATTATTGTATGTAATGTTGTATTGATTACTGAGTCATAAATGGATATGTTTCATCTGGTTATGATACAAAGTAACACTAGAAAGGCTTAATATAGGCAATGAGTACAATTCAAGCCACGTATACCAGTCTTGATGAGACACGTGGTCAGGTAGTATGTTTCATACTATTCAATATGCCACGATTCGCACCACACTTTAAAGATGGTTTTGGAAGCGACTGTACAGACACGATCCATAATAAAAATCCAGGTCTACTTCGAATAGCCTGATGGAGTATATTAAACGAGCTCCATCCTATTACCTATTATAGCTCGTGACTGTACGCATTAATCTCCTTAGTTGTAACGTATATGGAACCACCTACACATCACACCACAACAGGGACACCTTGTAGGCTACACGCTATATCATCCTGACAAGAAGACCGCCCTAGGTCTGGAAAACTCTATATATAGGACGAGGGACACGGTGATTGAGAGGCGGGACAACAATCACGAAGGAAACTGAAAGAAAGGTCAAACTGAAGAAAAATGAACAGTACTTGATGAGCCGAAACTCAACCCAGCCGCCGATAAGCAGTGTCTCTATTTTCTATAGTAGTTTTCCAATTCATCTATCACTGACAGACACCGAATTAAATAGGTAATGACTTTTAACACATAATTTTCTTCGTCTAATGTTCATCTGCTGTAAGAATGCCTTTGTTAGCAATGACTCAGGCTATTTCTTCTCGGTGAATTTAAAGGTTTCTCTTGTCCCTTAGGACATCATGATATTAATAATCTGTTATTAGAGGAAATACGATTTTAAGAAATAATGAAACAATATCAACTGGGTTATTCTGCAGAAAAGTGGTTCTATGGTATTCATGTATACTAAGTAAACAGCAGAGAAATCACAGTAACATCTGATGTAGAATAATTCCGTGACCTTCAGGTAGTAGCATGGAAGCAAAAACAAGATGGGTCGAAGCCCAACACATATTAAGCCACATTACGACACCTGGCAACTCCACGGTAACTACCTGTGGGATATCCCAGGAGTGTGACTCTAATATCTCTCAATCTAGTTTTTTATATCTCTCTTTCTCAGTCTCTGTAGTTTCCGTGTTGGGGCAGATGCCCAGTATAAAAGACTGGAGGAGGTATTCTTTTCTCAGACCACTGTTCTCTCTCATACTCACAAGGTAAGAGCTGCTCTGAGAGTTTAGTAGTCTTTGTAGTCACACCTGCTATAATAATTAAATAGACGACAAAATCTAGATCCTATTACTAAACAAATTAAGGGATTAGCTAGCATGACAAAGACTACTTACTAGTTTCAGGTTTCTTCAAATAATTATGCACAATATCATATGGTCTTAATACTGAACCTAATCATTTAATCTATTTGCCTTTCAGAATGCTGAGCAAATCACTGTTGGTGTTGGTGGTCGTGGTGAGTGTAGCGGTTGCACACCACCATTACAATGGAGGATATGCTGGAAAACGCCAAAGCTACGGCAGTGGCGGCTATCGTAATTCAGGACGCTACAATTCTGGTGGATATGGCAATTCCGGCCGATACAATTCTGGAAGATACGGCAACTCTGGCAGATACAATTCTGGAAACTACGGTAGTCCCAGCGTTCACATCCCTGACCACCATGGCATCGATCACCACAATCCCATCCATCAGAACGTCGGCCACAACAACCCCATTCACCAAAACGTCGACCACCACAACCCCATCCACCAGAACGTCGGCCACAACAACCCCATCCACCAAAACGCCGGCCACAACAACCCCATTCACCAGAACGTCGACCACAACAACCCAACCCACCATAACAACGGACATCTAAGCCAAGGAATCCCCGGCTTCGACGTGAGGACACAATCACAGAACTATGATCCAGCCCATTACCCCAATATTGTGGCTGGCTACCCGTTCTATGACACCAAGAGCGCTGGAGTCGACGCCCATCCTGCCTGCCCAGGCTGGTGTTACTCTGATCATAACAAAGACTACTACTGCTGTAATAGGCATTAGATCTGCCACTGAACCTTTATATGTCTATACTTAACATTTTGTACTTCTATTACTACGACAAAACAATATTTTAACAAGTTTCCAACATCCATATTACTAATGTACATTGCAATACATCCACTCTACGGTCTTTACATCCCATTTCATTATTCATTCATTCGTTAAAACTCCAGTTATCAACTTCACGATGTACAGATTTTATACTTTCCCTACTCAGAATAAACATGTGTGTATTTCTATATGTGCATTTAATTCTCTAAAACGGAAATTTAGGAATGTTCACAGAGAAATAGTGAGAAAATTGCTGGGAGTAACACTGAGGATGAGAGAGCAGTCTAAAGGTGAGGATATCATGACCATCAATATTAAAAAGAGATGGACTTGGGAGGGTCACGTTTTGCTTTGAAAATATATCTGTCATGTATAGAGAGACATTAGTGACAGTGGCAACCCAGTTATGTAAAAAGCTAAGGTATACAGAGGTATCAGTGAAAAAAAAAGACAAGATTAGAAAGTTCACAGGAGTGGGCTGGAGTAGACTAACATAACAACGAGTTTTGGGAATACGGCCATCGCTCAAGTACCATTAGAAGCGGAATTGAGCATAGATTATTACAGAAAAGGTCTGATCAAAATCAGATCTCAACAACCGAAATTATTGTGGTTTTATCAATTTTCAGTTTTTTTATAATTTTGACCTTGCTTTTTTACTTTTGACCTTGAAAAACAATAGGTGACCTAGAAATTTTTATGTCTACCTGTGGTGAAAATTTCAGCAAAATCGGACAAGAATTGCGACCTGTAGACCGCAAAGCTACAGACATAGCCACAAACACACAAGATCATAGAGCAACATACTTGGCTTTCGCCAAGTACTAAATAAATAAATAAATATATTCTAAAGATGAATGGTTCTGTAACTTTCAACTACAAGTACAACAAAAGGCAAGAGAAGGAGGAGGGGAGGTTGAGGAATTATAATAAGTACCAAATCATCACTTGGCAACTCCAATGATAATTATCTGTGGGATATCCCCGTTCGTTGAATCTTATCTCCCTCTATCCTCTTCCTCTCATTCTCTGTAGTTTCAAGGATGCGGCAGATGTACGAGTATAGTATATAAAGATTGAGGAACTATAACTCCTTCAGAATATTGCAATCTTTCATACTCGTAAGGTAAGAGTTCCTCCAAGAACCAAACAGGTTAATCGTACTTCCTGCTATGACTGCTAGTATTTTCAGGCTAGACTACTGATGCCTACAGGTGGAACAATACAATTGTGAAAATTAAAAGCAAATCAGTTCCAGGTATGACTTACCACACACTTAGATGATCCCACATTCATATTTAATTATATCATCTTATTTAGTTGCCTTTCAGAATGCTGAACAAATCACTGTTAATGTTGTTGGTTGTGGTGGGTTTGGTGAATACTGACCCTTACCAGCCATACGGTGGAAGTTATAGTGGCGCCACCAGATACACCAGACGACAGAGCTATGGCAATCGCGGCTACTACAACTACCGTAATTCTGGCCGATACAACTCTGGAACCTACGACGGTCCAAGAGTGTACACCAGGGAACACCTCAACCCCACCCATCAAAACATTAACCACCACAACCCCATCCACCAAAGTATCAACAACCACCACAACCCTACCCACCACACTATCGACATCCAAAGCCCTATCCACTTTAACAACGAACATTCGACGTGAGGACACAATCACAGAACTATGATCCAGCCCATTACCCCAATATTGTGGCTGGCTACCCGTTCTATGACACCAAGAGCGCTGGAGTCGACGCCCATCCTGCCTGCCCAGGCTGGTGTTACTCTGATCATAACAAAGACTATTACTGCTGTAATAGGCATTAGATCTGCCACTGAACCTTTATATGTCCTTACTTAATTTACTGTGAACTCAATTTGCACCTATCACATTAGAATATTCACTCATTAACTATACAGTAACTACAACTCCAACCGAGACCAGAATTATTACGAATCTCCAGATTTTTCAAAACTACTGCAAATTTTTAACTTAGATTGTTTGTAGTTACTTAGATACTAAAAACATAAGAAGAAAATACCTTGCTGAACACTCGACATGACATTTAACACAGTGGGTGGCTTTTCAAAAATTACATCCTGGATAATTTTTTTAATAACAATATAAGTGGTGGTAACTTCTACAGCTGTATTGGGAGTGATATCAGATGAAAGTTACCAACACATGCAGCTCTGGTCAAGAGCTCTGATGAACCAAATATACCAAACAGTATTTGCATTATAATAATTTTATGTCCAATAAATTGCTTCTGTATGTAGTGATATAACTCTCCTCAATTCTATATAGGATATGGATTACATCAGATCTTAACCATTTTCTCATTTTTTAGTAACATGACTGGTGATTCGAATAATGCTTTCAGCAAATCTTCACAAAAAGTTGCAAAATTATAACATTGTCTAAACACTAAACAAAGCACCTACCGCCACAAAAGTCCCAACCAGATTTTCAACCGTATATGGGTGTGCCTGTTATTCAGAGAGAGAGAGAGAGAGAGAGAGAGAGATGTGACTTCCCTAGCCCTGAACGACCCTATAGGACGAGGGAGTCTGTGTTAGAGAGAAATATTGCAATTCTTCCATAGCGATATCTGTGAATATAATTATGAGTGTAGTTATTGTTGTTATTGATATTTTCCCGTGGCCGAGATTAACCTTTGCTCTCTATCCTGGTCGATTAAAGGATTTTAAGGTACCGGTAACCTTTCTGGATTTCTAGACCTGCAGGTCGCACACACACAAACACATACAAGTAGGCTACACAGAAGTAGAACACATGGGCGATATGAGAGTAGGACCGCCAAATATAAGCAGGGCTGTACAGCCACAATGAGACAGAAAAACACTCGGTGTCACACACACACACACACACACACACACACACACACACACAAATATACGTTTATCCATGGCCAAGAGATATCTCTTGGCCATGCGTTTATCTACACTTATCACTGAGTTGTTTTCGTTCTTCCATTGTATGAACATACATTTTATATAATAGCTCACGATCTCGTTACAAGAGTATCAGTAAGTTAAGCAAATATGAGAAATGAGGGGAAAATAAAATGGGGACGTACATCGAAGACGAGGGAGTAAAATACGTGGAAAAGAGGAGAAAGGAATAACGGCAGCGGGAGGAAAGAAGGGGAGGCAGGGAGGAAGATGATAAAAACAGGTTTGCCCGGGGTTAATCCAACACTACCCTCCCCCCTTTCACTCTCATATATATATTTATATATATATATATGATATATATGGTTTGTTTTATCACTACAACCCAAGCGTCATTATTCAACTCTTTTTGCCTTTTGGTGCTGGCACGGTCGATGCCGAATGCTCATACTGAACGTAAAAATGCTTCCCGGTCTATACCAAGGTATACCTTGTCTCAGCTGTCTCCTTCATTCACGGTCACCCTGCAAGGTTGCGTCAGAGATGCACGGTGAGGCAAGGTGGGGAAAACACACATACACGTACTAGGCTCAAAGATCGACGAAACACGAAGTAATAATATAACATTACACATACTACCACTCCGAAAAAAGTAACTCACTTGGGAATCCCAAAGGGTTTCGGCCACTGAACCATCTCTCTCTCTCTCTCTCTCTCTCTCTCTCTCTCTCTCTCTCTCTCTCTCTCTCAAATGGGACCGAGAACACAAAAGAAATATTATTAAAAAAATTAAAGATGGCACAGGCCTGCGTGATAAAACACAAAGAAAAAGGGAGGAAAACTCACGCTGGCAAGAGGGAGAAAATGATGTCAGCTCCGAAAATCCAGCGAAATAATATTTGATTTGAGTAGAATGAAGACAGCCTTAAGCCTGAACGACCCTGAAGGACAAGGAAGGTGATAGAGAGGAAGGGCAGCAAGGACGAAGGAAACAGAAGTAATGAAGAGAGACAGAATGGGAATATTGACCACTTGCCTAGCTTTTAAAATAGAACTTAACTATTATAATTTTCTTTGGCAGGTGAGGCAGAACTATCATTCATAACCATCCCTTGTGTTATGGGTCAGGCAAGGTCAGAGCATGGCCGGGGTATTCCAGTTTGCCACATTAGCAGCGGAGGACGTTCTTCCCGCTAAGCTGGACCAGACAGGTTCACCCTACTTGTATATAAAGGTTCCTGGGCCACTAGTACTGTCACTGTACACACACTCTTCACATCAAGAGCAACAACAGCAGCAGCAGCAGCAAGGTGAGAACAAGAGTTGTGTATGAAAGTAATGTGGTATAGTCTTCAATCTGTGTCCATTATGGATGGTTGTAGTCAACAAACGAAATTAGGTTTTAACGTAATAATTGGCCTTTAAATGCTCACCAAATATGTGCATATTATGAAAGCAGTTCCGTGTACTACTACAATACAACCTAACACAGAGCATATACTAATTTTCAGGATGATGATGAAAGCGGTAGTACTAATTGTGGTGGTAGTGAGTATGGTGGTGGCTGAGCCTGGCCACCACTACAGAAGGCCTGGGTCATATTATGGTAGGCCTGCCAAGAACAAGTATGGTGCAAGTGGTCACATTCACAACACCCAAAGCCACCACAGCTCCGGCTCTCACCATACCTCTGGTATCTCTCACAGCCCTGTCCACCACAGTTCTGCTCACAACAGCCCTGTTCCCACTCACCACAGCTCTGGCAGCCACCATGTCACTGGTATTCATCACAGCTCTGTTCCCACTCACCATAGCTCTGGCAGCCACCATGTCACTGGTATTCATCACAGCTCTGTTCCCACTCACCACAGCTCTGGAAGCTACAAGAAAAATAGATACCATTAACTTTGACTGATTCATGATTCCTGTCTCTAAATGTTATTGTTTTATAAAAGAAAATGTAGGCTTCAGGTTATAATTTTAAATTTAATCAGACTCCAAATTGCTACACAAGGCATGAGCAAATTTAACCTTGTGTTGATTACTATACAAATAGAGTAAATGTATTCGAACCAGTAAATACATTTTTCGGGATTTTTTAACTGGTTTTCATACAGATATTGTGTAATGATCAAATGCTTGAGAAATGTAGATAAGCACAGTTAATTTTCTTATAAATAAAAACAGCATTATAATTTGGAATTTACTTATTTCATTTGGATACTACACTACAAAGAAATTATTTCCAACCATTCGTTACTTTGATGTCTCATTCTCTAGCCGATGTGACCCACCCCATCTACAGGTGATCATGATCTTGTAATGTAGAAAAAGAACTACGTGTTAGGCCTATGCCAGAAATGACTGGAAATGATCCCAAAGTAAACTAGTAAATGTAAATAAAACAAAGGTATATAATTATGACCATAGCAAGAAAACCACAGGGAGCTAAGGTATGAACCATGGGAGTAAGGTAGATAGTAATGTTGTCATTGCACGACCTAAGAAAAGAATGACACTCCAGGTGAATCAGGTGACTCACCCTATTCTAGGAGGATATAAATTAATAGATGATAAGTCTATTTCTATGAGAAGCAACGCATTAACAGAATTTTCATATCTAACAAAATGGAATCACTGGGCACATATATACTTATAAGATTACAGGTACTGGCTAAGTACCGTAATGGTTTTGCTGTGGAAAAGGTATAAGAAAATGGTAATTTACAAAATAGAAACACACCAACAATATAATTATCATGTGCGAGTAGAGAGCAAAAAACACTGTTTACCCTGATTCATTTACCAACAGATTAATAAAAATTTACATTTAATGTGGATAAAGATAACAGATGTGGATACAACTCTAAGTTGACCTTTTGTTAATTGTGTGACCAACAATTTTGTTTTCCAACGAGTAAACATTTGGGGCAAAAAATCCAAAACCATGTCAAATTTTGTTTTATATCATTGGATACATTGCTTTTAAAGGAGTACAAGAGTATAAATCAAATTACAGTAAAGGGAAATGATGGAGGACAACTGAATGTTTTAGAGTTGACCAGCTGTGTATGTGAATGAGCACTGATAAATTCTTCAGTTAACCCTGGAGAACTGTACAGAAAAGAAGCGAGAGTATGTAGCTTGGTGGTTGCCATGGTTGTTGAAATGTGCTATCCTGGTGTCAGCCCAAGACAGCTAAGGAGAGAGAATTGTACTGTACATGAATCATCAGGGGAGTCTGTGACTGACTGATATTCCATCACTGTTAATCATGTGTGCCCTTCTGGCAGCAGCAGCCAAATATAGCCAGTGAGGTAAACCCAGCGTTGAATCACAGCTATTTTTCATGTGAGCTATTCTGGCAGCCAGAGACAACCAGGTGGCTTTACCCAAATTTGAACCAGCACGACTACTATGACCTGCTGTATCACTGGGTCCAAAAGACGATACACATGCTTCCTTACAGTCATTATCTTCCACACTGTTAGTAAGTTCACACTTTATTGAAGTTTCATACTATGCTGCAACATCCACATTGTCCTCATCTGATCTGCTTCCAAATTAGTCACAACTTTTGATACCTGTATATATTGTAGAATATTTGTTTCTGTTCATATCTGCCATTCTGGTCCAGAGCCTAATCTTTTCAATACTAGTAGCTTCACCACTGATGACCTGACATTCATCTCCTCAGTTGACTTGTCTGCAGTGAGGTCAGATTTATCAATATCAAAAGGTAATGTTTGGCTGCATCAGCACTATTATTTACTTGCGCCATTCTCGCTGTAATTCAAGACAACCAGGTAGCTATACCCAAAGATGGTCCACTACCATTATGATTTTCATTATTTGGTGACACATTTGGCCAATGAAGCATATTTGTGACTGAACTATCCCCGCCTCTTATATCAATGGTGGACCCAGATGGTTCATAGGCAAGACCAGGACCAATATTCCAGCTAGAACTGCAATCGGTGGACTTTAGGTCTTTTCCACCACAATTTTTATGAGTTTTGGAGTGTTTGATCAGATAGCTATGATGAACAAACACTTTACCACAAACTGAGCACTCATACTCTCTTATTCCTCTGTGAGTTACCATATGTCTTTTTTTTTCAACACTTTACCACAAATATCACATTAAAATGTTTCTCATCAAAATAATGTATTAGTTGGTGTCCATCAAGTCACCCTTGCTAATAAAATGTCTACCACAAAATGAGCACGAAACTTTTTCAAACCTGCATGAATTACTAAATTCCTGAATGAATCAGTAAATGCTGAGAAAGGTGTGTTTAATTTACACTCTCCTCTGTGAAAACTGCTTACCACAAGTCAAGCACTCAAACTTATTAACAGCTGAGTGAGTTTTCTTATGTTTTTTTAAATTCAGTTTCTGGCAAACACTCTTTATCACAATCTTGTCAGTAGCTTGAATTGATGCACGTCTGGTGAGGTTATCTTTCTTAGAAAATAGTTTACCACACTCCAAGCACTGAAAGAACTTCACACCTGAGTGTACCAGTACAGTATATGTTGGGTGAGGTGTCCCTTTTGTGTGAACTGTTTGTCACACTCCAAGCACTTGAAATTTTTTACACTCTTTTTTTTTATTCTTAGCAGAATTTTCAGCGGGGTAGCAATGGGCCTCTCCCTGAGGCCTATAGTTGCACCCTACACACCTGAGTGGATCATTGAGTGTCGAATGAGATCCCTCTATTTTGTGAATATTTTATCACACTGTGTGCACTTAAAATCCTCCATCTACAGGTGACAAATAAGCACTTACAACTCTCTCAGAGGACAAATTACAGTACAAAAGATCATTTTAATTACCAAATTTACAGCCATCTCCCTTTGTGTCCCAACTCAGTTATGATATAAATATTTTGTACCAAAACAGTCAATAAATTACCAATACCAAGAAGAAATTTTTGCAGTTAATCTGAATGACCTATAGGTATATTATATCATTGCAATGGAGGTACAGCTAATTACTGTATCAATACAATCTGCACAGTTCTTTTTATTTCCAAAGGGCTTTACAGTGCAACAACTATAGTAACAGAAGTAGTTCAAAATATATTACAATAAGTATTAGCAGTAGAAAGGTACAGTAGGCTACTAACTCAGCAGTAGCTACAGTTGAAAGTGGAAACATTTTGTACATGAATTTCACTGTTTACCATTGCATTCTTATTAAAAAAAACTTGGATCAGACCTACTGATATATTTGACAATAAAACTAATGTGCATCCCATCACTAAATCACATCCATATAGTATGTTTTCTATGTTCTAACTGTGGATAAAGACTTCATATTCTATAACTAAGATCTGTTTCACTGAGATCAAGTGGTAAAGCATGCATACTCACAAACACATACAATAAACATCATGTTATATGCTCACTGAAAATACTCACTGCAATTCTCTGTTGTAGAGATATCTGCAGTCAATGGACATGTTCCAAATACTACATATATAATACTGTACTACAGTTCCAAGCTAGCCAAGAGTTTTCACTGTCAGGTGATAATATTAAACATAGTGTTATTCAATTACAGTATACCTGTAGTCTTAAAAAATCAGGAATACACTCTTGGGTGAACACCATTATATGGCACTGAATTTTATGGCACATTGATTTCCAATGTGAAAAACTGGTCACAGCTCAATTCTGTTTGGATTTAATCCTTGCTTATACCATAATATATACTTATCCAAGTCACATACAGAAGAAGATACCTGACTGGGACTGGATGCAGCCCTTCAAACTCCTGTACTATAATAGTTGTTGTTGTTGTTGATGATGTTCTCCCGGAACAGAATGGCCTCCTGCCCCACACCCCTCCAGTACACTCTGCTTATAGTGAAAATCAAATTAAAATTAAGGATTTAAACAGGCTGGCCCTATATCCTATGCCTGGAACCAGAGCTTACTAGTCCAGGGAGTCTGGGGGCCTCTGACCTCCACATTACCAATCTAACCTAATCTGAATCTGGGCAAACTACTGTACCATTATGTAACCTGGGAAAACTACCGGGACCGAACAGGGGCAAACATAGGGATGAAATCAAACATAATCAAAATACACTGTCACACTGGCTGACCTCAAAGCAAAAACAGATAAAAACCAAAATATAGAGAAAATCGGTAACTTCCTTTTCTGTGGCTTTTCTAAACAAATACAATCATTTTAAGCTTTACCCATATTTGTGTCGTCAGCGTGAAATATCCAACTAGAATTTTATACATAAACCGGTTACAAAACATGTATAAAATATAGAGAGTACAAAACGCCAGCCAAACTTCTCGACAGGTGACATTACAATCATAATACAATGATTACAGCCGAATGGACCGATTCGGCAAATTACAATGTTTAACCCAGTAATTGCCATAGGGACACAATAATAATGAACGATCTTTATATAATTTCCTTGCGTGGACTTCAAAATTCTCTAAAACAGATCAATTTCCCTGTACCTGGCATGATGGCATCCCTCTCGTTGTGGCTGGAGTGCCCTTTTGTGACGTACGTACGGGGCCAGGACGGACAAGGCATTGCCGTTATTTCCTTAATTACACATTAATTACGCCTTAATTACCACGCGTTATACCGTATAGTGAAGCTTACTTAATTAATACACCCATTTCATGCCAGTATGATCGGTAGAAATACACACAGACGGATGAAATTGGAAAATAAAATAAAAATTCATGCTGTATCGTAGTCTGCGGTAGGATAAAAAGACGTCGTCTGTCTACCTAGCGGCCAAAGCCTAAACTATCATATATACAAAAGGTTATTTTATTATCATTATTATTATTTTTCACCATTATTATTATTATTGCTATTTTTTCATAATTAATTAATTATTATGTAGTAGACACCAACAAGCACCTTATTACACTTCACCTACTAACCTCACCCGATTATAATATTAATGTTTTTTGTTGTTGTTGTAATAAATCGTATATCTCCTGATTTTTAGTCGAATCTCAGATTTTTTGATAAAATAATAGGAAATCTCCAGATTTCTAGATAATACCCAGAAAAATGGCTCGAAATCTCCAGCTGACGTACGATGTATCAGTAATTATCGCGGGGAAGATTTTACAAAATACATCATAACTCGGCCATCACTCCGTTAACCAACTTCCAAATTAAATCCGCTGGCGTTCACACGCAATCCTTCAGTTAGTTACCCCGGGAACCGGGGTAACTAACTGAAGGATTGCGTGTGATCGCCAGCGGATTTAACAGGGAACCGGATTTAACCGGGAACCCACTATTTTTGACCATTCTAAGATGAATTTTGCAATTATATTAAGTGCTATTTAAAGTTAATGTAGTTTGGATCATGTAAATATATATATCTATGTTTATTTATTGCATTTGATAGTATTATTTTGCTTGAGTAAAGAATATTGAGGTCAAATTAGCTGTGTAAATTAGTATTCATAAAAACGACTATACTGTAGGTTAGGTTGGGCTCCCCTATGTTTTCATAATTTATTCATTTCTCAACACTAAACTTTCCCTGAACATGACTATTCTCCCCTCACCACTTTCTATCTCTCTCTATATAAAAAAGTAATAAAACAAATAAATATTTTATGAGACAAAAAAATTGGGAAAACAGCTCTGATAAAGACATACCAAAAAGGCCACTGGTACAGTACAGTATGTGCATTTGGCTTAGGTGGAATACTGTACAATGTAACTCTATTCCTTATTATTTGGAGAATACATAATAAATTCTCAAACAACCTTTCATCTCCATCAATAGATGTTTGTGTGTCAAATTCCCATTTATAATTCCACTCACCTAGGTTGAAATGTAGTACATATTTCATCACAGACCTATTATTTTGTTGCATAAAATGCATTTTGGTCCATGTCTTCAACTTACAGAATTAGAATATGAGCATATTATATGCATTATTGTTTTGGCTTGGTTAGATAGTAATAATAGATACAATACAAAGTTTTATTTTGTCTTGGTTTGAATTTTCTTAACTTCTATTATCTAAAAAAGTAGTCATTGTGTTAGGTGAAATTTCTTAAATACAGAATACAGTACATGGTTAAGGAAAGTACAGAAAAGTTTTGAAAATACTGTTTAATATATAGTATCACAAGTGTTGTACTATTTAATAAATATCACGGCCAAAGGAATATGAAGATGATCCATGCGTACAGCCGCTGAAACCAAAACCGTCTTCATATCCAAGCAAGCACGGTCCAGAGCAGTGTATGGGGCAGCTTGCCTGTTCTTGGGAAATGTAAATAATGCAAATGGCGAATAGTTTTGGGGTGGTTTGACCCGTTCCAGATTTGGTTAGGTTAGGTCTGGCTAATTCTATAACGTTGCTACCGTTATATAGGGAGAAGTAATCATTGTACTTCATTACAAATTTAGATTATTCAGCATGTTTGTTTAACATTTTAAGTACCGCAGGTACTGTATTCACTTTCTTTTAACACTCCAATCCCGTGCTTGAAGATAAAAACACTTATTATGTATCCATGTCAGTTTTTGTCCGCTGATACCGAGCATGCCCATGACTGTCTTTGTATCCCAATCCTATCAAAAAATTCCCACTTTGGCCGTGCACCCCCACTAGACCCACTCGGTGTGTTGTGGATCTTCTTCACCTCTTGTTGAAAGGATCCCTTGAAAGTCACAAACTTGGCCTGGACATCATCTGAAAAATAAGAGCCACATTAATCTTAGCATAGCCAATGTAAATGTGAGTGCATATGCATTTTGGTAATTTATTTTATTTACCTTTTTTTATTGTAAATCACATGGGATTTGTTTTTACTTTATTGATGGACCGTAAAGGAATCACAGTTATTATGTTTAATTTATCAAGAATGTTTATGAAATTGTAATTTATGTAAGGAAATCTTTACATTACAAATCACATATACATATATTAGTCTACAATCAATTAACTATATTACTTGCTTTATTTTAATTTAAAGTTCACATAATTTGAATAAAACTTCAAGTGTTTTAAAGTACTGGTATACAAATATTTAAAATTAAACTTCAGATGTTCTAATATAAACTTAAGGAGTTTTAATTTGAAGTCTGTTGTTCTAAATAAAACTTTAGTTGTTTTATATTAAACTTAAGTTGTTTTATTTTTATTTGAGGGTGAAAAGGTGTAGTCTGAATTTCCCCAACTGGGATCTGCATGGGATTCATAGGCTGAGGCTCATGTTTGGGAATCTTTAGTATGATATTGTTTGGGCACCTATGATCTAAGTTAAAACAGGGAAATAAAAAAACCTCAAGATATATACTGTACCTGCAGTTAAGTTGATTGGTGGTAACGTTAGATGTGTAATGTCCAGCTGTACAGTACTGCTCATGTCCAGGATCCCACAATATTGGAAGTTCTCTGCATATTTCTAATAACATATATACATGCTCTGATTTCCAATTAAGCTTTCGAGAAGGCCTTATTTTTCAGAGGCACATGAAGACATTCTGGATATCGGGCGTTTTCGTTTTATTATTATTACTACCAAGATATTATTATTATTATTACGACTATTATTATTATTATTACTACGGTATTATGATTATTATTATTATTTCGACTAGCCCATTGTTATTATTATTACTTTTTCCGTGTTATTATTATTATTTCTCTTTCTGTCTTATTATCATTTTCTCATTCAGTGTTATTATTATTATTTTTTCTATTTCTCTCTATTACCCTGCTTCTATTACCACTCACTCTTTTCCTTATGAGTTATTCTTCCTTCCTCTATACACTTCTTTCTTCCTACGTCCTTCTATCCACCGTAATTATCAATTATTTCCTTTATTTTCTTTCGTTGGGCTCCTGCCCTACCGTAGCCATTTTAACACTGAGTTGAGCCCAGGACTACGGTCCCACCCACACTCCCAGTTGTATTTCGGCACACTGCACACCTCGCCACACTTCATAAGAAAAAAAAAAGTCCCCTACCGCCGCTCATATTTCAATACAGTACTATCAAATCCCGAATATTCTCATTATAGAATATTCTCATTAGATAGAAAACAACAAGTTAAGCAGAATCCAAATATATATCTTCATTGAGAACATTAACATCCTGTGTAGTTTCCCATTTGTCATTGTGTTTAGTTAAAGGGGAAACCATTTAAACAAATATTGGTAATTAGTGAAAAGATAGAATTGTATTCAATATTACCATATAGGAAAGACTTATTGAATTATTTACACTGATATAGAAATATGATAATGAATATTCCTACTCGGTATAATATAAAAATGAGTGGGTGTGGTGGTACTGGATTGGCGAGATGTGAAGGGAGCCGACGTGTCCAGGGTCAAGGATGTAAACAAGTGGATGTCCTTCCTCTTTTGATCCTGTAAGTTTATATTCTATGTCTAATTTTCTTGTTTTAAGCCAGATGTAGAGGCATGCAAAAATTTATAGCATGCTGAGAAGCGAAATTTGAAGGAGAAACAGCCGAAATAAAAGTAAAAGGAGGGTTTGTCAGGTGACGGTGAGGTCAGGTGTGGATATTATAGTAAGCTAGGTTACTTGGGGTAAAAAAGTAAATCCATCAACTTTTGATTGACGTATGACATCAATTATTGTCTCGAATTATAAAGTTGTCACCCTTGATCAACGATTGTTTTCCTCTGTCACGTAGGCCTAATATATCTGGCATTAATCCAAATATATTATATACGGTATTAGCCATTGTTTATTTGTCAGTTGGCAATTTTAATCTTTGTAATTCGGTACGGTACTACTTCCTTTTTCATTAATGTATGATTATTTGGTAATTATCTTCTATTGTCATTTCTATTACGATGTTTCTATCTTCTTTACCCACTAATTTATAACATTCTAAGACACTTTACTTCTATGGCATTTTCTTCGGAAATGCCCCATTTCCAAGATAGGGCAAATTCAAATGGGGCATATTGAAAATACCCTGACCTAACCTAGGCTAAAGCATACTACCAGGACCTAACCTGGGCAAATTACCGGAACCTAACCTGGTCATACTACCAGGAATTAACCGTGGTAAAGTACCATGACCAGACTGGGGCAAAATATTGGGACCTAGTCGGATCTGATAACACTGCTACAAAACGGTAATAGTCTAGATCAGTGGTTCTTAAACTGGGGGGCGCCAGAAGCTTCCAGGGGGGGCGCGAGCATGGTTTTGGTAAATAATCTGTGATGTTGATAATTGTAAAATTGCCAAAAACATTACCACTGTTTCCACAAGCTTCTCTTTTTCTATAAGACTTAGGCCTATGTGGTTTCAAAATGCTCCATTATGGGCACAAATTTCCAAAATTTTCTAACTCAAACCCCCCAGCTGATACGGTTCACATTGCTCACCACCCCACCCATACCATAAGTAATTTTAAATTCATAGTATACTGTTTGGTAAACATTTTAAGGGATAGGGGGGCGTGAGGTAAAGAAGTTTAAGAACCACTGCCCCGTAGGGGGGGTATTGCCTATATTAATTAATGTGGGCAATACTTACAGGGTTTTGGCGCCCCTTCGGCCCCAGCCATTAGCTTTCAGTTCTTCAACTGTCCCTCTTTTCTTTTCATTTCCTTACTGCTTGCTGTCACACCTCTCTATCACCTTTTTCTGGCGCTATAGGACCTCGATGTTGCGGCGCCTAATATCCATCAATCAAAATTAAGAACCACTGATCTAGATAAATACTGTTTATTTCACTAGGGTTTGGGTGTAATGAGGTCAAGCTGAGATTGGACTTAATATGGATTAGTAATGATGTATTTATTCTTTTGGAATGATTATGAAGGTTTAATATTTATCATGAAAATAGGTGCTAATTTTGTAGTTAGTATTGGAATGTTCATCATATCAGTTGCAGAAATTCATTGCAAAATGTGCAAGAGCTAATGGATTGGATTGATTATATTTCTTGAACCATGTTATCTTAGGTTAGGATAAATTGGATTGGATTGATTTGGGCGATAATGGATGAATGAACTGGAGTCCATCTCCAAGGCTATTTAAACCTTTAGTGAGGTAATGGTTAGAGAACTGGGTCTCTAACCCTCACTCCTCCCCCCCCCCCCCTGTTTTGAAGGGGATACGAGGCTGACTGCACCATAAAAAAAAGTGGTGGATGATGGGAATGCCATATCTCTATACCATTAATGATTTGTACAACTGAATACATGTATTCATATACTGGTAGCCTATCCACCTTTTTTTTAGTTTTTCATACAAATTTAGTGTTTTTCAGGTTAGTTTAAATTAGACAAATTATGGAAAATTAAACTTTAAAGCTATACCGGTACCTTTACTGTATAGTCCAGTATAATTTTCAGAATGGATTAATTATTATACATTGACATTTATAACAATTTCTATTTACTTTTCAGGAAAGGAAGAAAATGAAGATGTGCTAGTAATGAAGGAATAATGATACAGTTGTGAGGTCACACTGGGCAGTGTTACTTCACGTGTCTTCTTGAACATAGCTACATCCAGCAAGAGTGAACTTGTAGTGTATAAAAAATTGTATACCACAGGTCAGTATAGCAAGATACCGATACCGGTATGTGAATCATATAATGCTGTACTTTGCAAAGAAATCTTTTGGGAAATTTCCTCTGTGTAATTCTGCCTATACCACTAGTGAACTTTTAGTAAGTGAGGATTCCCTGTAGTAAATACAGATTGGAATTTGTATAAATTATGTTTCATTACATTGATAGAAAGGGAGAAATATCGTAACATCATAGTGTTAGAAGGCTATAGAACTTACAGTATTATTATTATACCAGTTGTCCTGGTCTATGGGTTTAGGTGGTATTATTTTAACTAATTTATAAGATATACATAGGTCTCTGAAAAGATGGAGAGCAGACGGTATTTTAAGTGTGAGGTGTGTGAGAAAATGTTTAATACCAAAAAAGACCTTAAACAGCACTCGCTGATTCACTCAGGTATAAAAAATTTCAAGTGCTTGGAGTGTGGTAAGCAGTTCACACAAAGGGGTCACCTCACCCAACACATGTTAGTTCACTCGGGTGTGAAAGATTTTGAGTGCAGTGAATGTGGTAAATTGTTTGCCAAGAAAGATAGCCTCAAGAAGCACATATTAACTCACACAACTCATTCTGAAAAGAAAGACCTCAAATGTGACAAGTGTGATAAGGGATTTTTGTCAGAAGCTGGGTATAAGAAACATATGGCAACTCATGTTGATATTGATAGATTTGAGTGTTTGACATGTGGTAAAATATTTTCTACAAGGAGTGTCTTTATCCAACACACCCTGATTCATTCAGGTATAAAGAATTTTAAATGTGATGAGTGTGGGAAACACTTCACGCAAAAGAGTCATTTAACCCAACATGTTCTAATACATTCAGGTATAAAAAAGTTCAGGTGTGATGAATGTGGGAAATATTTCAATCAAAGAAGTCACTTAACTCAGCATTTATTAATTCATTCGGGTGTGAAAAACTTTGTATGCGTGGAATGTGGTAAACAATTCATTAGTAAGGGTGACCTTGACAGACATTCACTAACTCATAATGATCAGAAACTATTTAAATGCACCATTTGTAATAAAGAATTCAAAACTAAGGATTATGTCAGAAGACATATGGTTACTCACAGAGGTGTTAGGGAGCATGAGTGCTCAGTTTGTGGTAAAGTGTTTGTTCATCAAAGCAGTTTAATCAAACACTCCAAAACTCATAAAAATGGTGGTGGTAAATTATCAAAGTCCACCAGTCATGTAGCAAACTGGTATAGTGGTCCTGGTCCAGCCAACTGGCCATCTGGGTCCACCATCAGTATACCAGGCACGGACAGTCCAGCCACAAATATGCCTGATTGGCCAACTACAGCAACAAGCATGACAAATAATAATGGTAGTGGTGGCGGACCATCTTTAGGTATAGCTACCTGGCTGTCTTGGGTTGCTGCAAGGATGGCACAAGTAAATAATGGTGCTGATGCAACTAAGGATTTACCTATCAGTACTGATAAATCAAACCTCACTGCAGACATGTCAGATGAAGATAACAGTGACAGTGATGAAGCTGCTGATATTGGGGAATCTGAGCCCAGTACTAACATGTCTGATGATGATACCAGTGATAGTACAGCACTTGGAAGGCCTGAGCAGAGTATCAGTAAAGCAGTCAATGATAGAGCAGATGATCAAGCAGTAGATACTGATGTTGAGAGCTGTGGCCCAATTTCTAGCAGATCACATGAAGACAGTGGTGATGGTACAGTAATGGATGAAACTTTAATGAAGTGGGAACTCGCTACCAGTAATGAGAATGAGGATGATGAAGATAGTGCATACAGGTATGAAGCAACTGTGAAGCCTGAAAACACTACTAACATGACAGGCCAGGATACAAACACTAGTCCAAATATAGGATTAGCTACTTGGTTGAGCTGGGCTTCTGCCAGGATGGCTAACCAGAGCAATGTTCCTCCAGCTATGTATCCATCTCCTGATATTAGTAATCCATCAATAAAAATGGATGACCATGATAGTAGAGATAGTTCGACCTTAAGTGAAGGAAACATGAAATCTGAGTCGCCCATCAACAAGGCAAATCAGGATACTGAATTTGATAATGTGTCCGCACAAAATGCACCTGCAAGTACTCCAGAAAGTCTTTGGCCTCTCTACCAGTATTTACTGTATAAAAATTCCGTCCAAAAAGCAGCATGAAAATTGAATCCCTGTAAATATGATATTAGCTTGGTTGTCTGTATTGCTTTACTAGCAGTTATCAGAGATAAAGGAATAGGCTACTCTACTATAATTTTGTACTTCTACCAAAAGTTACTACTGCTGCTCATGTCATTGTGAAAGTAGATCCCTGTGTTAAATTCCCTCGTGATCAATAATATAGCCATTCTTATCTACCAAGATGCTTATTATTATTACGCAACTGTATGTGTGTGCGTGTATTTTGTGCGAAAATATGTAAAGTACCTCCCTGTACATTTTCGAGAAAAATGGTTCAGGAACCACCTCAATGAGTGGTCCTTTGAAGATTTGATACTCCTGTCCCTGGAAAGGATGCTGTAATATTGACTTTATTTGGAGTGTTGAATAATATTAACAATGGCAATCCCAGATAATGTAATACTGTACTGTACATGTAAAATGAAAAATTTAATGCTTCTTTGGTATTGTAATGAGATTGTTGTTTGGAGAATAAAATATAGGAATTAACCACAATTAATGTGGCATTCAGATGAATGATGAGTGTGAACAGTGAGGCACAATATTGAATATGATGAAATTGTTTGTGTTAATCTTACACCATTTCAGAAAGTAGATAAATCCATTAGGCCCTCTCCACATGAGGGGTAGTGGCACATGCCACTCACTATCTCAAGTTTTCAAAGGGTTGGAGGGTCAGTGCCTTGCATTATTGGCAGATCTGGATAAAAAGTTCACAGGGAAATACTCACCTTCTAGAGCATGCCAGTAGCAAATGGACCTTGCTGCTTCACTCCTATGCTATACCAGATTTGAAATAATCATCATCAAGACCCAGTTTTGTTTTTTTAAGGGGTAGAGGGCTCCAGAAATTAATTTAAATTTCAAAGGGAAGTACATAAATACCCATTAAACATGATACAATAACAGTCACTCTGAAATTCAAGCTATGAAATTCTCAGCTCTCTCTCACATTTTGATTAACCTTATCACTAGGAACCATTCCATGGACTATCAGGTTATCCTGAACAAGTTTTTTTTATTTCATTCTTACTCCATTATTTGCCATATACTGTACTGTATTGTAAAGCCAACAACCTGATGGTGACTTGAGTTTGGACTCCTGGGCAGTGTTATGATTGAAATTGTATTTGTGAATCTAGCTCCCAATTTCTAACCATGCTCCATTTAGAAGTAAGGTGCTACTACAATGTTACTTTGAATAAACATGGCATTTATATATTCAACACAATACATTATTTTTGTAGCTACAGTACATTTTACAAATCCAGTTTATACTGTACTTATGTATGCAAGACAGCACAGTAAATAGATTCTTTCTTTTTTTGTAACTTTAGTAACAGGTTCAGCCCCAGGACCAGGTTATATGTCTATTTTACTACAGGTATGGATAATTCTTTGTCATGATTTAATCTTTCTGTTAGTCATTTTAACCTTATGATACTGTACTGTATAATTTTGCTTACTGTGACAAAAGAACAAGAAGGAAAATGAAAGTCTGTTTTTAATTAATTATAGAAATATAACATTTGTGGTTATATTAGGATTGTTATACACTGTACACACTTATGAGACCTAATAGCTGTATACTGTACTTTATACAATCAGTAGAGTATGTAATAGCAGTAAAGATACTACTGCACTTTTTAATACTGTATGTCATATAAAACACAAGTTATTATATATCTCGGCTAACTTATGCTATGATATGTAAATGATAATGGTAATTAATATGAAATAGGCTAATGCATTGTCCAAGTATTTAACAATCTGTGTGGGTTACTTTGATAAATTTTATATTTTAAGGTTAAAGCCTAGGTCACACATTCCCGAACTTGAGTCCGAATGCATCCCGAAGTGACTTCGGGATGAATTCGGGCATGTTCAGAGAACTTTTTCAAGGTCAAGTTTTCATCGGTATGTATTCGGTATGCATTCGAAACGCACTTTCGAATGCATACCGAAGTCATACCGAAGTCATTCCGAATCGAAACCGAAGTTTGAAATTCAAAATATAATGTGTTGTTTTCGTTCCGAAATCAAACCGAATACAAACCGAATGCAAACAGATGCCATACCGAATGCAAACCGAACCCCACCCGATTGCCAACCGAAGTCTGACAGATTGTATATATAGTTGGTGTACACTATATTGTTACTATTATATTATATTATATTACTCTCTCTCTCTCTCTCTATCACTCTATTTATTTATTTATTCTGTGTGTGTGTATGAATGTATTATTCTGTGTGTGTGTATGTATGTATGTATTATTCTCTGTGTGTGTGTATGTACTATTCTGTGTGTGTGTGTGTATGTATGTATTATTCTGTGTGTGTGTGTATGTATGTATAATTCTGTGTGTGTGTATGTATGTATTATTCTCTCTCTCTCTCTGTGTATGTATGTATAATTCTCTCTCTGTTTGTGTATGTATGTATAATTCTCTGTGTGTGTATGTATGTATTATTCTCTCTCTGTGTGTGTGTATGTATGTATAATTATCTGTGTGTGTGTATGTATGTATTATTCTCTGTGTGTGTGTATGTATGTATTATTCTCTCTGTGTGTGTAAGTATGTATTATTATCTGTGTGTGTGTATGTATGTATGTATGTATTCTGTGTGTGTGTGTGTGTGTGTGTGTATGTATGTATGTATGTATGTATGTATGCATGTATGTATGTATATGTATGTGTATATGTGTGTGTATGATGCTACTCCCCCTCTCTCCAACGGCCAAAATTCAAACCGAATACAAACCGACTGCAAACAGATGCCATACCGAATGTTCCGAAGTATTCCCGAATAGTTTACGAATATATCCCGATCTCTCCCCGAATTTTTGCCCATTCCGAATTGGTTCCGAATGTTTCATGCAACACCAAACATTCGGGAAGCTTTCCGATTCAATCCCGAACTTTTGCAAATGGCCCCGAACCATTCCCGAACTCTTCCCGAACTATTCCCGAACACCCCGAATCATTGCCCGAATGCAT
Source organism: Petrolisthes manimaculis (assembly GCA_034508575.1). Lineage (NCBI taxonomy): Eukaryota > Metazoa > Arthropoda > Malacostraca > Decapoda > Porcellanidae > Petrolisthes > Petrolisthes manimaculis. The sequence goes on from JAWZYT010001726.1 coordinate 202,707, forward strand.
CCCGAATACAAACCGAACACACTTCGGGATGCATTCGGACTCGAGTTCGGGTATGTGTGACCCTAGTATAAGAGTCTGTACAGTCGGTGGCAAAAGTCATGTCGCCACATCTGCCAAGTCCATGGGAAACTTTCAATGGCTTAGTGGTTACTAGAAAGGAATACTGTAGTACCTTCCTGGCAGTTTGTGCCTACATCATTTAGGGGACAGGGAAGCACACAGCCAGAAAATGTAAACTGGATCCATATTCAACAGCATTGATAGTGGAAGCCTGTACTTTTGTTGTAGGTTAAACTGCAGTACAGTACTTTAATTTTACAAGTACAGTATTCCAATATTTTCAGAGAATGATAGAGAGTTTGAAATGCATTATTAGAGCTTGTAATACTGATATGTATGAAAATCTGGGCATGCAGGCATGCCATTAACCTACAGATGGGTAATGATTTCACAGTTGTCTGTCTTTAGGGATATTGAAAGGTAGACCCCCTTTTTCAGCATTCACTATATCATAATATTGCATAATTGGGCTACTGTATATTTCTTTTTTACAACCTGTAATACGGAGATTATTTTTGTTGGCAGCTCAGATTTGCCAAATTAGCAAAGTACTAGCCAACTGGCCTGTAGATCCCTAATGTAAAATGAATGAGGTTCTACTATACTGACTATAGTACCAAATGAAGTTCCAGTTAACGTATATGAATCTTAACCTGGTTCTATAAGTAGAGATACTAAATGCTCATTGTTTCCACTGGAGGTTACTTGACGCTGAACTGTTATATGATTTCCAAATGATATTTATTTACATTTTAGCAAAATTATGAACTGCTAGCATTGTAAAGATATGACTGACTATAAGAAATTCACTTCTCTTTGATAATTACAGTAAAATATAACAGTACTCTTCTGTACATAATTGTAAAGAAAATTTTGTTGTGGAGTGGATTTGGTGACTGGTGTTCACCACAAAATTATTTGTGTACAGGCAGGGAAGAGTAAGTACTGTATCTGCTGCAATTAGCATCTCGTGTTAAGTGGCTTTCTGGGTATACTAAAAAGTTAACTACAAATATGTTCAGCTGTAATCTTTAATTGTATAAGTTGTACATAATATGGATACTGTAGTAGCATATAAGCTGTTTAATATTTTTCAATATATTTTTCAGTTTTGCTTATCTAGAGCATGATATTGGCCTGCAAAAAGAGATGAAAGTAGAAAACTCGTGATGTATTTGTTAAAAATTAAGCATGATAAAGATAACTAAATTTGTCATAGTTCTCAGTGCTCTCTTATTATGTACTTGATTAGGAAAAAACATATTTGTATGTACTTGTTGAGGCCACAGGTGTATCCAGAACTTTAGATATCATATACTTAATGCAAGGTTAAATTTTTGTAGTTGTAAAGCCTGTACTGTCAGTTTAAAAAGAGGACTGTTGTACACACAGCAAAATAACTATGGTTACAGGGGGGTACGATGGATTTCATACTGAACAATCCGGCTGTCTCGGTAGGGTGACTATACCAATGTAACAAAGCCGTTATAAAAACCTTAGTTCGTGGTTCATTCTGTATCGCGCAGAAGGTGTAATCATAGTTTTTTGCTGAGTGTACATGTAATTTTCAGCATTTGGTCACTTTACTGCTGATTGTTTGGTTCAGTTCCTTAGCATTTGACTTAAGTTCAATTACTGTACAGTCAGCGGCAAAAGTCGTGTCGCCACATCTGCCTAGTCATGAAATATAGTACGGAAATATAAGCTTCACAGGCTCGTAAATGGAACTTCTAGAGTACTGTAGTTATGGTAATTCAGTATGGTGGTGAATGTGTTGGTTCGATGATTATCCTTTATGTTATCCTTCAAGAAACAGTAAGTGAGGTGACACGACTCTTACTGCTGGCTGTACATGGTACCAGCTTCACTGTAGTTTATATAGGTAAATCTAGAAAGGTCTTTGGGTTGTCCAGACCTGCATTTCTCAGGTGTGGTACATTTTAATGTAAAGAGTAAATAGATTTCTTTAGTAAACACATACTTAACCTTGAAACTAATTCCATCAGACATAGGCCACATAGTTGTTGTAGCTTATACTTAGGTAACAAGAGGATGCTACCCCTTCTAACTTTATGTGAAAGTATAAGCCTCAAACATTGGCCATTTCCCGGGGTCACTAACTGAAGGGTTGCGTGTGATCGCCAGTGGTTTTAATATGGAAGTTGGGGAACTAGAGTGTTGGCCGAGTTAGATGTATTTTGTAAAATCTTCCCCGCGATAATTACTGATACATCGTACGTCTGCACTGTAAGATGTTATTATTCAGTAATTATATTAACATCATAGATAAGAATTGGTGTGCAACATACAGTAAAATAGCAATTACAAGCATAAAATAGTACAGGGGTTGGCAGAACTAATAACATTTATATTAGTTCATACCTGCACCTTTGGCTTAAAACAAAAAAACACTATGTTTCTGAAAGAACAATGCCCTATGTTAAAAAAAATGAGAGCAATCAGAAAAGTTTTTCACCTCTAATTATATATTTTTATGAGGCCGAAATCATGCGGGAAAGTGATCACTTCCCCAACTTTGTTGTTAACAATTTTTTATCTGGTGAAAAGTGGCAATTTTACTTAGGTTCGTGACGTCGGGAATTGAGTGTATATAGCCTCAAGGTGCCCCTGAAAGTGGTGAATGATGTATCATCCAGCAATCATAATGAATCCCTCTTTTACTAATTGTTGGGTTTCCCCTGTTATATATGTATATACAGTAGTATCAACCCTTCCACTACATGTTATTTGCTGTTTTTGTGTCAGTATCTTTGATAATCTAAACTCTTGATAGCCTTTTGTGATAATATTCTAATCCATTCTTCATTCTAAATTAGATTCTCAAAGCTTCTGGTACCTGCTGGTCATCAGGAGACACTCATAGCACTGAATGGGTTCAGTCTTGGTTAGAACACATACATAGATCCGTAGAGTAAGCCCAATTGCTCTGTAGCTGTCAAATTGTGTGTAATAAAGTGTATATCTTTGATCTGTTTCTTGTTGATGTTCCTCAAGTTGCCTGGGCCAAATAACCCAGAGTCCCTTGAGAAGGCCATGGATTGGACCAGAGTGTATATTGTACTGTTGGTGTGGGTGCAGAGTGAAGTGCAAAGTTCTGATAGTGTGGGGTGCTGTATTGTATCCTGAATTCTGTCTTCAGAGCTGTATCAGCTAAGTTAACCACAGGTAGAGGTGGTCCGACCTATCTCATTAGGATTCGCTTCGGGCTGACTCCCCTTTTGTTAGTGTAGACAGGTTCTAAACTCTGTCTTTATCAAGACCACTCTGAGCTGGCCTCCCGCTGACTGGGAGAGGTAAGTATGTACAGCCACGATCACATATCCACCGACACTTTCCTTCCATCGTAATAAATAGTTTTTTAATAAAGAACAACATGCACATGATTTTGCAGCATCTCATAATAATAATTGAGGTGGTTGAGTTGACGTAAGGTTCTGTATGATTATACTTTGATATGATACCTAATTTATTTGCACGATGAAAGGAAAGTGTCGGTGGATATTTGATTGTGGCTGTACTTCAAACTACACCTTATAGGTCGGTCCGATCTATCCTAATACCCAGTGTTGGCTTTGACACATCAAGCTGCTTGCACAGTAGTGGCCAACCAATTCTGCTAACTGTTGCTGAGACTGGAGTTGTGGATGGTAGTTGCTCGATCTTCTTCAGTCGGTCGGTCCAACTTGTTGAAGTCCCTAAGGCTGTCTGGCCGAGCAGCCCCATTGGTCCAACTTGTTATTCCCACTGATTAATAGATTGATTGATATTGCTTGCCACAAAAGCGAGGTCATATGGTGGTATTCATACAGTGTTTCATTTGTATTGTAAGAGCTATCTATATATTTAGCCACATTAAAGTGTAGACCTTGATCTTTCTGTACTCCTGCCACCATATGGAATGTGTGTTGCACTACATTAGAATTAACATCTTGCTGCAGAACTAAACCCTAATATTAATCCACCGTCCAGTGCTGGTAAGAGTAGATACATTGCAACATCCACTTTTGCAGATGCTCCAACACTCAAGAGCATATTAAGGTAAAATTATGCAGCTAAAAATACTGCAGTTGTTGTCCATGGGCAGGATACTCAAAACAACTTAGGAATTCCTCTCACGTAGGAATTCCTAACTTCCCCAGTCGAGTTAAGTACTCATACTCAAAACATTTAGGAAACCTGTGGGCAGCCATTTGGTGATTTCTTAACACTTATAGATTCAGGAATACCCCCGACTCCAAGTATCCAGTTTCTTGCTTATATGACAAAACTGTTCCATGTAGTGTGTGAATATTTTATATTTACTGTACTGTACTTATACAGTATAAAACCTCTATTAACAACTACAATGCTTACCAACACAAAATTTGAAACTAAAAGGTTTTTGATAAACTCATGCTAACTTGCATGTTATTTGATTAAAATAAGCTGCAATAATTTGTAAATACAACATAACTGGCATCTGTGTCAATACAAATCTTTCCACCATAACATTGAATTATAAAACAAGGGAAATTAGGCAGTTTGCAACAATTATAATTCAGGCAAACGAAGGGTATGATCATGTACTTCAAGAAACACAATAGCCTGATGGTCATCCTCCTCTTCCCTTTCATTTTGAGCATCTCTACACTCCTTAGCAGCAATTTTTTTTTAGCATATTGTTACTAGTTCAAACTCACAGGGTACACAGAACAGTAGTCTATTTCCTAGTAGCACTGGGGGATATGAAACAAGAGCTGTAACGAGACCTGCAGCTGCAGGGCTGCGTTCAGGATGGCAGCGCGGGTGGCGCGCGACACTCGAAATCGTTCAGGAAGGCAGCGCGCGCTGTCTGTGCGCCGCAAAATGCGTCACCCAGACGTCGCGGCGACCGCGACCGCCACCCTCAAAAAGGCCTCAATTGTAAACAAAGATGGCCGCCCAAACATTGAAGATACAGTGCCCCTACTGCCACATTTTGCTTAATAATGTCAATTCCTTGGCATTGCAACTATCATCATGCCCTGGTAAGTAAAGAACGTAACTGCAAGTATAGATGTAAGTGAAAATAAAGTAATATTATTGAGCAAATTTGAAGTAATGGCTGTCTAATGAAGAGTGCGAGGGTTGTTGTGAGCAGTACATTTATTGAAATAAGTTTATAAATGATCTAGCATGTTGCATGCATCGTATTGTTGGTATATTTATTGGGTTGATGTCAAAGTTTTGTTTGTTATAGATAGTTTCAAGGGAATCCATTTTCACAGCCACGGATGAGCAGCAGTCCATAGTACACGTCTATGAAGGCAGCCACACTGAATTGCCAATTTGCCAGCAACAATATAACTGAACCACCTGTGGTTCAAACCAATGACTATACAAGAATGATAGGAAAGCTCTCCTCTCGACCAATAGAAAATCACAAAACAAAGCACAAACTGGAACCTCACGAACGGCCGACAACGCCATCTATATACTGCTTAGATAATTAAATTTCAGGAGTAACTTATCTAAATTGTAGATAATTAAAATTTCAGGAGTAACTTATATAAAATCTCATAACTAATGTAGCCTACAGTACAGGACTAACTCCTCTAATTTTAATCAATGCCTAACTTCTATTGTGCATAATCCGCCTGATTTTCAATATTTGTTTGTGCATGTTATGCACTGAGAGTAGGCTAAATGAAAGTCATAATTGTAATAATACCTGTTACATAAATACCTAGGCCCCCTACATCATTAGGCTACATAATGACTGTCTAAATTGTTGGAGTTTGCAACACCTAATAAATTGCAATTACACACATTTATATTACCAATTACTTTTATCATCATAAAAACATACCTGCGTATTAGGTGTGCAAGTTTGGGCCTGGTTCACATGTATCATACTAAACTCCAGACGAATTATGACAGGAATAAAGACACAACCTTAAACAAATAATTGTTTTATTGGGGAAAATAATTTTGTCACAGATGTAGCATAGCAACCAACGACATGCTGTACAAGTAGGCCTACAACATCCCAATAAAGGTATATGAAATAAAAACACACACAACTAAGAACTATGTAACACAGTACAGTACTGTATAACAACACACAAGATCATGCATGTACAAGACATAAATGCAGTACAAATAAAATTATGTTTATGCACTAACATAAACACGCTTTACATTTCGTCGCACATTTCTTTCGGAAATATATAATAACACCTGCATAATTAATTCACTACATCCTTATGTTTACTCAAATTATAACTTACAGTGACCACAGGCATTATATAGAGTAATTCATATCATTCAATGTATCTGGTTTTAAGTGAATGATTGGGTTAAGTGTAAAGGAACCGAAATATACATATCGCCGTTAACTCTTGGCTCTGTTGTTTTTTTCTTTTTTTGCAGACGACACACTACTACAACAGCCAGCGCCATCTACATGCGGCTTGTGAAACTCCTTGAAGGGGGTTCATAGTAGTGATTAATGAGCTTTCCTATCATCCTTTTTATAGTCATTGGTTCAAACTACTAAACAACACATGATGGTTGGCAAATATGTTTAGTTTAATTAACCACAGAGAATTGAATCATTGTGACTGGCTGAGGGAACAAACTTATGTTCATTACAGTTCATCTTTGCTCATATTTATTGGAATGGACAAACACTCTCCTCAAATCAAGTCATAATTATTGCTACTTGGTCTAGGGGTCTACTTTTAGTCGCAATCTGTATTGAACCTGCATAATACAGGGTGTCCATAAATTATCTGAATAACTTTACATGTTCATGAAAGGTAATCTGTTCACATAATTATGGACACCCTGTCTGGCATGTTAACTTTAAGATTCATATAGATTATATCCAGGGTATAGATATCTACAAGCAGTGTTGCTTTCTACAGTCCAACAGTGCCTCCCAGTTGGTAGGGAGCTCAACCTACCACTTGGGGAGGGAGGGGTTGGTATTTAAGGTTGTGCAAAACAACACTGCCTGTAGATATTGACACACTGGATGCAATCTGTACCAAAGGGATATGAAACTGAAATCTATGTCTTTCAGGTCTGCAGTTGTAACACCCCCATTTTATTATGTATGTTATTTAGGATGTTTTTTTTAATGTATAATTACTAACTTCACTCTCCATAAAATACCTGCATTTATTTCTGGTAACTTACTTAGAAAATTAGTTGAGTGAGGGATGAAGTCCCGAGAGAGGGACGAGATGTTTTCGTTGGCGGAACAATATTTGTAACCAATATCAGGAATAATTATATGCTATGTGACTGGGAAAGAGATAATGGGTTGGAGTATTAGGGGATGTTAAATAATCATTAATGTAACTAAAGGAATGTATCAGGGGGGGAGGAACACTTAATATAATAGAAAAATGTAGCAGAAGGAACTAGTTTGTGTCCGTGTAGGAGATGAGATTGGGGGGGGAGAGAGGCGAGAATGAATTGTGGCAAGGATTCACCGTCAGTCTCGTGTCGTCTTCCATTGGGTAAAGGTAACTATTAAAACAGCTGCTACAAAGTGACTTCACGTGTTAATATTGAGGTAAATATTTATTATACATTTGATAGTGATTTTAATGAGTCTCGTGTCGTCTTCCATTGGCCATAAAGCACATTCCGGCAAGGCATAGCCATAATAATACTGGTGTACAAACTTATATAAATACTTAGGAGAATTGCTGGCATAGTCGAAGAAATCTAGAGTAACATTGTTTCGGCCATATTTTTTTTTTGATACTATTATATATATGTATGTTTTTTTTATATAACTATTGTATGTATATGGGGATGTATTTTTTTTTTTTTCTTATTGATGGGGGGGAGTAAGTAAATTTTTTTTTATTATTATCGGTTTGTTTAGTGCTGTTCCCTAGCGAAACTCGGAATTATTCCAGTTCTAGGGACAGCGGGAGTAGGATTCAGGGAGGGGGGATTGAAGGTTAGGGAGTATATATATATATATTTTTTTTTTATTATGAAATGAATGTTAATAAATTAAATAATAAGTAGTTGAGTTTTCCGTTACCGTACACATACTAATAGACTGTGTCCCTACTTAGGCATTTTTGACTTGATTTAAGACATTGATCGAACCCCCGTTAGAGTAATTCTGGGTTGCTTACACACGTGCCTGGGGTTTAAGCTACGTTACCCACCCAGTGTGTGATAACTTGGTTCCTGCGGTCAACCGGTGGTCTGGTGGTGGCAGCGATACTGACTAGGAACTGGGCTTGCCTTTGTATGATTTTTTTTTATGGTATTCGCAAGGCAAGTTCAGTCCTCAGTCCCTTTTTTTTCCCAGACCGGGTTGATCAAGTATAGGATAGATTGTCATACACTGGTGTGTTATTTTTTTTATTGTAAAAGGCCGTGTTTTTTTTATCCTCCTCCAATAAAGTAAGGGGGATAAAAATAGCAGCGTTACACAGTGACAAAAGTGAAGAAGACCTCAATAAGCATCAGGAATTCTGGAAGCCAGAGAGGACAAGCAGAGAATTGAAGAAAGAAGAGGACAAGCACTATGTATTGGTGTATGTATAGAGGAAAAATAAATATGAAATTTTTATTACTTAATTTATTTATCATCCCAACAGGTGTTACATTTAACTTCTGGACACCTGAAAGGGTGTAGGGTTCAAATAAAATTACTGATATGAGGACATCACACTCCACCTCAATCCCTCCAATAAAATACCAGCATTGCAAAGTTGCCTTGAAGCTTGTTACAGACAGTTTGGTTGACTCTGTAACCTTTCAATTTACCATGATTAATTTACCGATGTAAAACCACACTGGTTTTAGGAAAGCCCCGTCCTTATATTATTTCATGTAAATACTCTGTATTCCATTAGAGAAAACTGAACTACTGAACCTAAACAAGGTTCTTCAATATAATGAATTAACCTCTACATGGAAAGATGGTTTGCATTTAATACATATCCATCTCCAATGAAAATACTGTATAATTTCTTGATATACTGCAATGCTGGTACTGTTAAGGGAGTAGTATATTTTTGGTACATTGGAGCTTCTTGATTTCTCCAGAGTATGCCAGGAAACAGGACCAGCTTAACAAAAATAATGGTGACCCGTTGCATGAAATAGTTTGGAGGAATCAGATGCTCCAGATTTACCAACACTACTGTCCCCTAAAATTGGGACTGAGAAATGATATCATGGAGATTAAAACAGCATGAACTAGAGGGCAGGATATACAAAGCTGGAATATTACAATTAAGTCAGGTGTTTACTTTTTCCATCTTAGTACCAAGTACTGTACCTCCATATGGCCTAGTACAAGTTCCTATATAACTGAACTGGATTTAATAATTGTTTTACTGCCTTCTTATTCAACCTTTGGTCTGGTTTTGTGTTCAGTCGACATATAACTTGAGTTACTATATATAAAGAGTAAGTTACATCAAATTCAAGGGATGCAGTAATGGTGGGTTCTTGTGATTTACAGGAAAATTATCATTGCTGGTATCTGTTTTCTTCTCTCTCTTCTTCTATGGTGACTATCGCTATTGCTGCCTCTAATATGGGATCTTCTTCAATAAGCTCTGTTGCAAGAACAGCAAAAAGAGGGTCGTTAGGAGCTGCGTGAGCCATCTTGAGGTCGTCGGCAACTGTCGCCTTCCAATACAAACAATGAGAATTATGTCTTCGGAATAATCCTGTAGCCTATATTTTTCTTCTCATCACTTCAGCTTGGGCTTCATCAACCTGGATATCACCATTGACTTTACCTGGGATCCCTTCAAGCCCTTGTACAATGGGAGATGCGTCGCAAGTAAGTGTTGGTAGACACCCTAAGAATAGAACTACAGATACTGCTGGCCAGTCCCACGTGGTATTTTATGTGTTAATGAACATACATATATATATATACAGTACAGTACAGTAGTGAAGAAGTGGAGGTGGTTACTAAGTATAGTGTAATAGTCATGATGGTGAGTTTGAATATACTGACTGATCGTGTATGTAGTAATTGTGAAACTTGAAAATAGTTAATGAGTGGCTGAGAAGGAAGCAGCCTTATAATTATTATAATATGGCATTAACTGTGAAATGGGACCTGTAATTAATGACATTTCCTTCTCTTCCAAGATCAACCGGTCAATCTTACAAAATCAATGAATCAGCCTTCTCTTCCAACAGGTTCAATTTGACGGTCTGAACGAAGGAACAGACCAGGGACAACTCATCAACATTGTACTTTCCTCGTTTGGACCAGACATCATAGACTACCTAGAAGTACTCTTGAATTCGTCCCTGTACATATCTTCACACGAACGATAATCTACCGTGCGGTAGCTTTGAATGCGGTATGCATAGTTCATCTGCATCCGCTCGTGATAGAGGAATAATAATAATAAATACAATTTTGACAAGGAATAGGGCGATGATTATGGAAGTGAAGAAAACGCTACATGATAGTGTGGTAATCCCAACACTGACATACGGGACTCGGGAGTGAAACGTGGACGATGATGGAAAGACATAAATCAAGAGTTAGAGGGGTGGAAATGAGCTACCTTAGAAGCACGTGTGGAGTGACATGGAGAGACAGACTGACGAATGAAGAGCAGTGTGGTATAGGTGTGGACGTGTTGGGGAGTGTGAAAAGGAACACCTTGAGATGGTTGATCATGGTTCGGTCATGTAGAGCGTATGGGAAGCGAGAGGAGGAATTTCGTCGATGCGCACATTTGCAGGCGCCAATATTGGTTTTCTAGTCCTCCTAACTTTACTGATTCAGCTAGTTCAATAATTTTATTATAGAATGTGCTTGAATGTATGATGCTTCTCTACCAGAAATTTCATCGATTTACTAAAGTTGATAAGAAGTTAGTGTCCTCCTACAAAAGATAGTTTCTGACTGTTTCTCCCAGAAATTTGTGGAATTTTCTCACAAAGTATAGAGAGGTTGAGCGTAATGATCTGCCCTCCTCCCTTGGAGTATATCCCCAATAAATGATGTATATAGGCCTACAATATATATATTTTTAAGTTACACGCATTATCCTAAAGTGTATCCACTCCAAAAGTGGCACGATACTAAACTCCACCCATTAGTACAAATTACTCTAAACTGGGGTAATTACATGGAAAATGGCAATAATGAGTCTCGGTTGCCGGGGCAGAGAAATGCTATGTTCTTGATTGTTTACAAGTTTGTGTTCGAAATTTCATATGGCTTAGAATGATCATATATAACCTAATTATAAGTTAATAATTAAACTTGTGCACTTCGTTTTACATGAATGATAATCACATTCAATTCATAAATAATATTTGGGACAGACATTACTACACAAAGGTAATACGGCTAATTCGGTACCTATAATGGAGGGATCGGGATGCCGGGTGTCAACAAAGATGGCGTCTGGTGAGGAACAAGGAGCTTCTTCTCTTCATAGGACTGCATTGTGACGGCCCAACGCTGCACCTCTCGGGGGTGTCCTTGCTGCCACTGGATGCTGTGTTCCCCCAGGAAGCCCATGAGTGTGGAAAATGTTGGTGTGGGTGCTGGTGACGGCCGTGACGGTGGTGGAGGTGGTGCAAGCATCTCTCGATCTCTATGTAGACTCTCTGGACGTAAAGCAACTTTTGGGTGTGTACTTCCAACCCCCTGTGCTTCTTTTTAACCCAGTTATAGCTTTGCGTCCCCACTTTGGTAATATGGAATATTTTTAAAAGTTGCCACAACTCGATTTCAATTTTTTTACTATTACCAGTGTTTATATTTCACTATTACAAACAACTTTTCTATATACCATTTCTTCTGGAAATGCTGCATAACAGTAGTTACCTCTTATAGTTAGGTCCCGATAGTCTGTCCAAGTTAGGTCCCGGTAGTGTGTCCCAGTCCAGATTAGGTTAGGTTAGGTCCCGGTAGTGTGTCCCAGTCCAGATTAGGTTAGGTCAGGTCAGGTGAGGTCTGACTAATTTCTACTGTATATTTTTTCCTGCTTAGGTCCTGATAGTCTGCCCAGGTTAGGTCCCGGTAGTCTGCCCAGGTTAGGTCGCGGTAGTCTGCCCTGGTTAGGTCCCGGTAGTCACATTAAATCCTTCTAGGAAATAATAAAATTTCCAGTGAAATCCTGTTGTGGCAACTTGTAAAAATTTACCGGTAATATTCAAGAGCTTGTACATAATTACTTTTCTACTCAAGGTTTTCAGAATGCAATGTTATATAGTGTTTTTATTTACGAATCTGTTGTTCACATCCGTCACAAATGAGTGTTTTGGGAGGTATCACCCCACCTCCCCCCATCCAATCTCTGAAAACATTAATTTTCGCCAGATTTGAATTACAGATTCGTCTGAAAAACACCAATGCAGTAAAATTAGGTAGACCCCATCTGACCTAACCTAACCTAATCAGGACCATGGCAAACTACTGGGATCTAACTAGGGCAGACTACCGGGACGATGTAAACATTCGTTGGCCATCTTGAATTGATATTATACGTACCTTTCTATTCAATTCAATAGTGGCGGTAAATACAGGTCTTATTACACCTGGGGCAGTCATACTCTGTAGACACGTTATAAGTCTAAACTGGCTTTGTTATTCACAAAACAACACTGGAGAATACGTTCGGGGACAGACGGACAGTCGGTACAAAGGACAGCTATTGTAATTAATCAAGCACACTGATTGGATTAATCAAGCATGCTGATTGGCCGTCCGCACCAATATGGCTGCTCTACACATCGTGGATTAAGGAAAATCGAATCAATTAAGGGTCGTTGTATTGCAACAGAAATGACGTACATATATTAAGAAAAGTATTAATGGTAGTGATTATGGACAAGTGCTTGAATGATACTCCCAATTTTTCTGGGGGTTAATATGTTGTATTGCAGTTTTGTAACTAGGTCAGCAACTTACGAAATTCAGTTGGCCTACGAGATTACTGAACTTAAAAGCTATCGGTAGTTATACTTTGACTTGCAGCTAGCATACTGTCAGGATGATGTAAAGGTTTACAGAGGTTTAGCCATCTGTAGGTGTTCGCACCTAAATCAGTTCACTCTGGTGGTTTCACCCATGGTAGGAGTGGTTTCGCTACTCATGATTTTATACAGACTACCAGTAGTACATTTTGTAGAACAAGTTATTATAGTCACATGCAGTTGTATGTTATTATACCAAGTACGGTATATAGTACCGTAAGGAGGGGTGAGTTCGGACGCAGGGTGAGTTCGGACATTTTCTCGAAAAAATGTTTTAGTCGAGTATTCTTCTTCAAAGAAGCAATCAATCAGAAATTGGTTTTCGTGGGTTTTTTCCTTTTGATTCCCTCTTGCTGCCATAGGGATAACATTTACTTGTGTAATGCCTAAGTAGGATAAAAAAGATAATTCTACCAATTATAAATTTGATAAAAAATCTGACTGGTGTCAAACTTCTCCTGGTAAACACAAACCAGAGCACCAATAAGTCAATAACAGGTGTCATTTCTCATAATATTTAGTAGAATGAAAATAGAGATATTGAAACTGGTCCTACCTGTATCTCATTATGCTCCATTGGGTTTTTAAAGAAATTTTCACTATTTATAAAGTAGTGTGGGGTGAGTTCGGACACGAGTAAAATCTATTAAAATGTTGTTATATTGGCCAGAATTGAGACTTAAGTGAATCATATTCACGTGGAGTGAAGCGGCGAAGACAAAACGCATGTGAAACTCAGAGAGAAAGCACAGAAAAAGCCTCAGGAGAAACCACAGGTAATGAAGTGTCAGAACGAAATCCTAAGCTATGCGACTGGCTGATAGTTCAGATCTGTAATGAACTAAAAAAGAAAAAGCATTATTATATGGCTGTAGTAATTGAAGTCATACCGACCCTTAAAGTCAGATTCCTAAAATTATGTTCCGGGAACACCCAATTTATTCGTGAACTCCAGTGTTCCAGGGGACCAGTTTATTGTTGATTTAAATATCATATAACAGGATATTCTCCATCATATAAAGCTGTCTGGCATTTGTTAAGACATATCCAAACCATAAGCTGATTTAGCCTACATGGGTTACCTGAAAATTTTATTTAAGGACCCTGTGATCGTGTATGAAAAGTGGAGGCTACTGATTCCTCCTAACCATGCCACGAAACAAGCTCCTTCCATATAGGTGGTGTTTCGTGGCAATATTTGAAGGACTTATTTATCTCCAATTTTCTGACTACATCACAGGTCCCTTAATCTTTGAGCCATAGCAGTGCTTCCTTGCAACAAGAATTATTGATTAGAGTTATTCAGAAAAAATGTAAAAGGCATCAACTTCTATTCAAGGGTTAAACTTAATTTAATTAATAATACCGTAATTGTAATTTTAGCTTACTGTACAGTATTGTACTCAGTGTTATGCATATACTGTACAGTTTTATATCAATTTTACAGGTGTATGGTAAATGTTGATTTGTATTAGGTACACAATATAACTGTAGATATTACAGGTGTGGGGTCGCAGCTCTGGTATGTCCACAATGGGACAGTAAACCACTATGCTCTTGGCTATACTGTATTGGTGCCATCCCAGCTGGATACCCTCACCTTTTACTGGCGCGCACTACACGGCACAATGGTAGGTGGGAATGGGGTAGGTATAATGGAAGAGGGTATTGTATGCGACTGGTACTGGTGGCATACTTATTGGACATGTTGTGGGACATGTTTTCAATTCCTTTTGTTAATTTAGAGTTACTTAACCTCTCCCACCTTCTTTTATATTATTTTCAAGAAAATCCAAAATTATGGAACCTGCAAATTGCAGGGATTGACTGTATTCTGATCCGTTAAAGTTTCCTTGATAAGTTTGTAATCAATGAAATATATCCAAGCATGAATATCTAAGCATATAATCCATCAGCTTATAAAATTGCCTACCCCCAACATTAATTGGTGCCCTTTGCCATTCCTTACTTCATCCTAGTAAGGCAGAACAATTTTTTTTTTTTTTTTCTGTGTAGGCTATTAGTCATGTATTTGCATAATTGAGGAATATTGTATATACTTGGGGAGAGGAAAGTTCTGTGGTACGGTACTATGTATTGGAAAAAAAACATATGACAGTAGAGAGACAGGAGACATGGAAGGTTCCAGAGATATACAAAACAAAATTAATAGTAATTGCCAACAGTGTCAAAATCAGCCAACATATGGTGCTGAATGCAATGTCATTAAAGCAAAACTGGTAATTCATTTAGTGTCCACATGTCGTGCACCTTGACTACTGTATAGAGCAAATGATGCTGAAGAGTTGCGTTGCAGACACTCATTGTTGTGTGAACTGTCCAGATGCCGTACACCCTAACGGTCGAGAATGGTAACCGTGCTGCTCTAGCTCCCCCCACCTATAACATCAGTGACCATGGCCACATTCCTACTCTACTCTCTGCCTGGGTTCTCCATCTGACATGCACTGGAAAGCTCTCCACACAGGTATCTTCAACATTACCCTTTTTTCTTCTCAGGGTTTAGCAACTTCAAAATATTTTTATTCAATGAATTTGAGAAGGACCATGTAGTGGGATCTTTTAGTAGAAAAGTTGATAAAACAGATATTTGTGTGTAGCCAGATATTTTTTTTATGTCTATTTTTGCTGGTGACTTATTCTTACAATGACTGCTATATTTTGCATTAAATCAATTGTTGTTTTTCAGTGTTTTATAATGTTTCATATCTGTCTTGTACAGTTCTGTACTTGCGTCAGTTTATGTCACTTATTATCTTTCTAGTCCTCATGTTATTCATTTGCAGGTCGATGTAACCATCACACTTAAGGTACCAATGAACACTTCACTAGCTGACATCACAACACTCAATATTCTTCGGAAGAAGATCTGTCTCAGAGGTAAAGATGCTTTTGTTATTTTGCATTATTACTTTGGGATGCTCATCACCTATCATAATTATAGAACAGGGATCTCTACTCCCAAGACAATGGGACCAACTTCCTCCCTGCCTCAGGGAGACTGGAAGTTGGGATCCCAAACATCACCTGGCCATTTCATCAAATTTACTATACCACTCCCTCTAACCCATTTACAGATGTGGGCATCATGGATGGTGTAAGAGCAGGTGTGGAAGTAGATGGTGGGGGAGGAGCTGGAAGGGTGGTGTGGGTGACGGTGGGTGCACTAAGTGTTTTCTTGGCCACTGTAGCTGCTTTGGCTGCTCTCACACATCTCAACCATTCCAAAGTCAGGTATGTATATTGTTGCAGAGTAAAGTGTAATGTAACCCTTTTGTATGTATATCAAACCCATATCAGATAATAAGGTACTGTAATCAATGTAGTTCACAAATTTTAGAAATTAATTTCAAAAATTTGAAACCCCCTAGTAAGAGAGGAAGTATATCTGTGTGCTATACAGAGGCATATAATTATGCAGTAAAACACCTATATACACCTAATGTATGTTCATAGTCAGGGTTCTTAGTTGGTGGGAATAACTTCAGTTCAGACACTAATATACCAAATACTTCCCTCAAATTGATGTATTATAGCCTGTAAAATGCGTAGTAGTTATCTTGTCCTTCTCTCTGCGATTTGTTATTTCATTATTTCATCGGTGGCTCCAGAGCTCCTTCCTCCTTTATGTAAAAGGAAGTTGAGTGGATATTGACAATAAAAATGATGAGATGCAATATCTGTTTTACTATATGGCAGCACATTATACTTAACTATTCTTCACCCACAGGAGACGTGGCAGCACTGCATTGGAGAGAGGTCGGGGAGGAGCGAGTGGGATGCAGTCAACAGTCCCCAATAACCAGCGTGTGGTAGGGGTAGGGCAGGGGGCCGCCGGGAAAACCTCACACTCATCCCTGAGTGAGCTGAGGAGGTCTCCCCAACCCACTACCACAACCACTGCCACCACCACTACTACCACAGCCAGTCCAGAACCTCAGTATACTGATCCTAGGCTAAGTAGGCATTTTTTTTTTCTGGCAATAATGCCCCAATTCCAATTCAACTGATATCAGAACTGATGAAGAATGCACCGCAAAGGTGTTGGGAGAATCAAGGAATTGCCTGGTTTATTGTATCTCTCCCAGACCTTGGCTGCATTTACACATTGTCTACCAATATGGTGTACCATTTACCATTATGCCTCTTAAAAAGTTTAATGAAACGAAAAGCATATTTTACCTGGTTAAGCTGCTAAGGATTTATCTGCTCCATTATCTAACATTTTCTATGTCTTGTCATGCGTCTGTAGCTCTCACACCTGGTATAAAGAGATATGGGCTCTTGGTGGTAATGGTTATAACAAGATCAATATATCTTATAGTATCCTCAAATGATGTTCAAAATTATCCCTAGGTGACATCTCAAGCAGAGTGGCAGGAGCACAAGTGTCGAGGGACAGGGTGGAGGTGGGTGGAGTTGAGGCAGAAGGAACATTTGGCCGGGTATGTCATGCTCTCCTGCATACATCTGGCTCCCCACCCACACCGGTCATACTTAAGACTGTGACAGGTAAGTGTGAAAGGTGTTAGAACTGTTTTCCCCTGTTCAATATAGAAGAAACAGATTTTAGCAACATTTGAGCAATGCATGTTTGAATTGGAGGCTTCGCAAACTTGAAAGAAGTTGCCAAATTTGCCAGATGAATTGACTCGATGGGTTGCACTGTCTATCTATCTATCTATAGCTCTGACGCCTCGTTCCCTCCGGGAACTCCCCCCAAGGGGGTGGCCACGGCAGAAAAGTCTCCAGTCTTCCCTGTTCAAACACTCCCTCCTCACTGTGTCCAGCCCTCCCCTCTCCCTCATGTTTCTCTCCTTTACATACTCTTCCACTCTGTTTTGCCATTTTACTGGTGGTCTGCCTCTCACACCACATCCCACAACTTAACTTCCATACACTCACAAACTCCTCACCTTGCATTCTCTCTTCATGTCCAAACCACCTCAGAGTATTACGCTTCACTCTCTCAACCACTCCACACTCAATACCAATTGCCTTCTCACTCATACCACATCTCTTATACACACTCTCATTACTTTCTCCATCCCACTTTGTCAGTCCACATGCACCTCTCAAGTAACTCATTTCCACAGCACCTATTCTTGACTGATGAGCCCTACTCCATGTCCATATCTCCGACGCATATGTCAGTGTTGGCAGGATTATACTATTTCGTAGTCCCCTTTTCACTTCCATACTCACATTTCTACATTTCATTATCCTCCCTAGTGATCCTATGACTTGTCTACCCTTCATTGCTCTCTCCCTTATTTCTCCTTCCATACTTCCATGTTTACGCATAACTGTCCCCAGGTACTTAAACTCCTTCACTTCCTCCATCCTCTCACCCCTCAGAGTTATCTCACACTTCGTCCCAGTTGGTACTTTTACTCTGTAAGGTGTAGCAAAATCAATCACTTCAGTTTCCTTCGTTTACATACAGACTGAAATTCGTCCACCACTTTCTGTAAATTCCTTTCACTCTCAGCCATCAGCACAGTGTCATCCGCAAACAAACATGCCGCCAAGGACCAATTTACTTCATTCAGCTTCAACTTCACCCCCAGACCATTCACTTTGGCTTTCATCTCTCTCATACAACCATCCATATATATATTGAACAACCATGGTGACATAACACATCCCTGTCTCAGCCCTACACTAATATTAAAACTCTCACTCAGATCACCCTCTACCCGCACACATGCTTTTACATCTGCATAAAAAGCCTCAATGCCTTCCAGCAGAGATCCCCCAACACCATATATCTTATTATCTATCTTTTGTAATATGCAAAATATTTCTGTAAAAATACTTTCCTAATAATCTATACTGGAAGTACAGTACTCGGTATTGATACTCGATACCACTGATACACAAATGAAAAAGGCTTGGTATATCGAACAGAAAGTACTCGTATCGCCCAGCACTACTAATAGTGGCAGGCTTGACTTGGGGGAGTCCTTAGGCACCCACCCCCTCTGTTGTCAGCCTAAACAAGCATGTTAGGGAGCTCATAAATTTAAAAACTGCGCTGTCGACTTATGTCGTCACCCGCGGTTAAGGGGTTATGGTGTAAGCAAGATTCAAAGTATTTTCTATTCTACCTTCCGAACGTAATGCATCATATCTTGCTCACACTTACTGTATTTTCTTTCAGCCTAAACATTCAAAACATACCAACAGCCCACACACCCCAGATACTGACAAACATGTGCACATCAAAACAACACAGACATAGCCACTCATCTTACAAACCATACCTTGATATACTTCGAGGGAAATGCGGTATTCATGATGATGGTAAATACAAGGATATGAATTAAATTTGCTTCACTTCTAATGTTGCCATAAACTGACTGGAAAATATGTATGATTGTATGCAGAGTCAGCAAGTGAGGTGCAGCGTTCAGTACTGCTGAGTGAGGGTCTGATGTTGGCTGGGCTGACCCATGATCAGCTGCTTGGGGTAGTGGGGGTCTTGGTATCACCTCCAAATCTCCCACCAGCTGTCATACTTCCTGCCACCACACATGGCAATCTTAAGAGGTTTGTCATCAACATATTTCCATAATAACTAATAACTTTCTTAGTTTTAATACAACTCTAATTATAAATAACCTGTATTATATAAAAAATAACCCTTAAGCAATGCAAATGCACTTTCCCATTCCTCTTATACACATACTGTATTTAAGGTGGGGGATAATATCGTATAAAACTAAAAGTTTCCCTTCTTAGAGGAGTGATAGACACAGCAAATAAAAGAGTGAGACCTTGATCCAGAAAGCATAATAGTTTAAGGGACTTGAAATTGTCTTGCTTTGAGAGAGAAGAGGAATAGAGACAGTACTGGATATTTAAAATAAGTGGTGTAGTGACCTGAAAAGGCGAATCTCGTCACTAGACTAGTGGAGTACTTCTTTAGCTCATTGTTAGAGATGGCGCCTCGTATGTGAGAGGTCCCGGGTTCGATCCCTGGTATAAACATCACTCCGTGTTTTAAGAGAGATCAATTTATGAGCCCCTACATTGGTGGCTATTCTGAGTCCCTACAGTGGGATGAAGCTAACAGTCAAGACTATGAATATATGAAAAGTGAATGGGCCTAAATAAAGTTGAAGATTATGATAGAACAGAGGACAGGTGTTTGGTAGAGCCACTACTGCTGCTGTCAGGGTTTAGCCTTCCATTTACAACAGAGTCCGTCCTGGACCCGGAAATTGTTAGCACTTTCAAATTGAAAAAGAAGGAAAAGATATAAAGTTATGTGAGAAGTATAATGTAGTGTACTGTAGACTTGTAAGATTGGTAGTTTTTCTGGTGTTTGTGTGGGCAAAATTGAAGAACTGTACAAGATGACAGAGACAGCTTTGTAAATCCTGCTACCTAGCTGAATTAGATTTTGCCTTGGGATTATTGCAACAAATACCAGGTGCCATAGGTCAGCCTGCAGTCTCTCTTAGAAGTGATGGCAAGATATACAGAATTTTTTTCTCAGAAATAATTAAAAAATATATATATTTTTCATACTGTATGGCATTATGAAGTGACCAACGCAATTTGAAAACATATCATCTAATTGTGTGTCTTGGCCAGGTTCCTGCAAGGGTGCCACACATTGGTGACAAGGGAGGTTGTGGGTGTTGGGGTGCAGGTGTTACAGGGCCTCTCTTTCCTGCACTCTCGCCTTCATCTACACAAGGATGTTGCTACACGCAACTGTGTGTAAGTATGATGTGGTAGTGAAGTGTGGGGCTGATATGAGGTTCCCTGGAAAGTAAGTGGCAGGGTGGTTGTGCTGGTTTGTGGTGAGGAAGAAAGGTTGAAGTATTGGTGCTGATATGGGTTGAGTGAGGAATGGGGTTGTAGCCTTGGCTCAAAGTATGATCACTGAAGTGGGAAAGAAGAGATAGAGTTGTAGTTTGGGGTGTGAATTTGGTGATGTGGGGTTAGAAAGAGTGGAAGGATTGTGGTGGTATAGTATAGTAAAGATAGAAGTATGGCAGGATGTATGATGTTATGAGATGAAATAGTTAGAATGACAAGGTAATGGAGTGGTAGTTTAGGATGGAGATATTTGTGTGTTAGGTGGGAAAGAAGTAGTAATGCTTGAGGAAATTTTTGTCTGGAGAGATATTGTAGAGTTGTTGTTATTGATGATGTTCTCCCTGGGCAGAATGGCCTCCTGCCCCACAGACCCCTGGTGCACTCTGGTAGCAGTGAAAAATAAAAAATTCTAGCCCTGTTGGTGATGGCTAATATTCCCAGAAAATAAAGTCAGGCCCCCTGGGCAGTCTTGTAGAGAGTAGTAATAGTTAGTCTTCTAAGTTTTGGGAAGATGAACCATTTCATTTCAACCAGTACTTTGTACAAATTAGAAATATTTGCTATTTACCGTGCTGGAGAGTCTGTAAGTTTATCTTTAGCATCAGTTGTATAGACAGATATCGGAGAAAAACTTAGAGGTACTACGCTGTTATTTATAGTAAAGGGTTTGGCTGCAATGCTATAATTATAGAGCTTTCTGGTGAGCACTCCCAGACTCTTAAAGGTAAACGAATGTAGGAATATATTTTATGTTAAATTCTGTGTAATAATACAAATTAACTCATTCTTATATTGTTGTTGAAGTTCCTCAAGCTGTGTGGTTGCACTGTAACCTTGTCTTTGATGGTCATTGCAATATATTGTACAATTTTTATTTATTATTTATTTTTAACCACAGAATTGCCATAGGCAATCAGTTAAGCCAACAGATATTTTTCCCCTGATTGTATACAAAAAGGTTAACACTGGGGCATGTAATATTATCTTTCCTTAGGGTGGATGAGGGACTGCAGGTGAAGCTAGGTGATTGTGCACTCTCTCGTGACCTGTACCCAGGTGATTACCATTGTCTTGGGGACAATGAGAACCGGCCCATCAAGTGGCTGGCACTAGAGAGTCTCACCCACAAGGTCTTCACTCCTGCATCGGATGTGGTGAGTCAGGACAAGAGTGCTCTCCGGTGGAATTTTGTGGATATGTAATTACATTATAGTGTATCTTTTAACCCCTAAGAGCCTATTGACTTAATATCACGTCACCACGAATTTAGGCCTTGAAGCCGATTGACATAATATAAAGACTGTAAAAAAAAAACTGCCTGGGCTATATCTGGCCACTTCATTGGTAACACTGGTTAGATTTGGGGCTACTAGTGTGCACTGACTATAAATACTGCGTTCTGACTCTGTGGGGGGGGGGGGGGAGGCGGCCTCTTTGATGCCTGCTCTCTCCCTACCATACCACCCACCAACACACCTCTCTACTCCCCCACACTGACTCCTCCTCTCCTATCCTTCCTACTCCCTCCCCCTTCCCGAGTTCCCATGCTTTTATAATCACATGGGAAGCTTATCTAAGTCACACACCTCGTTTACATGCGTACTGGGCAATACACACATATACGCACATGTTATATATAAATAACGTTACTATATAACTATATGTGTACAGAGTAAGCCTGCAATATGCTATTATATATGTATATTTATACCTAGAAAACTATAATTTCGTCATATATGATCATAGTTGATCATATTTTAGTGTAATAAATTACGCTATCACGTTTTCCTAGTTTTTTTATGGGTAACTTTTTTTTCTCGGACTTCGATGCACTCCCCTACTCAAACCAGTCGACTTACGAAACTTTCGATTACAGATTCTGGTGTGTAAAATCAAGCTCTACAAATCTGTAATAACAGAATTTACCTAAACGAAACTTTTAAAATCGCCCTGTTTTTGCGGTTCTGGGGCTAGTAGCGTAATTGGAATTGCGGCTCCTACGGGTTAAGACAATGTGATCCTAATGTAATTAAAGTCATTTAATTTGGCATCTAATAATCTGTGAAGCTGATTGTTTGGCTCTTTTCAGAATTTATGATACAGTCAGCCCTCGATTTTTCGGACAATTATTATCTGAATTTCGGCAAATCTAGACAAAATTTTGAGCCACTTTCCCTCTGTGAGAAATCTCGTGCCTCAGTCTATCCTACGTCCTGCCCACTCAGTGTGGCCGTTGCCTTAGTCTATCCCACGCTTCTGCTTTCGCCCACCCGTGCCTGCCTGCTCTCATTGAGGCCGTTGCCATAATCTCCCACTCGCCCCTGCTGGGGTGAGGGGGTCCATCAGTGCAGCATTTTTGATAATTTGGCATGTCTGCTGTAAACTGCAACTTTGGATTGAAGGGCTTTTACCATTGTATATTTTTCAGGGTCATATTGGTCTTACAGTGCTGGATCATTTTCTCCATATAAGAAAAATGTATTTATAAAGATGATTTTGTAATGTGCCCCCACTCATGACAGCACAAACAATTGCATAGTCCTGTTTAAATCAGAGTTCACTGTTGGTGCTGGACACATTAATAAAAAAAAAAAAGTTGCACACTTTCTTGAAAGTACCGATTATTGCTACCAATATAAAGTGCCACCAGTAGTACCACCAAAGTATGTTGCACCTCACCTTTGAGGGATTAATATAAAATTTTGTGAATTTCATTACAGTGGGGATTGGATTTCTATTGAGATTTGATTATGTGCTAATGAGTGATATCCTTCAAGTTATATTGCATTCAACTAGGGGGTAGATGAGTTTTGGAGAAGTACTGTATTGTTATGGTGTTACATGTACCTTGTATACAAATGTAGGTCATGGAGTAATGGGTACCTGGTCAAGCCTTGCATTGCAAGTTACAATGAGTCAGACCTTAAAGCTAACTGGCAAGCCTATCATTCATGTTATGCCAGGATTGGGAATGTGATAAAAAATGTTATGAATGCTAAGATAATGATGAGGTCTTATCGTGTGTTGTTAATGTTATGTTATTATGTTACAGTGGTCATGGGGAGTACTGCTGTG
Organism: Petrolisthes manimaculis; assembly: GCA_034508575.1. Classification (NCBI taxonomy): domain Eukaryota; kingdom Metazoa; phylum Arthropoda; class Malacostraca; order Decapoda; family Porcellanidae; genus Petrolisthes; species Petrolisthes manimaculis. Next base: position 226,683 of record JAWZYT010001726.1, read on the forward strand.
GGAAGTAATGACCCTGGGCCAACAACCCTATGCTGAAATTGACCCGTTCGAGATGGCCTCTGTTCTACGGCAGGGAGTCCGTCTTGCCCAGCCCATTAATTGTCCTGATGAACTGTGAGTATTTCTACATGTTTACCAGTTTTGGTCATTTTTCATATTTATGTTTATTCCCCTCTTTTCCCCATTTGTTAATAGCTCTATTGCCTTACGTCCTCTGGGAATAGCTCATGCAGTTTGAACCTCGAGGCCATTGTTGACTGAAGACTTGTGGGCCTTTGTAATTCCAGCAGATTTCAAATTGTAACAACGGACTTGGCATCAACGTCAGTGACATGTAGTAATTATTCTGAGTTTAACTCCATCATTGATAACAATTGTAGAAAAGACAATCTTTGTGTGAAATGATTCACTGTACTATGGTCCACCAAACCATAACACCACTACACAGAATGGGTTGGGCACAATGACTCTCTAGAATTTTAAAAACTTCTACATAGCCACATATGATGTAATTAGCTTTTTAAGGGTAATTTCTTGGGGAAAAGTACATCCTATGTGATGGATGGGGGGGAGGTATATATTTCTCAGTTCCAATATTATATGGTCCTGCATTTACATTTAACTGTGAGCTATGGTGTAAAGAATTGTAAGTGAAGGTTTCCTATTATCTAACTTGACACAGGCATTCTTGAGCCACTATATAATTATATACTGTACTTAAGTATATACAGAAATATGCATAACATGATTTTAATGTTTAAGAAGATGTTGGCAGATTGGGGGCTGCTTATTCTTCCAAACTACCTGTAGAGTATTTCTCAAAGTAGTCACTGATCCTGAGCAAGATTTAGGAGAATGCATAGGCTCCAATTTCCCAACATGCTACACTTTTTAAGTTAATTATAATGGAATATATTTCCCCTCCCAAGGTTCAAGGCAATGACATTCTGCTGGACAGCATCAGCGCGTGAACGTCCGAGCGTTGAGGAATTGGCCCTTTACCTTACCAACTTCCACCACCACCTTGACCGCTATGTGTGACACGCAGTCCAACAACCTTCCTTTCCCTCACTTAGATAGCAACAACCACAGGAGCCACTATCTTGTTACAGAGAGATTTGTGTAAAGTTATCATGGGATAGACAATGATTTAGAGCGAATACCAAGACTCCATAGACGTTGAATTAGGCGTTTATACCATATACCCCATGACATTTCTTGTACATGGACTGCACTTATTGTTTAGTTGTCACAATATTTCTCCCATCACCACTACCAACATGCTTCTGCTGCTGTCATCACTGTTGCATGTCAGCTGTCAGATCCAACATCATTACACAACCACAAATACCACTGAAATAGAGGTTTTGGTAACTTTGGTAGGCAAACTGTGACAAGACCATGTGGTAAACTTATTAACAAACACTAAATGAAGACATAAGATATATCCAAGACAGGCTTGGGGGTTGTATCATTCTGTGCTTGGTACTGAATTATAAAATGGTCATGCTTTTAACTGACTCTGATGTTGATAATGATTATGAGATTATGTGGTGTTTATGGAGGGAGGATTCACATCCCTCTACTTCCAGTGCTCAATGCTTTGTTCTTTAAGTGAAGACAAACTCAAGTGGCCATATTTATGAAATGTTATGGAGGACCTGTACAGTACTTTCTTTTCAAATTTAGATGGACACAAGAAAAATGAATACTCAAACTTTCTGTGTACAAAGAGATGGCAGTGGAAGAAAAGAGCGGTACACAGTCACATGGTAAATTAATTACAGTACTAACAGATTGAAAGATGATATTTAAACTGAGAAAATAGTTATGACACTAAATGTACAGTCTGGCAAAAAAAGTTTCGTTACCACCCCTACGGTAATTTTAACATCAGTAAGCGTGGTAGGTTTGGTACCTTACCGACTGGGCAGCTGGTGCCTCGTGTCATCTGAGCCAATAATACTCGGCCACGGCAGTGACATTTTTTTTATATCAAAAGTTTAGCTGATTTTAAATTAAATTTTGAGTGTTCAAGAACTCTTACTATTTAACTATTCATTAATAAACATAAGAAAATAAGTTTGAGTATTTTAGAACAAGAATAACCGTGAAATACCCAGAAAAAACAGCACTGAGTAAAAGAACGTCATCTCTGCTTGCTTGTCCATGAGGCACTGAGGGACACGAAGGGTGATGGAGGTATACAAGACACTCACGTCACACCTGACTTCCCAGTCAGGTGTACAGTACCAACTTTACATCAAACGGTTAAAAGGATGGTAACGAAACTTTTTTTGCCGACTGTACTATACTGTCTTTTCTTGCAATTACTGAATAGGTAGCTGCAGTAACTGTGTTCCAGATCTCTATAATTTTATATGAAATTTTTTCCTAGTGTATGTTTTCTTGAAATAATGGTTGCCATTCACTCAGTTCACAGACAACTGAAATATATCCATTGAGCCACGGACTAGTAATTTTCATGCACCATAATATCATTACCAATAGTCCTTTGGGTCGCTCTATTGTAGCACAGCAATGAATTTCTGCACATCAATAAGCTTTTGGTGACTACACTGGAGTAAGATTTATGTTTTGACAAAAACCCTAAGTATTTATGTTTATCAAGACAGTAAAAAATATTGGTACTTTCACTGTTTTCATTCTTTAATGAAACAAGATCAAGAATAAGTATATATAAGAGCAATATAAATTTGTTTTACCTATAACCCGTGAGCTGCTACAAGCCTATGTGTAGGCTCTGGTGAGCGAGGGTGGCAAGCTTCACTATTGCCAGTTTGCCTGCCTACCCAAGTGAGTAATTGAAGGTCACAGAGAGATCTGTCACATGAATCAGTTATCCCACCTAAAATATTATAAATCAAAGTTGTGGATGTAATTGTATAACTAAAGTTGTAATGTTTGAGGCAAGGCAAGTGACACGAGTAACCAGGTAGCAACTTAGTAACTATTGTCACTCCGATTTCAAAAGAATTTTTTATCATGTATGAACTTTCAGTTTCCAGTATTTTAGGGTATGCTCCTACCTTCCATTTTTCTAATGAGCAGATATTGGGAAGGGCTGATAAGATGCTTCATGTCATCCACCTCTTCATATATTTATAACAAATTTGTCATCACTAAGGTGGTGAGTAAATGAAAATTTTATCAATACATTATGCACAAATATGAAGTAAATATAATTATGTAAATTTCATGCCATTTTGTGATAGTCTAAATTTTGCGAGATATCAGCACAGGAGAATAAGTAGAGGTCTATAAAGCTGGATCTGTCGGGTTAATGACAATACTGGAACAGACATGGGGCGATTACTTGTAAAATATATTCGATTACGATTACATGCAATTTTAACTTATGATTACAAATTTTTTTTTTTTTTTTTTTTTTTTTTTTTTTGTATATGACCCGACACTGGACATAGGCTTAATCAAGCCCGTTATCATGGCCCAGGTCAACTGATGCTCACACACACACACGTCACGACTTCCGAACTGGTACCCAGCCACAGAGAGAGGGAAGTGAGGGTAATTCCCAAATACTGCAGCTGTTATGGTACCAGTGAGGGTGTTTTACGACGTTCGGTGGCCTTATAGATAGTGCCTGATACTCAAATCGGAAGAGTAAATATTCTCAGGCCCTCACCTGAGAGGATCGATCTCCCGACCTCTAGGGTATGAGTCCAGAACACTAACCACTCGGCCACCTCCCCTAAATTACCGGTATGTAATCAATTACAATTACAGTATAATGTAATTGTGATTACAATCATGATTACAGGAAGAGGAATGTGCATGGTTAATAACCAACTTAGTATTCTGTATTTCAACTTCATACAGCCAAGTAATACTTATTGTTGAAAAACATAAATTTTCAAAACCTCTAAGTGACCTTGTGATATTGTCAGAAGATTGGAGGTAAATGAGTCCTTCAGATGTTGCCACGAAACACTGTCTATATGGAAGGAGTTTGTTTCGTGGCATAGTCAGGAGGAGTCAGAATCCTCCAATTTCCATACACTATCACAGGGCCCTTAATGACTTTATTTAGACAAGAAAATGTATCCATTAATTGCATTAGCCTATGCTGTAGCCTGCAATATATCAATATTACTGGTATGTAAAAACTTAAACTTAATTATAATAATTTGCACAACTTCAGCAAGTTTCCTGTATCGTGGAAACGCAGTATTTTATTCTCAAGACATGGACATGGAAATTAAAGCTTGAAGTTTTTTGTTATACTTGATGAAAACTAAACTCTGGAAGGTCTTATCACTAAGCAAGGAGTAGAATTTTATCAATGTAATTGCCTTGAATGAAAATTCATAATTGTAAATAATTAACAAGATCATTTCATTATGTATACTTTGATGAAAACTAATTTAAAAGTAAGCACAAAGAGCTCCTTAATAATTATATTCTTTAAAACAGATTCTTGTTGTATTTATGAGGATAATCTGGCATCATACTCCTGGTGGTTGATCAGACATGGCCGACAGACCCAACATGTTCAGTTCATGTGATATTTATATACAGAATTGAATAGAAAGGTAAATAGGCCTAGATAGTTAGATAGAGAGAATAATAGATAGATGGATAGAATGAGAGAGAGAGTCTTGATTATTGATTAACCTTGTAGGTATGGATACATTGCCTATATGAAACAGTAGACTGACTAATGTAATCACTAAAGTAATCGTGATTATGATTACATTTGAAGTGTAATCAATTATGATTACTTTATAAAAAATTGAATGTAATGATTACGATTACTTGAAAAACTATAATTGATTACGATTACCCCGTGTCTGTACTGGAATATTTCAACAGTAAATGAAAATCTTAATGCAGTTGCAGCCAGTGTGTTGCATCTTTGCAGGGGACTAGGTTAAACAGGATGACCTAATGGATTTAAGGCTAACACTAAGTCAAAGAATGTTCCTGCAAGCAATGAGTACAGTATATATTGCCAGTGATGCCCAAGATCCTACTAATCAAAACAAGTACTAGTAGATGTCACATACTACTATGCTTTCCAAACTTCAAACTGATGTTATGTATCATTTGGAGCTACAGGTACAACAAATTCACAAATGAATCATTGGGAATCTTAAAATATTTAAGAGTACTTTTAATTTCAAGTGAAGGTCACAGTGCTCAGCAAATTAATAGGTATATAATTCATGTACATTATTATGTTTACAAAAACCATTTCCAGATTTCATGGTGAAATTATGTACTGTACATATGATTACATGTTTATAGTGTTGTAGAAGTTTGTGGTGAAACTATGTATGTTATTATACATGAAACTACAAAGGTTTACATAAGTGATGTGTGTAATAGTAAGGAATGGTATATGATATTCACATGATTTATGCTAAGGATTATTTTTCTTTCTAAAAGTTGTAATTCTATTAATTCATCATAAGTCCAAAGATTTGTATGCAACTTTTACATGTTGACATGCTGGTAGGAATGGGTGTAGGGGGAGAAAGTAAGAACAATATAAGTACTACTGATTCTTCCAAACTGCGCCAAGAGGCAAACTTCCTCAGTTAGTGGTCTGTTTTGTGGACACCACATGGAGAACTTGGTACTTTCTAATTCACCTATAGAATCTTACTCCACATGTTTTTAACTTGTCAGCATTCTATTCTTTGAATTTTATCTGATAGCTCCAGCAATGAATGCTTCTTTCATTTTCAGTGTAAACAGAAGCAAGAAATTGGGAAGCTAGTTAAAATTTCACTGAAAATATTACTACATATTATCAGGTATAGACTGACTCACAAATTAACTACTGTACTTGATGAAAATATACTGAGAAGCTGTTGTCGGGAAAGGCACTTAAACCTACATACAGTAAAGTGCCTTTAATGCATATCATATTATTCCTCAATTTTTCAATAATTTGAAATTACTTTGAAGTAACCAAAGTTGTACAAATACAGTACAATACTAAAATATTCTCTAACTATTTATCATACTGGCTACTGACAGTACTAGGTAGTACGGTACAAAGTCGCAATTACTCTGTTTTTATAGATACAGTATTGTGGCACCTGATCAGTTGTGATGCCACTTGTGTCCATGAGTCCATCCCTTGAGAATATGAGAAAAATGTAACTTCTTACCTCTTAACCCCATCTTGTTTGCCCCCTCCCCCACCACCTACAGTACATGGCCTTTCCAATTTTGAATGTTTTTGGCACAAAGACATTTCGTATATGGTATACGGACCCTGTATCCTTTACACCATATTTACCACTTCTGTATTTTTCACTTTTTATGGAATATTGTATCAACATCATGGTAATATCAAAGGCAGCTGTGCAGGTAGAGTGAAATACAATATATGTTAATTGGGATAAGACTGCAGATTTAGACATTTTAGGATCACATGTTTTCTGGCAATTCCTACCAGCATAATTCTTTTCAGTTAAAAAAGAAATAACCCTTGCAGTTTATCACCACCCTCTGCTGAATTTTGTTTTGCTATTTAATGAAACAAAAATTTATATATAAGCCTTGTTGATCATCAGTCTTTCTTATTCTTGCAACCCATTTCCTCTAGGCCAGTAAGCATAAAATCATCAAAACAATAATAGATCCAAATAAAATACAAATAAAATCAGTATAATATTTGAGAAGTGGCCTTTAAACTGAAAAGGTAAATCTACAGCATCAGTATTAGAGGCGTCACCTCGGTAATTGTTTTCATCTTGAGGGAACCTTCAATGAGCTAGATTCACATATATAATGTTGACAGTTAGTGCAGTTCATATTTCATAACTTTTACTTATGGCTGTACAGGGAACACCATGACTATATGAGTGACAGTTAGAGATACCAATATCAGTAACATTGGCCAAATAGGCAGAGGAAGATATATATATAGTGAATAAGAGACAATGTACAAATGGAAATGAGGCAGAGAGAAAGACATAGAAGAGAGGGAGAATAAGTAATTATAATGGGAAGGTGTCAGTAGACAATAATAACACTGAAATGTGCTTCTTTGGTTCTCTTCCATTTTACTGTTGCCAGAGGGATCAGAAATTGAGAGATTAACTTAAAGCATGAATTAACACCTCCGTTATCTGCAGTCAGTATCACAAAACCTGTAAAGGAGGAGGAGGAGGAGACAAACTCCAGATTACATAGCTGCTATTGACTGGAAAGTTAGGAGTAAGTGTAGCACTATCATGCATATGATATCCCACTTGAGCCAAATTGTAGGGATTTGTAATTATATTGTAAGTGTGAAAGTTTGTGCAGTTATGGAGAAAGAAAAAGTGCCCTGTTTTGAAATGTATATTCATATTGTTTGTATGTCAAAATAGTATTTTATTTTTTCTGTATTGTCGGAACTGTACAGTACAGTACTCTTGTTCTTATGTGGTTATATATATATATACAGTATATCAAGAAAAGCTGTATACCTACTTTCTTTCATATAATTGTCAGACATTCTGTAACAGGTGACTCCAAGTATATACCAGACCAACATATGAAAATTATATTGCTGTAGTCCATACCATTCCTTTAGAAAATGTTAACTATGTGATTTAACGGAATACGGGGTTGGAGGTATATTATTGGAATGATATGATGGTGTAGTGGTGTGATGGTATTGTGACAGTGATGTGTTAGTGGAGTGATAATGCAGTGATGCGAAAGTGGTGTAGGAGGTTTTTAATTTTTCTGAATACTTGACATTCATTCCTTCACACTTTAGATTTTCCCATACTCAGGTTAAGGTGTGAGGCCCATTAATTATGTATAACAACTGTAAATAATTGTAAATACTTGTAAATCTGTAGCATGTAGTTGGAAGTGTGTAAATGTACACGTTTTATGTTATTTATATAATTTTCCATGACTTGTCAGAATTGACAAACATGAAAGTTTTTTATGCATACGTCTGTGTGTGTATGTGGATACAAGACTTTATATACTTTGAACTCTTACTATTTAATTGTGTTGCATTTGGTATTTATTTTACAATAATTGTAATCTAAGAATATTTATTGTTTAACATACCTGTGTAGTACTCTGGCTTTGATTCTTGGTACCTCTGATTTAGAGTGTCTGACACTTCATTAAGGCAGCTTCACTCAGAACATATCTTCGGAATACCTACTGTACTCTTGAACATATTTCAGTTCACCCATCACCTTTATATATTCCTTAATAATTAGGCTACATACCAGTATTGTGCTTCAGCCAGCACTGGTACAGTATTGTGCCTTTCTGATACCCAAGAGCAATGCCCTTTCAATACCCACCAAAAATATTCAGCTAACACCAGTACTGTACCCACATGGTATGAACCAACATAATTTAGCCAACACTAGCATCCTTACAAGTCTTTGCTTTAAGGGTTTTGGTGTAAGATGAATGACCATGATGGGAAGATGCTGGGTGAAGCATTGCTAGCATATCACCAATTTTTGTGTGTGCATTTTTTTTTTTCCTTCTTTCTTTACAGTATTGCGGAAGATTAGTACTAACAGCATAAAGTTCACTAAATGTCCCAACCAGTGAAATGGAAAAAGAATGAGAGGTCCAAAATTATGTCCAGTTTCATTCAAGTTTCCAAAACACATTCTGCTTGAAGGAGGATAAGTTGTAGTAAGGAGGAAACATGGACAAAATTAGTGTTCCAGAGTTGTGTATATGGAAGTTTGAGAGTACCAGTTAACTCTTGCATTAGGGAATTGGACAGAAAAGGGGTGAAATTGAGTAGCATGGTGAGTTTCATGCCCTCCTTAGGGGAGAAAGCATATATTGAGAGACTTCAGAAAAGCAATGTCCTATTTAATAGCAATAGAAGAGAGAGAATTATGCAAATTTGTTGGATTAGAGAGAGGCAGTAGGGAATCGGTAAGAGTGGGAGAGTTGATGAGAAGAAAGACCTTTGATTCCACCCTGTCCAAGAACATTGTAAAGGTTGATCCAACCCAACACTTCATACAGGGATGGAGGAGTCCTAGCAGTGTGGGCATAAAAACTCTGCAGCACACCCAACTTTTTTCAGGCAGTTATAACTATGCATGTACAGTAATATGATCTCTCCAGAAGAGATACTGAAAAGAAGAAACAAAGTGTATTGAGAGTAGAGGAAAAATTGTGTCATTTAAGAAGAGAGCAGTCATTTGGAAGATTAGAGTGAGTTGAAAGATGAAGAAACTGTTTTGAAAGCACTTAAAACCAGCAGGATTTCTCTGCCTCAATCAGAGATGAGAGCTAGGTCGAGTCAGATATGCCAATGTATCGGAACATGATGAGATGGTTATGAAACCACGTGGCGTAATGTAGGACTGAAATGTTGGCAAATGAGTGGATAGTGGAAAAAGTACAGCAAAGATCATTGATGAAAAGAAGAAAAGAGTATGTGAGGACAAATCCCTGAGAAACACCACTGTTGATAGTTTTAGAAAAAAAGCAATGACCATCTTCAATGGTGTGTGTGGATGTGCGTGCGTGTGTGTGAATGTGGACATGTAGTGTACCCATTGCTTAGTTGCTTTCAAGAGCAACGTACAGTACTGTAGTTGATCCAAGCGAGTACAGTAAAAGGGACAGAATATTCCTTTATACTAGCTACATTATGTCAAAATCCTAGCCAATTAATATGAAAACAGTAATCTAATTTGAAGTCACTAGTCATAAGTGCATTGGTTTCAGATGGTATTCCTGTTTTCAAGGTACAATTACAGGTTTGAGACATAACGAAGTAAGTATGATTTTATATTTATTACAGAGACTTAACCTTATGTACGAGGAAATTGTGACTGAAAAATGTAAAAGTTTAGTTTTCTTAGTGAGTGAGAAACTGTGTGACTGATAGTTTTTGTTATCAATAGTTTAATCTATGTATAGGTATATATTTTTGTACTGATATAATTTTACCCTTATTTATATTTTTATTTTAATGTTTGTACTATTTTACATTGATTGTGTCCAAAACTTGCCACAGTATTTTTTAATACTCATTTCCATATTTAAAGCATGCTGGGTAAATTTATTTTCAACTTTAAAATATTTGCTGTTTGTAAAGTAGCCCCATGGTTTGCATAAGAGTAGAACTACAAAGTTTCATAAATGCATTAAAGTAGGGTGAAATTATCCGTGATGAAGCTGCAGCTTTCAGTTTAGGCATTTTGACCAAGATACAATTATCTTTCCTGATTTTACATGACAAATCGAGTCTTTCAATGCATATGGTCTCATCATACACATATCCAATTACTTTTTAAAAAATCATCATCAGTCAGGGAGGAGTTTTTTCTTGGATTGTTCACATGGTGAAACAAAGATGTGTGACAACATGAAGGTACAGTCCAAGAATTAATTAAATCTCCTTTGATTCTAAACAAATTTTCTTCTCTTACATAAGAAACTATAAGCTTATCTTGTTGAAGTAATATGTATAGAATATGTACAGTTGCCTCAAGGTATTTCTTTACCCCCTGCGGTGGCTGTAAAGTGCATGTGGCATTGCTGAACATGTTTGGATCACATTCAGAAACAGTGAAGCATTGTGTTACCCGTAAATATGATTCAACAGGGAGATTGGTCTCATTCATCTACTCCAGACACAAAAGAGGGGGTAAAGGAATACTTTGAAGCAACTGTACCTTGAATCCCTGACACTAAAGTAGAAATTAGGAAAAGTATTTTCTGTATCAGTGCTTCCATTGGCAACCATCTGTATGAAGAACATTTTTAAAAACTTATTCTGACTTAACAGTACAGCCCTCCTGTGTTTGTTAGTTACTTGTACAGAATTAAAGTGGGACAAATCTAGGCCATTTGAGGGTAGTAAAATGTGATTAAATAAGATGGTGGGATACACTAGAATGATTAGAAGTGCCAGGCAGTATTTATAATTTAAAGATCAGTCTGAACTGATTTAATCAAGTAACTGTCTTTATTAAAGCTGAAAGTGATATTCAGGAAAACTTAAGTATTGTATCTGAAACTTCAGAAACTTTCATTAGTACAGTACTTGTGAATATAAGTAAGTTAAGCTTGAGTGTGACCCTGTATTTGATTGAAGAACTCATCCAAGTTTGAAATAATATTGATGGGTAATATTTTTAGGCAAAAGTTGCAAGTTTCACCCACAGGCTAACTATTGACTTTTATGGCAGTTGAATGTGTAGAGAATTGGTGTACAAAATCAACGCTCTTTATATAATATATAAAAATGGACCAAACAGCAATATCTTCAAGGTAGTTGTCATGTTATATTTTCTGTTCTCAAGGTACAGTACATTCTCACTAAGGGGAGTATTGCCTACAATGATGTGGGAAGTACTTTATGGATTTGAACACCCCTTAGGACTCTACTGTATAATATAGCTCTTTCAGCTTTTCAGCTATCCCTCCTTTCCTTCTTTATCCTTTGTTCTTGCTGCCCCTCATCTCTTAAGTTTCCTTTTCCTTTGTGACTACAAGGTCTTTCTGACCTTGCACAGACTTCTTTATTCTCCCATTCCTTTTCTCCCTTGACCGCCTTCCATCCCTAGCCGACCTTAGCAAATTCACAAGACTTGTGTGTTTTTTGTCCCACATCGGTCTTTTGCCACATACAGTATACAGTATATTATTGTATTTCTTTGTATAGAAGTGAAATGATCCTCTTTATACTGCTTAACTTATGTCCACTGTTTACATGTATATTTTTGTGCCAAATAATCCCTCTGGGCTTTGGGCTATTTTGCATTGCTATACTAGTTTTCTGTAAGCCAGCAATATCATTTATAATAAATAATAATACTTTACACTTTTACTTGTGTTGTAATTACAGGTAGGCTGCTGTTGGCTTTACTCCCTTTCATGACTAACAAGTACTGTACCTATCACAGAAAAGCAGAGTTGTCTAACAAATATTGCCAACAATGGAATGGTCTCGACTATGAACTTTTGGGAAGGGATTGTACTTCTGGCTCCATAAGTTTATAATCAAGTCTTGAGTTCAAGGTATGTACAATAGGGGGAACCACAATTATATGATTATTTGTCTATATTTGCTATCACTTAAGTGCCATTTATGACTTGCAATCATTAGCATAACAATATTTGTTTATTTATGAATATTCTTGGATATGATTATACTTGGTAAAGACGCAAATTCTTGGCATATCCACTACACCCATAATTTTATAAAAATGAACAGTAAATACTCGGTAAGCCAGAAACTATTATGTGGGATCTTTAGTGAAGGACAGGGTTCGAAGTCATGGGTCTACTGAACTGAATATAATTTAAGTATGTTCAAAATTTATCTTTTTCTATACTATTTCTTCTCTCAACAATATTTACTTCAGGATCGGAACTTGTACTAGATTTATCATTCTTAAATGATAGTCTATTTTATTTCTAAGTTTAATTGTTAAGACAGCAGATGTGGCGATCTTATTACTTAGCTCGGTTATTATTAAGCAAGTGTCAGTAGCATTGATTTTCAACTATCAGACTTCTCTTTTTGTGTGGTGGATAACAAGAGTATATTTTTAACTTTGTATGACAATGCTATGGAAGTAGTGACACATTAGTGTTGGCACCAACTTTTATACTTAAATACAACGAGAAAGGACAAGATGTTTCTTGTGTTTAAAATCCTACCTTAATTAATTAACCGTTTTGCTTGCTATCTGATCTCATGCTCGCTCTATCAATAGCCAGGCCTAGGACGGTCTACTTTCACCCTCAAATCAATTATTTTCATTACCCAAGTAATAAAACGCAGGTCACTATTCAAATGTATCCCTGTTCTGTCATTTGGCTAGTACTGTAATATGAGATGTCACACTCAAGTTGATATTGTGATGTATCAGCTGGCTGAGCTGGGCAGGTGGTCATAATAATGCATGTAATCATTGTAGAAATCCCAAGTAACCTTGTACAGCTCCGGACAGATCAAACGACAACACCTCATCCACCAGGGACTTGTTAGTTTGTGCCTCAGCGGATCTGGTAACAGTTACAGATGGAGGGAGGAGGGGAAAATGTGGGAGGGTGAAGAATCATGGTGTGGCCGCCGCCACTGTAGCTGGCGGGGGGGGGGGGGGGGGGGAGAGACTTGAGAGTGTCGGCAATAGTTTAAAGAAATGCATCCTACATTATGTGGATAAAGGAGAGTGAAGACGATGGTGAGAGGGAAGAGTGTAAGACAGATGAGGGTGAGTAGTTTAAAAGAGATTACAAACAATTATATATTACAATTTATCTACAAAATAAAGGCGCTGTCATTATACTTGTTTTTTGGTTTGTCTTGCAGCGTCCATGATCATATCGTTCAGTCTGTAAGTATAAAATCAGCTTTGCTGGTGACAAGTCAACAAGGCAAATTTGGGCAGATGTTTTCCTCTACAAACAGGATGACACGTGTACGTGTGTGTGTGTGTACAGAGAGATTAGAGAGAGAGAGAGTGGAGGAGGGACTCCTGTCTCCACGGTGACACGGTCTGCGAGTTAGTTTATGAGCACCAGTAGGCTAATAAGTGAGCGTTGTTCTCTGCTTGTGTTGTTCCACCAGAGGAAAGGTACGCTTACAGTTAAAGTGGTATTCTGATTGTTATAGACTAGCTGTAGTTGTACTGCTTGAAGTGGTTAATGATGGTGTATTAATTTTATGCTCTGTTGTCTATTGATTATGTACAGTTGGCTCCACTCCCGCGTTGACCACTGCGCGTTGCCAATGTTGAGCCACCCAGATATTCGAATCCCGAACGAAGCGAAGCACTCATGATCTCCTTCTCCCCAACTCAGTCGCGAGCTGATGGGATGGAGACACGAGCACACTCATCATGGGGTCGCTTCTACCTGACGAGTTATGGGGAAATGAGAGAGAAAGAAGGGGGGGGGGGGGGTATTGAGGGGCTGGTGGAGGAAGAAAGAACAAGAGAGACGCCAATTAATAACCGTGGCTGTAGAGACGTTTTCTTGAAGATTGATGGTTGACTTTGGGTGAAGGGACTAATGGAGATGGAGTTCACATTAACAATTAAACTTATATGATTATGTATTGACTTTTATCATTGTCATCATAATATTATTATTTTCTACTTTCGTATGTAGGCTAAGTATTGTTCGATATCAGCAGAACTGTAATGACATCAGATGGGATGGATGTCTATAAAACTTGGACATACAGTATGTAATGAAATTGCTATACTCAATGATATATGCGTTTCAACAATAATGAATATATTAAACAAAATTATGAGAACCACAATTATCCATATATTATATGTGAAAAGAATATTCTGTTGAACGGAATGAGACAATAGAATCTCTCTTGCAGAATATAGGCTTATTTCTGGTTAAGTGAGGGTTCGAGTCATGTGAACCACAGTTCCATTTACACACACACACCAATCCCACACCTTGTAGCTTTCGCAGGCTTACCAACTTAACACATGGGGAAAAATAACTTGTTCTACGTTACATATAGTGTATTATTGGATTACAAGTAAATTTCTGGCCATAACAAGGAAATCATTAACACGTAGACATAGCAGAATAAAGCTAGTTACTATTTGTGAAACATATGATAATCAGTATTGACAACCTTTGCGATGTCAGCCTTCATAACCCTGCAAATTTATAATGAGTATTTATGTGCACACAATAATACAAAGGATTAATTCAATAGAAGACTATCATCAGCATCTTGCTATTACTTTTAATACTTACTTTATGATGATATTACTGCACCTTGTACAGTATTCCACAATATTTATATAATAAAACTCTTAATAGTGACAACATTAAAATAAAATACAATATACAGAAATACAAATTCCAGTTTCATTTCTATAAAGCATTACATATTTGTCTTTCATTCTTCTTATTGTTTATAATTATGAATTTAAATGCGGCCTATAGGCCTATATATTACGTCTAATTATCACCCACAAGACTTAATTATTAATGTTGGCAATCTAGCAAACCAATGTATTTTGAGAGCCAGAACTGTTACATATTATTCTCCCGACAAAGAGAATATATATGTTTGTCACCTTTGATTCTCCAGGTTTAATAAAAACAGTGGATTATCGGTAAATTTTTACTTAATAATTTGTTTATGTAATCATTGATTAATGTTAATTTGCAATGGATAACAATATTTTTATTACTTGAACATTTTGAGCTAATTATCACACAGTTCACAATGTGGCGAAATAATATCAGTTATATATCCAACTCGAAAACATTAATCAGTTATTACATATCATTATCTCCGTCTAACTCGTAGACACAACTAATTCAATTAATCCTACCATATCTTCACTCACGTCGCTCATACATCCATCCCCAACCACCATCATTTTTCCTTCCCATTTCTCCTTTCCATCAGTGAATGCTTCTAATGAAACTTTCAGTGGATGGTGCGATAGTTCTATATGAGTCAGAAGTGTCAACACTCCACCAGCCCCTCCACAACCTCCCCCATCTCTTCCTCTCGCTCTCCCTCACCTCCCCCCTCCATAACTCGTCAGGTAGAAATAACCCCATGATGAGTGTGCTCGTGTCTCCATCCCATCAGCTCGCGACTGAGTTGGGGAGATGGAGATCATGAGTGCTTCGCTTCGTTCGGGATTCGAATATCTGGGTGGCTCAACATTGGCAACGCGCAGTGGTCAACGCGGGAGTGGAGCCAACTGTACCACTAACTCGCCTAAATACATGTAGTCAGCTATACACGTTCCTACACAATATTGTTGTTTTAAAGCTTCCCTTGACCTTGATACGTGATAACTTATTAAAAGAAAAAACAGAAGTAAGGTAGTGCAGAAACTGACGGTATTTATGGAGAAAATATGTCTCTATCCGCTTCCAAAAATATGGCTGTAAAGTGAGATACGTATATACTTTGCATCTGAAAGATAATTTTCCGGTTAATGGCGACGTACGGAATAACTAAACACTTTTGGTATAGTTTTTTTTAAGGCATATTATATTTAAGGAACCTCATGGCTTGAACCAAAGTGTGGAGGTGAAGGAGTTAATGGAAAATAATTTTACCACTCATTTATTTCAAAGTATTATCTATAGCCGACAACAACAGATCCCTTATTAGTACCATTGAGTGTGTCTGTGTTTGTTTACTGGTAGGCTATAGTTTAGAACTTTAGAGGAATCAGTAGCCAGCTTCCAATCACCAGCCAGCTTCCAATCACCCACAAGAGAATTTCCCAATAAAGGACCCTGTGATCGTGTATGAAAATTGGAGGCTTCTGATTCCTCTTCACCATGCCACGAAACAAACAAGCTCCTTCTATATAATAGGTAGGTGTGTGTGTGTTTGTGTATATACGATTAGTGGTACTATACGATGGCTCTGTTGTTTGTCGAGCAATAAACTATTCAATTAAATTAAAACTATAACAACTTGGTACATAATAATAATAGTGACATACAAAATAACATATCCATTTAAGGAATATTCTCTAGTACCAGCGTATAAATTATTTTATTGTAAATTATATATGGGACTTCATATTAATGAAAAATGCTATTAAGAGTTGGCAACTTGGAGGTGTATTACATCTCCTAGGTTGGCAACTATACTGCGGCACTCCTCAACCGGAAGTGCTTTCTTATCTGAAGCTAATATTTTCCATCTTGGGTGGGACTGTGTGGCGAGAAATAATCAGGAGTTCCTTAGTTACACAGAACGTCTTTATAACTGTACTGTTGATGTATCAAAATCAATGTATCTCCTGATAGTGATAAACAATAATGCAGAAACAATCACTATTTGGAAGGTTTCTTAAGAAAATAATGTATTATTGACGAGGAGCAAGATGGCGTTAGAGTGGAATTTGAACCTCAAACTTTAAATGGATCTAGTTTTATAGAGATTACACTTTGCGTAATAATGGTGACCGAAAAAAGTGAAGCAGAACAAGGACAAGACAGTCCATTGCTTATATAGCTTATTTAGATGTAACAGACTATGTTTTTCATATGATTTGTAGTATGCTAAGCATTAAAGTTTTTTCACTTAATTTATAAGGAACAATATACAGACACAGAAGTCCAATATGAAAAAAAAATCGTTTAAGTGATGAGTGGAGAGGTAAGAAGGCGGCCTGATGGCGTCAAGGGCGTCGGAATGAGCCAACCACTCCAATAATAACCTCTGGTGTTGTAAATATAATAATAGTGATATTACTGGACTAAGGTGGTCCTGCTCCTGCCCCTTTTGACATAAGTCGTATTTCTGGCTCTCCAGTGTGGAACTCTAAGGTTCCTGAGGAGTGCTCTTTGCCTTGCCATTGTGTAAGTGGTACATAGTAAGTGAGAATATGGGTAATCAGTTGTGACACGACGGTAGGCCTATATAAGAGAAATACAGTACAAGGTAAAATTTCCTAGTTACATGTGCCAGATTTTCAGACAAAATATAGTTTTCTCTATAGTTTTCATGTGATTCGTTCGATTTTAACAAACATTTATTGTGCAAATACCCCATCACCCAAACAATGGGTAAATATTGAAAGAATTACCGTTATTGCGTACGTTTTTGCCTTCAATACCCACTTATTTAGTTTATATTTCTTCTAGGAAATATATTTTTTTCCAGTGAAATCCTGGGTATAATCCTGCGTACCGGGAGTAACTGTATTTATACATATTTCACTTATAATGCAATACTTTTATGGTTAACTTGTAGTTTTAAAATTAGTTCAACCTTACCTGACCTTACCTAACCTAGCATAGACTGCATCAGACTACCGGGACCAAACCTGGGCAAACTACCGGGAAATAACCGTGGTAAAGTACAGAAAATGAACGGGGCATAATACTGGGACCTAGCTGGATCTGGCAACATTGCTACAAAATGGTAATTCTTTCAATAAATACCCAAAATACTGGGACCTAGCCGTATCTGGTAACACTGCTACAAAATGGTAATTCTTTCAATAAATATCAAACAATCTTGAAGGAGAGCCTAATAATTCAGGGTTTTGGGTGGGGGAAAGTATGTTGAGTAATTTAGGCATTATTTTGGAAGTGTGAAACTAAAGAATGCGAAAAATTGAAAATCTGAACCAGCTTTTGGTAAAAGTTAGCTCGGGTTTTGCCATTTTGGCGAGCACAAATAGTATTAGTTTGTTTTAGAATAGGTGGTTCTCACCCAGCTGATCGGCGTGACGTCACGTATAAACAAACGCCATGATGGTTGGATGGTAGGGTTGCCATTTGGTAATTTTCATTACCGTAAGGAGGGGTGAGTTCGTACGTTTTTTAAGGTTTTTCAAGTCTCCTACCCGTGTTTTTTGGCTTATACCAAATGTTATGTATCCTATAGATAGCTGGCCCAATGGGCTATCAATTCATAACACCTCCAAAATTTTTTAGATTCTTAACTAATGTGGAGACGTGTCTGAACGGGTGTCCGAACCCCCCCCTGGGGGGGGGGCACTTCGGACATATAGGGGGGGAGTTCGGACCGCCATTGATTTATGCTGTTAATGGATAATCTTTGACCCTACGTTCTTCCTGGACACATGTGGGGCGTATTCGGACACCTGGCAAGTTTTAAAAAAACGTAACATGCCATTTTGTACCACTTCCTTTGTACTGGCGAGTGAACTAAACCTAAGATATCACCATATTATTCAAGGAAAGAAAGACTCTTGGGATACAGATTAATACAGTAAAGAACAAAAACAAATTAAAGCTTGTAACAATGAAAGACAGAAAAAAATTACCCCTTCAGGGTACTTTGTGTGGCAAGATATGAGCACCATTTTGTAACTCTACCCGGTACTTTGATCACAGTTTTACAATGTACTTGAGCATTTTGTAACTCTACTTTGAGCACAGTTGTACAATATACTTAAGGCACTTTAACTAAAAAATAAACATGATTATCACATAGAATACCGGTAATGACAACAGAACTCTACCTTGAGTGTAGAAAGAAAAATTAGGCCTACTTAGGCCAGCAATTTACATCAACATCAAAGATCATTTTCTCCCTTTTACCTAACTTTGGTTCACTAGAGTACATGACTATGTCATCTACCTCAATCTCACAACTATCGTCACCTGGAACACTGGAGTTCACGAATACATTGGGTGTTCCTGGAACATGTTTTAGGAATCTGACTTTAAGGGTCGGTATGACTTCAATTACTACAGCCATATAATAACGCTTTTTCTTTTTTAGTTCATTACAGATCTGAACTATCACCCAGTCGTGTAGCTTAGGATTTCGTTCTGACACTTCATTACCTGTGGTTTCTCCTGAGGCTTTTTCTGTGCTTTCTTTCAGAGTTTCACATGCGTTTTGTCTTCGCAGCTTCACTCCACGTGATTCATCCTCGCTTTCACTTTCATCTGCTAGCACTTCAGTTTCTGCTTCTTCAGTAGAACTCCCTTCAGTTGTTGTTGCCCTGGTTAAATCTCTCTCCTCCATCACTTGTATAATCCCTTGTGTAATCCCTCCTTGGATTTTGGGGATGACTCGTCTTACAGGCTGTCTCTCAGGGGACATCTTTCTCTTCTTACTGCTTGGTCCGTCCTCCTTTGATGTTGAAGGTTGATTATCACTGACTGGTTTTACAGGCTGTCTCTTAGGGGCCAACTTTTTCTTGCTAGGTCTGTCGACCTTTGACGTTGAGGGTTGACTATCATTGCCCTGTGGAAGTGCTGGGTTAGGGTCATCCACTTCATCACCACTCACATCACTGGACACACACTGTCTACCGGTACCGGTACTAAGATTTTTACTTCTTATGCTTTTCCCTGGGGAAACTGCCATCTTTTTCTTCCGGCCACGGGTGGGTGTCGATGTAGAAGGGCCATACCTAAATGTAGACAGCATACTGATAAGGGATTCATTTAGAGCTGGCTGAATCTGGGCATTTTCAGTGGTGGGACTGGTAACCCCGCTGGTGGTGGCACTGATCCTGGGGAGCCTTGGGTCATCAGAAAGGTTGGTTTCATCATAATTTATTATGTTTTCAGGAGGGACATTATTAAGTGTGTTTTCTAAATTATTAAAGAATGACCTGATGATTGTGGGAGTAACTTTTGCTCTTGCCACTTTAATGTTCTGAGACAAACGGTGAGAAAGTTCGTTTCTGTGCCGTTTCAAGAAACTCTTAGCCCAGTCACATCCAGGGAGATTATTCTTGAATCTTTTTACCTCCACACCACGTCTGTCAAGATACTGTTTAATGAGTAAACGCAGCTCAAAACTATCTAATGGGAATCCCCACTGGGAAAGAGTCAACAGATTCTCCACTACTGTATCTTCCTCTTCACTACTTAGCACAGTTTGTCCACCAGAGGGTTTTATATGTTTCCTTGTAACTGCATCATGAAGAGTGCTTTTGGAGAAGCCATATTGCTTTGCTGCCTGTCTTACACTCAATTCACCATTTCGTATAGCATCACATGCCTTTTGAAAGTTGGACTCAGCCTTGTCAATACGATAACCACCTCGACCCTCACTGCTAGCTCCTACTGCAAGTTTCTTATACGATCGTGGCATTTTAGTTGTTCAGTGGGGAGATGAGTCTTCTTAAAACTTATGAACTACCATACCAGTACCACTTGGTACACCTGTAAAGACAAATATGATTCACGTAAGTCTCAATTCTGGCCAATATAACAACATTTTAATGGATTTTACTCGTGTCCGAACTCACCCCACATTACACCATAAATAGTGAAGATGTCTTTAAAAACCCATTGGAGCATAATGAGATACAGGTAGGACCAGTTTCAACATCTCTATTTTCATTCTACTAAATATTAAGAGAAATGACACCTGTTATTGACTTATTGGTGCTCTGGTTTGTGTTTCCCAGGAGAAGTTTGACACCAGTCAGATTTTTTATCAAATTTATAATTGGGAGAATTATTTTTTTTATCCTACTTAGGCATTACACAAGTAAACGTTATCCCTATTGCAGCAAGAGGGAACCAAAAGGAAAAGAACCACCAAAACCAATTTCTGATTGATTGCTTCTTTGAAGAAGAATACTCGACTAAAACATTTTTTCGAGAAAATGTCCGAACTCACCCTGCGTCCGAACTCACCCCTCCTTACGGTACCAAATCAGGCCCAATATAGTAATGAAAAATCTGTTTGGTAATATATAATTTGATTTGGTATTGGATTTGAAAGGTGAACCTTGAATTGTCTGATGTCTTGTAGATTAACTTACCGTACAACACAACCTTCATCTACAGTTGTACACAACATACGCTACAACTGCTATTTTTAAGTGGAAATATTACTCCTATACCGGTATATTATATGTGTTGATATATATATATATATTTAAATTCAGTTTCACAGAGGAAGTCCATGTAAGGAATTTTAGACTAGTACTGTACTGGCATATTTCTATTTCTATCTATACTGGTACAATGATACAATGTATTAGAATGCTGATATTTGAGATGTGTTATTCCTTCCATAATTCGATTGTTTATATATGTATGGTATGTATATAAGTTTTGTTTGATAATTATGAGCTTGTGTTACGAGGATACATTAGCATCTAGGTGTACAGTATCTGTGTTTTGTACAGGTGTGTGATGCAGGTGTAACAGGTGTGGGAAGAGGATGTCGGTGTATGGTGAGGGCTCGAGGTCACCGCTGGAGCAGGTGTGGCGTCAGTTTGTACCTCAGGGTCATGACCAGGCTCTACGCAATGCCTTTTACAATGTGGCTGCTGTCGTCTTTGTGGCAGGGGTTGGTGCAGCGGCTTGGTCTGTCTATATCATCTTTCAGGTCAGTGGTCAAGGTAGGCAGGCTGTCAATCAGTAAGTCATGGGATGAGTCTGTCAGTTTGTTAATCTGACAGTTATGCTGTCAGTTTCAGTTATCTTTGAGGTCAAAGTCACTAGCCTCTGTTACCTATATCTCTTTTCTTTTATCTCCTTTTCCAATGGCATGTAACCAAAGATGTTGGACTGATATTTCAGGTCAGTCAACAAAGCAGTCAGTACAATAAATAACTTTTACATTCTGTTATACAGTAATAATGATGATGGTAATAATGGAGTACTGTACTAATATTACGGTATATTCTGATTGAATTGTGTTGCTTTTCTTTTCCTCCCTTCATATGTGAATCACCTCAATTATACAGGTAAAAACAATTGTGTAAATAATAATTGCTTGTGTAACTGCATACCCTCCAATAATACCCTTCCAATTTACAGCCGTTTGTGCAGCCTTTGTTGTGGGCAGTGTTGTGTGGGTCAGTATTACACCCATTCAAACACAGAATAACCAGTTGGACCCGAGCCTGGTTTGGGGAGATACAGAACTCTCATAGCCTGCTCTGTGTATCTGTCGCCCTTCTGCCCTTTACAGTACTTGACACAGCTTCTGAGCGTATAGGAAGGTGAGGATAAACTGAGTCAAAATTGCAATACTGTACTGTACATGTATAACTGAGCTCACCAGCACATTCCTGCATACTCGTTGACATCCTCATATATTGCTGTAGCCTGTACATAAAAGCTAGTGTATATACTGTAGAATATGATGCTATCTTCTAATTTCTCATAGCATTGCTTTTAGTGGCCAGCTTTACCCATAAAAAATGTACATTTAGTGTATGTCACCATAATATTATAATTAGAAAGTTGGTAATATTTTACATTAATATAACCAAAATTTCTTTTTTTATATAATTTACCTTGTTTACCTTGACATCATCATCAGTACCCATTTCCTTTATCTTTTTTAAAGGATGAGGGCTTTAGGGCCAGGGATGGAAATCAGAAATACAGTATACAGGAAGGTTGCCCGTTTCATGCAAATCACTGGGTTCCTAACAGTATGAACTAGGGGTGCAGTAACAACAGAGTTAACTGGAAATGTTCACAGTTAAAAGGCTCATGAGACCCTACTTATATGAGTGGCATTATTGCAGGTTTGTGGTGACACACGTGAGGAGTGTAGTGATGGTAACAGTGATCTTGCCATTGCTTTATATTGTGATCTACCACACACCTCCTGCCCTCACTGCTCTGGCCTCCACTCTTGTCAACACTCTCCTCGCCATCATCACTGCTCTCGTGTCTGCTGTTACCTGGAACTGTTATCTTGTGAGTGATTTGTCACTGCCAGGTCCCATCCCTACCTCTATATGTTTCTGTATACAGTAGTTCTCTCCTCCACTTGTCTGTGTAAGGCATTGATTCTCATAGATATTTTGCTAGTGACCCTATTCCTAATTTTTTTAAATTCTTCATGACCCATAGAAATAGATTCATGTAATACTTGTCAAAATTGGCCATTGTGCATGAGCAGTTAACTACATTGAGTTTTAACTTTTTACACACTCCTATGTATGTTATGCAGCTGTATTTTTGTCACTAGTTATTTTCCTTTTTTTTTTTCCAACACCTCCGATCCTACTGAATTCCTATGTCACCATGGTTTAGGGAACCATTGATAAACAGATGTGTGAGGATTTAATAGTTGATTGCTCTACTAAGCTGTAGAGAAATATTATATTAGTGTGTCTGTGAAGGTGTTGTAGTAACTTAGGGAAATGAGACAAAGCAATCGGATGTATGTTTATGATTAATAACTATAATACTGGCTAATGTTTTAGTGTTAAAAAGTTATGTGTATGTGATTCATACAGCTACAATATGATTACTGGATAGAAAATTTAGTGCTGCTAAAGGTGGGATTGCATGCACAATCACAACAGGCATTCTCACTTCTGCAAACCTAAACTTAGCATATACAATCCATCATCACTGGAGGCATCACTCCACTTCTCTTTTATCAGTAGATCCACATCTTTCACTTCCCATGCTCTTCTACACCGACTCTAACATGATATTCACAATATCATATTGATTGTGTTCTTTAACATTCGTATTTATATCTTACACTTCCATTGCCTTCAATCTTTCTGTCTTAAAGATATTCACCATTTCCAGCCACTTGTATTGTTATACTGTTACAGTACTGTGCTGTACTATATTATATACCTTGGATATTTCTATTAATACTAAACACATCGAATGGTTTCTCAAGTTTCATAATGTAGAAAACATATGGCTTTGCAAACTATCTAACACAATACATTTACTGTTGTGTATAAATATGCAGATGAACTGAATGGAGTTCTCATTATACTTTACTGATACTGTATCAGGGCTGTGATGACAGCTGATTATGTACAGATCCAAAAGAACACATCCATATGTTATGGTGGTAATTTCAGAGTGGTGCAGTGGTGGTGGTGTATGTGGGTACGGTGTGTGGGGGCTGGTCCGACCATACTGCCTCAATCCTCACCCGTCTCAGTGTCCCTGTATGGCTGGTAGCGGCTGCTGCACTCTCGGGTATATCTGTTATCTAGTTCATTATTGTGTTATATGATTATTTTGTCATCAATTTATGTGTGCATGTACAGTTGCCCAAGAAAAGACTGCAACCAAATTTACTGGTGTGTGGCAATATCTGACAGCTGCTCCAAAGTAAACACTCGTATTTTATCAATGGATCACTCAGAACCTACAACCTCTGTATGGATGGATATCATTGGCTTCAGTTATAATTACATTCATCCTTACAAAAATTATTGGTTATGAGTGAACTATTGATAAAATACGAGTGTTTACTTTGGAGCAGCTGCCACATATTGCCACACACCAGCAAATTTGGTTGCAGTCTTTTCTTGGGCAATTGTACCTAGTTGTAACATATGGGATAAGAGCTAAGCATGGACCACTTCTGCATCTTTGTTGTCCCAGATTTCTATGCTTCTGTGTGGAAAGCTATATATTTTGGTATTTTTCTTATCCTTGTGATAAGAGGAACTGTTCCATGTATTGTCAACTTTTAACTGTGTTGTCAACCTTGACCCCTTAAGACAGCAAATCCCTAACCCTTCCATTCCCGCCAGCTGCTAGAAGTAGCCCCTGCAGTTTTTTATAGCACGTATATGATTGTCAGCCCTAGGCTTCATTAACAAAAACCTCTAAACTGATGAATGTCAGCCATAGGCCTTTATGGGGTTAACATATAGGGTTCCTTGCAAGTTTCTTTCACATATTTCTATCTTGCACAAGTTCTTTTGGTTCAAACATTTCCATTTTGTTCCTTTCTTACACATTCACTTTCCTTGTCATATTCATTTACATGTTCCTTTGTCACCACTTGTGTATAATCCTATAAACATTTCTCAAAGTGTAGAAGCTGATAAATGCTTTGAGCCTGTTGACCTGTCCAGGGATCAAGTTCCTCAAGCTGTCTGGCCGAGCAGCCCCGACAGCCTCTTCTGTGTGTTGTATCCCACTACCTCTGTTGCTGTCCTCATCACTAGTGTCTTAAGCATTTCATACACATCATTCATTCCCACTCCCTCCCCTATATACAGCCTTGCATCCTCCAGCACCTCACCCACCCTCCTCTTATATACCTCTCTATACTCGATGTCATTCAATCTTCCACTTGTCACCTCCCTCCCTCCAATATATGTAGGTGAAAATGACAGTGGCATTATATTTCATATTGTTGTGTTGACAATTTTTTTCTGATATGTTTTATAACAAAATCAGTGTGGAAACATACTTAGATATGCAAATAAAGTGTAAAGGTGAATTTTGAGTTGCGGTTATTCTGTGTGGGCTACCTATCCTACCTTTTAAGGGTTAATGGATTATTTCAGTGATATAATTCCTTGTGCTTTACAGTATTGAGGAGTATAGTTGTTATCACTCATATAAGAAGAAAACATTTTTATGATGTGTGAACTATTGCAGGGTTGTGGCCAGGGGGTAGTGTAGCCATTTTCCTGGTGCTGGCTAGCCTGATGGTGGCTGGACTTGGTGTGGAAGTGGCAGACCTTCATGCTCAACGCAAACTGACACGTTAGTGACTCGTTTTTATTCACAACCACCCCAAAATTTAAAGCAAATTTCAGGTTTTACTTTTAATTTTCACAAAAATTTGAATAATTGAAAACTGCTGTACCTATAATATCGCTGTTTATTACCACACAAAGATAATGGCAATTATCAGTGAATGAAGTTGTAGTTTGAGTGCAAATGATATTGAGTTATATTATTCATTTTTGTCAATAAATCTTTTTAAATGCTGATGCTCTACAGTACATATATATAATTTATGTACAGTCGGCAAGCAAAAAAAGTTTCATTACCATCCTTTTAACAGTGTGATGTAATGTTGGTACACCTGACTGGCGAGTCAGGTGTGACGTGAGTGTCTTATATACAGTCAACCCTCGTAATAACGGACCCCCCAATAACGGATATCGCTTATAACGGACAGGGTCTGCTGTCCAGACAAACGTCCGGTCAGTCGGTGGCAGGCGGAGGAATACCCATAATTTCAAAATTTGTCCGCTAGGTGGTGTATGAGCCACATATGCCTCCCAAAGTTATTAAACGCAAGCGTGTTACCTTTAGTGTTACTAAGAGTTCTTATACAAAACGAATTAAATCATAATGAACAAAATTATATCACTGTCATCTGTGAAGTGTGTGTGTGTGTGTGTTGCCACCACTTCTCCCACACTCCTTCCCCCCTACCCTCAGTCTCCATTCACCCTAGCCCAAGGTCAAGGGAATAGGCTATAGGCCTAGCCTGCCTTGTCACCTTGTGTGTGACTCACTCGTTTTTAGTAATTACAAGTTAACCACCAGCTTCAACATTCAGTCATGTCAGATGGTGCATTTACAAAACGGAAGGCCATATCCTTCTATATGAAGAAGGAAGTATTTCTCGGACAGAGAAAGCAGAAGCGCTATCTCCCCCCTTCCCCCTACCGCCTTCACCACTAATACACATGCCGACGACTCATTTCAGTGATGAGTCGTCTGCGAAAACCTTAATACAAATTGTTGTATGCATTTAATATGCTTAATACGAATTGTAATACTGTATTTACATTTGTAAAGTAACAGTACAGTACACTTCTTCACTTTTAACACGCGTCACTCCGTTCTGCCTCTTCACTCAACTCTCCCTCCTCACTCTGCGGTTTGAGTGGGTGAGTGTGGCCACTTTAAATCCAACAAAGAGCGTTATTTAATCGTATCCCCCTATATATTACACAGCGTTAAATAAAAATCACGTTACTCAAAATCGCGAGAGTCAACTGTACTGTTTTTTGGCAAAAATCCGCCTATTTTCAAACGACAGACTTTTTCAAACAACGGACAGCCTCATGTACGCATTTGTCCGTTATTGCGAGGGTTGACTGTATAGAGAACCATTTCAATAACTACTCAAATAATACAGGAAATATAAGAGCATACTGAAGCAGGAGGGCGGGATGACATCCTCTCCCTCTAATGTTTGGTATACAACTGAAAGGATGATACGATGACCGTTAATATATAGGCTATATAGATGATCTGTATCGCCAATATTATTGTAAATGAATACCTAATGGCTCTCAATTTGTCTAAAACAGCATTATAATTTTGTTATATACATATATGCTGTGTAAATTACTTAGTACAGCAAAGTATTATTATAAAATTAAAGAATAGACAAAAAATTATTCAAGTAACAGGAGGAGGAGGGGGTGGGGCTGGGCTGAGTGAAGGGCGGGAAAGTAGCATAATGACAATGGTAACATTATACTCATCTCGACTCCTCTATATCTCTTTCATAGTCTTAGATGACGTGCTCACTCTACAACATTTGTATTATCATGAGAAAAGCAGTATATCCTACCTATTAACAGAAAATATGACTTTTAAAACTGTCAGATGGCAATCATTCAACAAGTAAAACCTCCTTCCCGAGATTACCACTAATTCATGGAGGAATTTGTAAGTGTTATAAATAACTCGCATACATTCCCCGAAACCAAAGTAATGACTTTACACCTTTTCTAATATTATCTGATGTTGTTTTCAGTTCATCATATCTATTTTCTCACAGTAGTTTTGTATAATTTTGGAAAAAATTGTAGAAGGTCAGCAGGAACTGCCGGGAAGACACGGGTATACCCTTGTCTTCCATTCGTCCTACCTATAGACCTTCGTTCCAATAACGGCTCTGACTACTGGTACCCTATTACCTTCCCCCGTACCTTCCACCCCCGACCTTCCTGACTCTTAGTACGGGCCTTGGTCTTTCTACATGAATGAGCTCACACTTCCATCTGGCCTATCACCTCACAAATGATGCATTTTTTTCTTTTGAAGACTGACCATAACTTAACATCTCCCACATTCCCTGTCAAATTTCACTACACTCATTTCCAAATACAGTGAAAGCTCCTTTATCCGGCATTCTGGTAACCGAAAACTTCCCGTATCCGGCATTTTTTTCACAAAGATAAATTTTGCCAAAAAGAGCTGTCACGCTCACCCACTCAGAGCACAGAGTGAAGAGGGAGTGACGAGTGTTAAAAGTAAAGAGAAGTGTACTGTACTATTACTTTACAAATGTAAATACTGTATTACAATTCATATTAAGCATATTAAATGCATATAACAATTCACAGACAACTCATGACTGAAATGAGTCGTCGTCATGTGTGGTAGTGGTAGGGGGAGAGTAGGGAAAGGGGGGGAGATAGTGCGTTATATCGTTTGTTTACATTTTATTAATATGCATACTCTGGTTTTCCTTCTCCTTTCTCTGTTCGAGAAAAACCTTCCATCCTGATATGGAAGGATAAGACCTTCTGTTTTGTAAATGCATCACCTGACATGACTGATGAGTGTTGAAGATGGTGGTTAACTCGTAATTACTAAAATCGAGTCACACACAAGGCATGCTAGGCCTATATTCCTTTGACCTTGAGCCAGGGTGAATGGAGACTAAGGGTAGTTGGGGAAGGAGCACGGGGGAAGTGGTAACAACACACGCACACACACACTTCACGGACGACAGTGATCCAATTTCCTGACATGTTTATTATAATTTCGCTCGTTATGTATAAGAACTTCTCGGATTTATTTGAGAGTCATCTGTATATATACATAAATAGGTATGTAATGATGTGTAAATAATGTACCTACCGAAATCCTTTGCATCGGGGTCTATTAAATCGAGGTTTAACTGTACTTGTGAAAGAATGTAGAGTAACGTAATTTTAAAGTACACTTTCTTGTATCCGGAAATTTCTCGTATCCGGAAATTTCTCGTATCCGGAATGTTCTCGGTCCCACTGGTGCCGGATAAAAGGGCTTTCACTATATTCGCCAACCTTCCAGCTTTTGATCATTGGTAACACTGTACAATCTGCATGTACATGTTCATGTGTTATGAGGTGGGCATGACAGAATTTAAACCAACTTACAGAAGGAGGAGATGCTAGTCTGTTGGAGTCGGCTCGGGTGGTTTGTCTGGGGAGTGATGCTTCACACACTTACCTCCCTGCTGCCTCTGTCCAGGTTAGTACAAAGAAAATTGTCATAAAGAACACTTGCCATGAGGTAAAATGTCTCTCTTTAGCTTGGCTAGATGGAAATTTAGCAAATTTTCTACAGTCCATGGAGTCAATTTCCCAAACTTATAAAAATGTAAAGATATAATGTATTTTATAATATGCTTTTCATGCTAATATTACTTATTTTTTACAGTAATTTTATTGTTACAGTCAAAAATTAATTTTGGTTTACATGTAGCTTGTTTCAAGGAAGTAGGATGATTAAGTATTTTCCTGAGGAATGAGTTACCATTAAACCAGTAAATATATTATATATATGGTATAGTCAGCCTCAGGAATTTGTACTTGTACACAGAGCATTGGTTTAAAGGGCTCTTTATTCTGCACATACTGTAGGCATAGTTCTGACTGATTCAAGTATTACCCAAATAATGTTACTGGAAAAGTTTGGTGTTAGGATATTAATGTACTAAATTTTGTTGTTGATACGAACCCTTGATGTCACAGTGGTGTACGAATTCCTGAGGCCGACTGTACATATACCATAAATGTTTTTGTTATCTTCATTCATAGTAAGTTGTTATGTAGTTACACCTTTTCTTCATCTCAGGAAGCAGGAGAAATAGAGGGGAAAACTTCCCTTTCCCCAGTTGAGGAAGAAGAGGAGGAGGAAGTAGAGGAAGAAAAGGAGAGGAGAGGAAAGAAAGCTGAGCAAGGGGTTGAGAGGAATGAGGAAGAGAAGCAAGAAGCAACAGTAGAACAAAATCAGGCAAAGGTACCATTTTATTAGTGTTGGATTGAGGAGGTCTGGATAGGTCAAGGGGTCTTTCTAGTGTGGTGCTAGTTTCTTCCTTATTATTAGACAAAATCTACAAGTTGTTAGTTGTGTAAGGGTCAAGTTGAGCAATATAGTGATACAATCATCATCATCATCATCACCATTTTCGTTTAACGTCCGTATTTTCCCATTTAGGATGGGGTTGGACGGGCGATGACTGCTCTCCACATCTGTCTATCTTGTACCATAATAAAAAAAATTATGTTCTTCTATTCCCATTAAATTCATATCTTCCATTACACACGTTTTCCACTTTTTCTTGGGCCTTCCCACCGGTCGTCGGCCCCTGACTCTCACCTCCTCCATCTCACTCGACACCCCCCCCCTCCGCTCTACTCACATGTCCAAACCATCTCAGTCTTCTCTGCCTCAACCTAACAGAAAGGTCTTCAACCCCACACATCTCTGCCACTCTTCACTGCTAGACCTCCCATCTTGCCACTTTATTCCTGCCATGTATCTCAGCATTCTACGGTCACAGCTGCGTATAACCTCTATCAGTCTGTTTGTCAATGCCCATGTTTCTGTTTCATACATAAGAGCAGATCTCACACAGGCTTCGTATGTCCTTCCTCTGGTCCTCAGCCCTATGCTGCGGTTCACCAATAAACTGGCCATTTCTTGCCATCTTCCCCATGTAGTTGCTACTCTCGCTCTTACTGCTCTTTCCACTCCTGCTTCACAGTCCAACACATCTCCCAAGTAGCAGAACTGTTGCACTTCCTCTAATACGCCTCCATTTACCATCAACCCGGCATCCTCTTCATCACCATCTCTATCACTACCCATCCCCTCCCTCACACATCTAGGACATACGAAGTTCCGTACACCTCGGAGAATTATCAAACCCGAGCATCGTTGGTGACACCATTTATTACACTCAGTACACAGCACTGAGTTTGTTCCCACTCCTCTTCCACAACATCCACATGGCCATCTTCCTGACTGAATTAATTTTCGAGCCTTGTTTCCAGTCACCATCATTTTTGTCTTTTCCATGTTTATTTTCAGCCCCCTCTGTTCCATCGTTTCCTTCCACCTGTTAAACATATTTGTTACTTCTTCCTTTGATTCAGCTGTCAAGACCAGATCATCGGCATAGAGCAGTTCCCACTGACCATTTCCTCTTGCCAATTTAGTAGCATCCTCCATTACTGTGATGAAGAGTAGAGACCCTATATAGAGAGACTGGACACCGCCATCTTTGCTCTTTTTTTAGTTTTCCGCGATACCTCTCAAGTTAGTATAGGAAAAATGTATAAGATGCCAGATACTACCAGTTAGTAATCTATTGTTGACATTCGTGGGCAAAATATTGACGAAAGTTGCATTCTTTCCATATACAGGTATATATTTTTTAATTCTATAAGATCCCTGAAGTTATAAATACTATTATACGTCATGTATGCGTTATTTAAAGCACATAATAGGACGTGACGAGTTGCCAGACGACGCTACTTAACCAAGGCGGTTGACTGAAAGACGACCAGTGTTGCCAGGTGCAGGGAAATTTCTGTTTTAGGGAATATTGAAGTCCACACATGGATATTATAATTAAAGATTGTTCAAGAGTAAACAGGGAATTTTCTATCAGACGAAATACCAAAAAGACCGTCAATGTTCAAGAGTAAACAGGGAATAATTGAGGTAAAAAGAGAAATTCTGATGTTGAAGTTATAGGGAAATTTCGTCAAGCACTGCCAAGCACACCTGGCAACACTGAAGACAACAGTAGTAGTCAATGTGTTTAGTATATCAGTAAAACCTTTAATACTACGGTTAGTTTAATTAATTTTTGTATGAAAATGGTTTCCGTAGGTGTATTACCAACATTTACACACTACTATTTACATGTTGTTCACATAAATATGAGGGAATTTGTCACAATTAATGGTTAAACACAGTATTTTAGTACTGGTTAGTCACCATACAGTTCGACATTCTGTAAGGCTTAGGGAAGTTTTCAAGGAATATTTCAAGGAAGTTTTCAAGGAACTCGAAGATCGACTAAAAAATATCTTTGCTGGTTTATCTAAAGAAGATATTGTATAAATATACAACATTCTAACGAGTAATTAGTCATGCAACATAGTAAAGGCAAAATATACATTATGCCGAACCTGCTAGCAGGCAGATACGAGAAAGAGCAAACATGGCGGTCGATTTAATCAGCCAATCAGCGAGCAGCAAAAAATTTAGGCGTCCAGTTTCTCTATATAGGGTCTCTAATGAAGAGTAGTGGACTAAGAGCTGATCCCTGGTGTACTCCCACTCCTATGTCAAAGTCTTCTGATGTTCCTGCCTTTGTTTTCACCCTTGACCTTGATTCCACATACAGAGACATGACTGCAGCCACAAGCCTTTCTGGCACTTTTTGTCTCCTCAGTGCCCACTCAATCGCTCTCCTTGGCACTCGATCAAATGCCTTCTCGAGGTCCACAAACACATGGTACAACTTCTTCTTCTTCTCACTGAACTTTTCCTGCATTTGCCTCACTATAAAAATTGCATCTGTTGTTGACTTTCCTGGGCAAAATCCAAACTGCCGACTATCCACTTTTATCAGTTTCCTCAACCTCTCCTCCAATACCTTCTTAAATAGTTTCATTCCATGCTCCAATAGTCTAATTCCTCTATATTTTCCACACTCCAGGGCATCTCCTTTTCCTTATATATTGGGACAGTCTCACTCAAGAATAGGTGCTGTGGAAATGAGTTACTTGAGAGGTGCATGTGGACTGACAAGGTGGGATGGAGAAAGTAATGAGAGTGTGTATAAGAAATGTGGTATGAGTGAGAAGGCAATTGGTATTGAGTGTGGAGTGGTTGAGAGAGTGAAGCGTAATACTGTACTCTGAGGTGGTTTGGACATGTAGAGAGAATGCAAGGTGAGGAGTTTGTAAAGAAGGTGTATAGAAGTGAAGTTGTGGGCTGTGGTGTGAGAGGCAGACCACCAGTAAGATGGCAAAACAGAGTGGAAGAGTATGTAAAGGAGAGAAACATGAGGGGGAGGGGAGGGCTGGACCGAGTAAGGAGGGAGTGTTTGAACAGGGAAGACTGGAGACTTTTCTGCCGTGGCCATCCCCTTTGGGGGAGTTCCCGGAGGGAACGAGGCGTCAGAGCTATAGATAGATAGACAGTCTCACTACTTTTCCAGCCTTCAGGAATTTCTCCCTCGTCAACTATACTTCTAAATACTCTTGTTAAATCTCTTATAACACCTGCTTTCTTTATCAAGTCACTTGTCATTCCCGTTGGACCTGCCGCTCTTCCATTTTTCATTCTTTTTAATGCTCTCTTCACTTCCTCTTCTGATATTTCTTCTATTGGTCCTTCCACCATGTCCGTGTCTTCCAGCATGTGTTCATTTTCCTCATTTAACAAGTCTTCAAAGTAACATCATCACCTAAGTATCTCTTCTGTATTTATCTTGATAACTCCCCTTTCATCCTTTATATACTTTGCTCCTGTTGCATCTTTACTCTCTCTCTTCATTTGTTTTGCAACTTTTGGCGTCTAATAGCACGTAACTCACTAAACCTAAATTAATAAATGATGCATGATATTGAAGTACAATCCTTTAGCTGTCGTCTGATGTACTTGTGAAGACTATATGGAGATATGTAGGATGGGTAGCCAGCTCAGAATGACGCAACTCAAAGTACACTTTTACACTCTTCTGACCACTCTAAGGATGATTCCACACTCTGATTTTGTCATAAAGCATGTCAGAATCACATTTTTCAATACAATAGTATAAAATATAATGTCACTCATATTTAGATGATAATCAGCACAAAAGCAGAGCACTGAAAATATATCCTCGCAGGTTGAGAGACAAAGTTACACTGGCTGGACAAGACTGGTGTGACTCATGGGATATACTAGGCACATACTCCCTCTGTTGTGAGCCTAATCAAGTATGTTTCGAGGGGGGGGGTGACATATATAAAAAATGCGTTGTTGACAATAGTCGAGAACCGTGGTCTCCCACACGTTTTTCCGCCTGTCGACAATTGTTGTCACCTGCATTTAAAAGGTTAATACATGTATATTCTTTTTCTTACTAACACCAGTTCATGCCTTCACAAACTCAGTGGCCCACATAAACAAGCTGCAGGTATCCTTATGATCAGAAAAAAAGAGATATATGAAGGTTGTTCGGATGTTGTTTCATGCAAATTAAACCCACTGCATGAGGTAACTCGTCAGCAGTTAACATAATGAAATGTTGGTACATATTACAATACTGTTTCAGCACTATGTTTTTTCTAATTTCAGGAGCCTAGCCCCATTACTGAAACCCCCCGCCCACGAATCCTGCTGACTGCCCCACCTGGCCAGCCATCTGCCCCTCTCCAGGCTCCCTCTACACAACCAAAGCCATGTAAGGACACTGAAGAGAATGGCAGCAACATCTACCTCAAGGTCAGTCACTCGAAGGCTCATTACTTGATGTCTTGATGTACAATACAGTTGTTGCATTGCAGTGAGCCGTATCAGTCAGAAAGTGTTCCATCTTGTGTATGTTGATTTTGCATATTTTTAAACTGCTAATATTGTATACCAGAGTAGGATAGAGAATTCCTAAGAAGCTGTGATTTACATTTGTAAGGTACAATATTTGGTGGAGCCTTAACTCATAATTACAGTACATATAGTCTGACTATATTGATTTTCCGCAGGTAATCAGGGCTGCTCATCTCCTCTTGGTTTTTCTGTTGGGGGCAGGAAGTGAATAACCTCTT
Source organism: Petrolisthes manimaculis (assembly GCA_034508575.1). Taxonomy (NCBI): domain Eukaryota; kingdom Metazoa; phylum Arthropoda; class Malacostraca; order Decapoda; family Porcellanidae; genus Petrolisthes; species Petrolisthes manimaculis. The sequence goes on from JAWZYT010001726.1 coordinate 261,692, forward strand.
TGGGATGGTTAGGCAAGTTCCCAGTGAAACCTTGCAATATGATATGGGAGAAGCTGTTACTTTCTTGCCTTGGCCAAACCTTAAAGGAAGTTCCAATGATAGAGCAAGACAGCAAGACATATGGATGACTTGTCTATGACACATTGAATATAATGTTATGTGTTGATGTATCAGGAGAAATTAATATTTGAGAGCTGTTATACAAATTGTGGAGGTGAAAAGAGGGCTGAAGCCTATGCTGACTGCTCTGTTTATCTGACCAGAGTGGCCATAATTTTTTGATAGATGGACAAGTAAAACATACTGTTGTTATACAGGGTGTAGTGGTGGGGTGTGTACTGGTGGAGTTCTGGCAGCACAACTACCTCTTGCCCCTCCTTCCCGTCGCTATGCTCTACTATTTCATCAAGAAAATTGGCAAGTTTTTCCTTGTTTGTTTTCTGCTGCTTCAATTTTTGCAACCTACAATACTTTGTGCTGCCTCAATGCAACTAGGTCTCATTTACCCTATTTTCTTTTCTTTACATTGCCTTTTTGTATGGTATAATCTTTTTTATCACTTTATGTATAATTGCATGCAGCTATGAATGCCAAATTTGTAACAATGTCACAGCATTTGTGGAAAGATAGTGCCTCCAATGATGATGCAGAGAATTAGAAACGGGGTCACTTTGCTTGCTTCATACATAGAATCTGCTCTTGGGGAAAGAATAATTGAAATCTATCTGTATATTCATACAGTATACCCAATTAATTACTGTACTTGAAAAACAGATATCTTTTGGTAATACTGTACTGTACTTGTACACTACTGGTATACCATACCTCTGTGCTGGAAATATTCTTGTAATATCAACAAGTTTGCTGTGGGTACTCCTTTTTATTTCGGCTCATACATTTTATTTTTCATAAAATATCATTAATATCGAGTCCTTGACTAACATTGCAGTCTTCGTCATGAAATTTATTTCAATTTTGTCCCAATATCAGAAATTACTTTTAGCACTGAATATTTCCTTTATAGCCTAACGACAGATAATATTGGCTCACGCATTGTCTCACTGACAGCATGGCATACTCTAGCATACCGTGCAGTGTCTGGTGCAGTAAAGTCTGTGAGTGAGACCGCCTCTTGCTTCTTGGCACTCCGCTCCCCTGCCCTCCTTCCTCCACCCATCAGAGGGCTTGCCAAGGTTAGTGTGGTTTCCCAGAGGTTATGCATATCTTTAGAAATATTCTTTACTAATCTTTAGTAGCTTCTATTTTGTACAGGTAGAGACTACAAGTAACTGTGTTTTATTTGCTACACAAAGGACATGTAGTACAGTCGGCCTTCCACATTCGCGAGGGTTATGGGATCGAGATCCTTGTGAATGTTGAAAATTCGCGAATGTTTGGTGCGCCCATAATATTTCCACACATACGATAAACTGCGACTTACGGTGTGCTGTGATAACATTTCCTTAACCTATAAATCATCCTAACTTGCAAACACGTACATGTAATCATCATGTAATAATGTACGAGTACAACACATGTTAGGGAATAATAAAGTTTAGTAACAAACTAAAATACTATATAATACTCACTATCGTAAGTTTTGCGGGCACACAGGTGACGCTGATAGTTACGCTTAGTGCTGTAGACTCGTTTCAAGTAAGGTAGATACACAGCTGATTCTCGCTCACTTTTTCCCGAATTTTAAATAAAATAGACCTATGGAAATTCATGAATGTTCGAAGCTCGCAAATGTGGAAGTCGCGGATGTAGATGGCCGACTGTATGTGGGCAAAGCTACTAATTGGGAAGTAAATATGAAAGTCAAAGTTTCTCAGATTAATTGTTTGGCTAAAATTATTATTCATGGCAGCTCAACACACCATTGCCATTGGTAGGCTACTTATGTTTTAGATTTTAATTGGTTGGATACATTCCAGAGAGACAACCTCATATGGTTGAAACTTTAACAAGCAATAGTCAAGATACCCGAGGATTATATTATTTGTGTAAGAAGGATGAGAATTGGATATTTTGTAAAGATACATGTATTATATGAGAGATTTGGTATGCAGAAGGTGGGCATAGAAATTTACTGTGAATTGTTAATGCAGATGAAGTGCAACTCGTTAAAGTTGCACTATTATATAAAATAATTATGGGTTTTTTCCTTTACAGCTGCTGGTACGCAGTGATCGGCAGCTGGTGGTTATTCTAGCTGCTGCTGTAGATTCCCTCATCACCCTATTACTCATTCTGGCTGTCATCTGTTTTGCCGTCACAGCTTCCATCTTCCTTGCCGTCCAAGTTAGTACCAGCTGTCCTTCAATGAGTTGGTTTGATTTATGTGGTGCATTGATACTGTGAAGAAGAATGTGCAGTCCTTTATATTTCACTTCAGGGCTAAAACCCTCCACTGAGGGAGGATGCAGATAGGAAATCCTCTCCTACACTTGCTTAGGGCAGATGTGTAAGGAAGAGGCAGGGTGCTTGTGATTCAATTAGAATGTTATATTTGTGTGTACAAGGAGTCTATAGTTTCTTCCTCCAGTCTACAACCTGCAAAAGGCTATGGTCAGGTTGCCTACCTACTTGTTGTTTGATGAACAGGGATATATGAGCTTAGGAACATTGTTCAACATTTCTGCTAACCATTGAATTGAGGCTGGAACTTTTCACTAGTGAAGTGAGTGCCATAACCACTGAACCATTGGTACTGTAGAGGTCACTAAAAAAAATAATCTTGAGATTACCATTGTCAATGTTGACATTTCTTGACGCAAAAGTGTTGAGAGAGTGAAACGTAATACTTTGAGGTGGTTTGGACATGTAGAGAGAATGCAAGGTGAGGAGTTTGTAAAGAAGGTGTATGGAAGTGAAGTTGAGGGATGTGGTGTGAGAGGCAGACCACCAGTAAGATGGCAGAACAGAGTGGAAGAGTATGTGAAGGAGAGAAACGTGAGGGGGAGGGGAGGGCTGGACCAAGTAAGGAGGGAGTGTTGGAACAGGGAAGACTGGAGACTTTTCTGCCGTGGCCACCCCCTTCGGGGGAGTTCCCGGAGGGAACGAGGCGTCAGAGCTATAGATAGATAGATAGAAAAGTGTTGAGGATGAAAATTCGCACAACAACGGAAGTTTGACTTCATTATAACAGATCCAGGGTGAGAGCATGTCTTTGGTGGCACTGGGTGGGCAGGTGGTAAACTCGACCCTGGCCAACAACCCTCAGGTGCTTCAATTGCTTCCGGCTGGGTTGGGGGACCTCCTTACATCAGCATTGGATGAGGGATATATCTATGGTCGACAGTGGATCGCTACTATGGTGGGTTACTTTCTTATTTTATCTCGATAAAAAATTTGGATCATGATATAGATATACATTTAATTAGTTTTAAAGTTTTATGGCATGGCTCATTCTGGAGCACCATGTAAAGTGTGTCTTGGCTACAAAAATCCTACAGTTTCATACGATTCTTTGTTATGCATTTCCTTCCATTCCTGTTTTTTTACTGTCAAGGCATAGAAAATAATTTCATATTGTATTCTCACATACAGTTTGAATTACTGACACCTTAATGTTGATGTTTTACAATATGGTTTGGGCAGTGATTACTATTGGCATCTTATTGTGTACATGTATACTGTAATTGTAATATTGAATTAGTGACAGTGTAACAGCTAAGGTCAGAGGAGGAGAGAAGTAAGGTAATGATTAACAATATTATAATAATTATTATTTTTATGATTATAGTTGCTGGACTGGTGCTATTATTATTATTGCTGATTACAAGCTGTGACATTCAGGTTACTTTACAGTACAGGTATTTGATTATGGTAATAACTACAGTGATGATGTTTTGGTCTTAGCTATCATAAATGAATTGTCGGCACCTCATCATGCATCGGCTGATTTAAGCAAGATCTTTATTTATTTATATTTCGCAGTCTAGACATGCAACTTTCATCTATTTCTCAGTTCGAGATTAATATATAATATATATGCACAGAGTTTTGTATTGATTAATCAGTGGCAGTGATTCTTCTTGATCCTGAAAATGCATACTGTATTTATGTACTGTATCTTTTTCTCTGTTATGGGGGTCATATGTTTTACTTTTCTATTCCTTCTGTGTGTATGGTATAAAACAAAACTTTGTTCCTGATACTTAGCAAACTTTTACTGTGCTCACTCCCTGGCATGTGTGGAACAGTTGGTACTCCCTCATGTGTGAGAAAAGTTTCCATATACTGTACAGTACTATAGGTGCCACTGAACTTTGGCAAAAAGGTTATTGTGCAATATTCTACTACTGTAATTAAAAATAATGTACAGCATTGCAATACACAAAAAGTGTTATGATAGTTCTATAATTACAGTATTTAGTGATGAAAATGTGAATTGTCTGTATCAGGGATTTATAATTTGCCAACTGGAAATATTTCAAAATACTTCTCATAATATCACAGCACAATAATCTTCTTCTGTGGGAATGGAACTTTAGCACCACCACCTTGTCTCCCTCTGGAGCAGGGAAGCAAGACATCCCCAAGTAATGAGGTATCAGACCCCCACAGGAAAAATTCTTGCTTGTTTCGGATTCAAAACCTGTGGATAAAAGGATAGTAAACTGAATGCTTCTCTGTCTCATTGTATCTCCCCCTTTCTCCTATGCTACACCCTGTGCTAGGTAATTGAAGGTGAGCCAGGGACCAACCCCACCATCAATGCTACCAAGGTGGTAAGTTGTCTGTCCCAGTTAGTGATGCTTTCCTTCTTCCCTGATTCTTCACCTCTGCCATGCAGTGTCTACCTTGTGCTTTCCATCTCACGTACTTATACTTTACTCCGTGCTACTGCCTCACATTTTATCTCTTTGATTTTCTTTACACCCTACTACCTCTTTCCAATCTCCTCCTTCCCTAAATAATCTCTCCATGATTCCTCCCACCAAGACTTTCTACTTCTTCCTTTCTTACTGTTTCCTTTGCTCAGTTCACTACAAAACTGGGTGTGTGAGTTGATGTTTTTGATTAGTTAGTGTGCTGATAACCTGGTCAAACAAGATACTTTATCTGATAGGTCAGGTAAACTGTTTTATGTTGAGGATTGAGATATTTTTTCTCTTAATTGTTATATCTTATGTTGTATCTGCTGTAGAGAATGTTTGAAAGATGTTGCACTGAATTGCATTTTTTCTTTATTACTCTGTATTTGTGAAATTCATTTATGTTTTGAGTGTAGCTCTCTAACCCTGACCATGTTTTGAGTTTTTAGTAGGGAATGCAAGTGTATGAGATGAAGCCATTTTTTATTATAGTTAGAGTTGTGTGTTCATGCTTTTTCAAATTTTAGTTTGTTATTATAGTTTTGTGCTTGTAATCTATTACCGTATTACAAGTACTGTGCTGTATATATATATCTCTGATGCTGTGCTAGATGCAAATTGTGAACCCTAAGCACTAAATTAGTGGAGGTTTGACTATATATATTTTGAATTGATGCACAACTACTACAGAGTATACACTGTATTGAGATATTACCGTATATTGTTAAGGATTTTTACAGTTTCTTATGTTGTGCTGATATGCTTGTAAAGCAGCACATAAAAATATCCATTTTTAAAGTTCACTCACAAATAGTAATTATTTAATTGCAATGGCTGTGTCTTGTGTCTTAGGATAACTACTAAAGCCACCTCAGGTTCAAAATTCGGTGCGATAGGTTTGTGCTGGAGCAAGGTTCTGTTTGTTTTTTATCACCTCTTCTGACATTTAGTGTACAGTATTGCAAAGTTTCATCATTTTTTTTATTAAGTACTGTACCTCTGCTACTTCTGACATACCTGTACCTCACTTGAATGAAATGGATTAGAGTTACCCAGAGTTACCCTTTCTGTGCATGGTTGATGTACACCCATGGCAGTATATGTTTTCATTTTGCACATGATTCTCTTGGCTTTTAAAATTTGCGTGAGTAAGTATATGAATTATCAGTACCGATATATTGAATCACTCCAGATATTGTACTCCTATGCAAGTTACTGTTACTATTACTTATTCATGAACAGTTGGATTGAATAAATTTAACTTGTGGTGTTAAAAATGAATACTGACTTCCTGTTTTGACTGTACAGGTGCGGGATATACTGGGAGAGACAGATGAAGTGAAGGCTGCACAGCTCGAGCAGCAAGTAAGTCAAAAGTATTCGTGACTGTTTAATTTATGAAAGTACTGTACCAGGTATTCACAATTTCATAACAGTACTTGGGTAAACTTTCACCTAGTGCTGTATCCTTAGCCAATTTCATGTAAGTACTTCAGGTATGGTTATACCTAGTACAGTACAGTACTCCCTCATTATCGAATCAATGGGGGTTACGTTCTTAAGATGGCTGTCGATAATAAAACCGTTGATACCGCATTATGGTATGTTAAATAAATGTATAATGATTCCCCCAAGTAGGGGTCCTTAACTAGATGATTTTAAGAGAAAATTACCATTATTAATGCATACATACTATGGAATGTGTGTGCACGAATAAAAATTCAATGAGTTCTGGTGATAATTAAACTTACCATCACACTCACCCTAACGCTCGGTTTATACACTCGTGATAAGCCTAACCCCATTATAGTGAACAACTTTTCACCCTCACGCTCCCTTGTTACACTCGTGATAAGCCAACCCCTTTATAATAAACAACTTTCACCCTCCCGCTCCCTCGTTACACTCCTGATAAGCCTAACCCCTTTAGAGTGAACAACTTTTCACCCTCACACTCACTTGTTAAATTCGCGATAAGCCTAACCTCTTTAAAGTGAACAACTTCTCAGAATGGGCATTTTTCATACTTTTAACACATATCCTGGTACTACATTTGATGTGGTGAAAAGTGCAAGTGATTGTAAGAGAAAGTGACAAAGAATAATGAATATAAACTAAAAAAATGTATTTGTAAGAGTAGAAACTCATGGATTATTGGTGATAACTGTACCTGTCAACAGTCACCCTCGCTCTTCACTCACTACACTCACGCTTTTAGGCCTAATGTACCTTTAACCCCTGCAGACCGGGGGGGAGGTAGTTGCCTCCCTGTTTTACCCTGCCGCTAGCGTCAGAATTCCTCGATTTGCCCTATATTCACAACGCTCACACTCTTAACCTATATAGTGTACTGACTTCAAAATTGTTCTATCCTTACCTTCAACTCTTCCTCTTTCCAATGGTACCATCGGGAGGGCTGTACGATGAATAGTTGTGGAGATAGGGCGAGTTTAAGTAGACCATGTCTGCGCTCGAATTTGCAGTGTATCTGTGTGTACGCGCGGGATAGACTCGACCACGGCTTAGTGTCCAGTTTCCCGCGTAACTCCCTTGTCATCTCACTCGTATTACTACTATTAGTATCGTATGTCATGATTTCAACATTAAAAATAGTATGAACACTTGTAGGAATATATCATCGTGTAACTGTCACTTAGAAAATGATAAACAAACTGACTTGTACCGTAGGAAACACGTATATTTACTATCAATTGTGCCTGCATGGGCGTGTTTTGTGGTGTTATTTTCTTATTACTACCCCATTATGTATCGTGTGTCATGATCTATACACTAAATAATAATTTGTAACCTTGTAGGAATATCATGGTGTCACTCACGTACATATATTCACTACGATCGTTAGAGCACAAATTCGGACAAGGTCAATTACTTAAAAATCGCCCAGCCATCGTGGGGTCCCAGAATCGACTGAGTGGGTAGCAGATCGATATTGTGAATGTATTTTCTCGCCCAATGACAAGAAAAACTAGCCCTACATGGCGCGAAATAGCGCTAAATCGCTGTGACGGTGTATGTCGTGACCCGGTTTCTACCGTATGACGGTCTATGTTGTGGCCCGGTCTCTAGGGGTTAAGATTAAACAACCATTTAAAACATACTTTTGGCTCAAGTTTAGAATTATTTTTAGTCACAAGAGAGTACGGTAGAGTAAATCCATCGATAACGAGGGAGCACTGTACTGTACTGTATATATATCCTTTTCATTAGTATTATTGCCAGGAATACTGTACTGGTGTCCAGAAAAGAGAACAATGATTTAAGACTGCAAAATTAAGGTCCAATAGCTCTGCACCATAAGAGTTTTATTATTAATGACATGCCAAGTTTGTATTATGATGATCAAGTGCTGTGAACCAAGCATAGTAACAAATTTTGATATTTCAGCAAGAATTACACCAAGGAAAGCATTTATAGGTAACTTCATATCTAGGATTCTACCTACCAATTATTTTAGTTAGAGCTGTCATTAAGAAATGCCTTTGTCTAGTCGAAAGGGATATATGATATGATAGCCCCACAAATTGTAGATAGAACCATCATATTGATCATGTCCCTGTCTAGCACATGAAATTTCTTGTGTTTTGGCTTTTCCATCCAATATTATGACTAGAAATGTCTGGAAAGGTCCTGACCTAACCAGTATGTTATGTACACTCTAACCAAGAGCAATCTAAAAATACCTGAAAGGCCCAGGCCTAACCATTTCCAGAACAAATAAACTACACATGATGAATATTAGTAATTTTAAAAGGTTTCAGTATACAGTACCTCTATTTTGTAGTGAATCATACACAGTCAAGCACTTTCAACAAATCCTAAATGCTTCCATAATACTTGTGTGTCTCCTACTACATTATCAATCTATATTCAGGTCTGATAATGTATGAGGTAATACTGTACTTGAAATTTATCCATACAACCACCATGACTATGACTGACTTGGGTTCAGGTAGTTGAAGTATGGGACCGTGTGTACCAGGCATGGGTGGTTGCCCACCCTCCATCCCCAGGACCACAGGTCACCTCTGAGGCAGTCCAACTCTCCTTTGACTCCCTGGTTGATGGACTCCGCAAGACTCCAGGTGAGTCACTGATTCTTTGTTGCTGGAACTTTTTTCGAAATGTTGAAACTTATTCCTAATGTCTTAGAGATTGTTACTAATTTGCTGACCTGGTACTGATATGTTGGCATAAGTTACCAATTTTTGAGATAACTATATCTGACTTAGAGCCAATTCTTGGTTTATTGGGAACTGATATTGACGTCAGACAGAAGTATTCTGAGGAAATCACGGCTTCATGAACTACAGTAGAGCCAGGGTGGAGACAAGCATTATTTTTGTATCATCTATATTAATATTCTATACATGTAATGTATAATGATTTCAGAAATGCAGTATTTTCTCATAGCTACCTGAAGTAAGACGGACAAAACACAGTATGTTATATTTTAGAAGCAAACAGTTGATGGATTATTTCAGAAAATGTGCAAACTATCATTGTTGTTACAGGAGTAGTGAGCATCTCATTTGTGACTGAAGTGGTACGAGAGAACCTGGGTACAGTGATGAGTGTGTTGGAGTCTTTGTGGTCTCTGGTGCTTGGTAACCTCAGTCTGGCTATCTCCACCCTCACTGCTGCTGCCTCACTCCTCCTGGGTGGCTCCCTCTCTATCCTCAATGCTCTCATCAGTGTGGTTAGTAGTGCTGAATCTACAGCTGGCAAATTAGCATTTGTTCAGTGCCAGATACTGTAATAATATTATGTTTATAAGTGTTTTTTGGCATTATATTATTTTGTACAATCATGGGAGACTGAAAGTCATCAGTGTTAGGAAAAAAAAAAAACTTGGTACAGTATTGGTAGTTGTTGAAGTTCCTCAAGCTGTCTTGCCTGCAGCGCCTAGCCCCTGAGGAAGGCCATGGCCTTTCCAACAGTGCCCTCAAAGAGTGTATGTTGTGTTGTTGGCAAGTGTGGTTGTGTGCATTGCAGTCTTCCATAATGTGTTTAATGGAGTGGGATGCTATGCTGCATCTTGGACAGGCATCCACAATAGCTCCATCCAGCTTCCTCTGATATGTCAAAAGGGGTGGGTGGTGGGCACATTGCAGCCTTGCTATCTCGGTGTGTGGAAAAGGTTCCAGCCTTACCCAAAGATCGGTCATTACGAGCTCTGAGCTCATTCTGGGAGGGTAATAGTTGGTGAGAACGTGTCTATCACGTGATCAAGATCAGGTGAAACAAAACAAACACACTTCACACACACGACAGTGATATAATTTCGTGACATGTTCATTACATTCGAGTTACGAACAATCGGTACATACGAACAAACTTCTGAAGTCCATAAATTTGTCTGAAAGTCGCTAGCAAACTTCAAATTTAGTGGACGTGCATATAGTTCACGAGTCTGCCACGCCACGGCAGCACCACGCTTTGTGACGCTCACTCAGTACCCACACCGCAGCCACTCTCCAGTCGAGCCAAAATTCAACAGCATTTGTTCGTCGTGTCGTGGTGTACTGCTCAGTAATTTCGCTTAAATCGTACATAATTTCATAGTAAATGTCGGGTGTGAAGCGAAAGATGGATAGTGAAGCCAATGGCAGTGCAAGGAAACGTCAGGCTATAACATTAGAAGCGAAAAGCTGTGCTGTGCCTGCCTTATCTCCCTGACGCACGCCCCCGACACCCACCATCTTGTTTGTTTACATCGACAGCTGACTTGCTACTACAATTTTTGCTTAAATAAAATTTATTTCAATGTTAACATTGTGTAAATCACCTTCAAATAGCATTGAAAGTGCTGGGTAATACAAGTATGAGTATTAAGTATGCTGTAAGCATAGGGTTTTATCTATTTTTTAATGTAAATGAGGCTTTAAAACGTGGGGAAAATTCCGATGGGGACCCGATTTTGGACATACGAACAAATGGACTTACGAACAGCCTCTTGGTCCCCATTATGATCGTAAGTTGGGGAGTTACTGTAATCGTTTTGAAAAATAATTTTAAGCTAATATTTTGGTAGCTCATTCTACAATATGTGAACACGTTCTATATAAGACCGAGGTGGACGTGTCCAATTTCTTGACTTTTTTCTTCTCTACTGTTTATATTGTATTCTTCATTTATTTTTTTATTTTTTAAATGTTGATGTATTGGTTCAGTTTTAATTAATTTCCCCGGTTTTCTTTGCTCTCCTTATGCACATACAAAAGTGTCTCATAGACACTAGATCTTTCTCAGCACACATTTATCTGAAATATTTGAATCTTTAACACAGACATTTCACTTTATCTTGCTTTATGCATGCAAGACTGTGCCATGTACAGTTGCGGACATATGAAATAGACAATCCTGAAATGGGAGGGGCCCTTATTGAGCATAGGGTAGGATGAGATGTTGTATGTAGATGCGACACGTCCTATTCTGTGCTTGATAATGGGCCCCGTTTGAAATGTGTCTGTTTCATGTGTCTGCCACTGTACCTTGAAGTTTATTTTACTTGTGTAGATTTAAGATTAGAAATGTAAAACCCACAGATCATCTTCATGTCATCCCTGTTCTACGTGTTGAGTGCCTCCAGCTCTGTGTACAAGCCTGTCTCTACTATGGCCAACCTTGCTCCAGCTCAGATGAACCAGTGAGTCTATAGGATGAACAGAAACAGAATGAGCATAGTAATGATGTTAATGCTTTGTGCCAGACTCAATCAAAAGCCTTTGACATGTCTAATGCAACTGTAGAAATTACATCATAGTTTAGAGAATGACCATGTATCAAAAAGGAGGTACACAAGATTTTCAGTAGAACTGATATGAAAAAAACTGTATTAATGTTCAGAAAGGAGGTCACAAGAATAAGGTGTATTCAATAATTTTGCAGTGAAAAATTTATTAAAGACTTTAGTTAGACAGGTTAAGAATAAATTAAAATCTTTAGATAGACATGAGACCAAAGCAATGGGTCAATAGTTGGAGGGCTGGAAGCGATTACCCTTCTTCGGAATAGGTTGGATAAAAGCAAATATACAGCAGGGTAAAAAAGTTTTAGTTGACAGGTAAAAATAGAGAGAAGTTTGCTATAGAAGAGAGTCAGCACTGAAACACAGTTTTTTAAAACAACAGGAGGACATATTTTGAATTGTTAAAATATTAGTTATGTTTACCTTCAATGCCAAATGAAACATCACCACCACCACAATTTCTGGCAGTCTGGGTAAAGCAGTGGAGGATGCAGTGAATGGTGTGTTCATTGCTTCATTCAAGATGGGCGCATTCTACGGCCTCTGGACCTGGTTCCTTCACTCGCTCTTTTCAACCAATGTCGTCTATATTCCTGCAGGTACACAAGTTAAATTTTTCACTAGTACATATTACAGTACTTGAAAGTCTTGGAGGTACAATTGTTCTGAAGCTTATGACTGTGCACAGTATATCCATATATTTAATCAAATTTTATTGTAATAGATGCTAATCCTAGTTTTTTCCTCTCAACACAAAATATATTATCAAATATATATCTACTTGATTATATCTCTAATAACCTTAGTATATTTCCTTGTCATTATAGTCTCTGCTTGAAACCTATCATATCCCATATAAGTTTACTTTTCCTGGTCATTACTTGGCGAAAGCCAAGTATATTGCTCGGCAATCTTGTGTGTTTGTGGTTATGTCTCTAGCTTCGCTGTCTACAGGTCGCAATTCTTGTCCAATTTTGCTGAAATTTTCACCACAGGTAGGCATCAAAATTTCTAGGTCACCTATTGTTTTTCAAGGTCAAAAGTAAAAAATTAAGATCAAAATTATAAAAAAACTGAAAATTGATAAAATCACAATAATTTCGGTTGTAGAGATCTGATTTTGATCAGACTTTTTCTGTAATAATTTATGTTCAATTCTGCTTCTAATGGTACTTGAGTGATGGGCGTAATCATAAAACTCACGATTATGACTGCAGGTCGAAAATCAGGGCGTCCGAATTTTCAGGCCATAATTCTCCACTTGAGTTTTCATCACTGTAGGAGTTAGTTTTAATCCGATATCGATTAAATTACCACAACGCTGATGTCACCAATTGACTTTCAAGGTCAAAAGTTAATTTCCATGCTTCAAGGTCAAGGCCATGACTTTTTCTGCCATACTTTTGCCAAGTCCTCGCTCTACGAGCGAATGCTTAATTTTTCTCTTCTCCCTCTCTCCCTTCCCTTCCTACCCTAAATCCCAGATTAGTACTACTGTACGGTACTTCCCTTCTTACCCAATGCACTCCCCTCCAATCTTTTTCATATTCATCCATCTAATCTCTCTTCCATCTCCTACTCCACCCCAGTACTGGGAGCAATACTTGGTGCAGTACCCCTAGTGGGCACATACTGGGCAGGTGTGTTAGGGGCAGTGGAGCTGTGGTGGCACCGAGGCAGTCCTGCCCAGGCTGCCCTCCTCATGGGTGCTCAGATCCTACCCATGTCATGTGTGGATACTGCCATATATGCTGATATTAAGGGGTCAGTGTCATTCTAAGTTTTGTTTAAAGTCACACTTTATGTAAAGTACAACTCTTGCATACAGTAGTAGTTATGGAATTATTCAATAGCATAAACATTTTTGCACATTATACATCAGTTTCAAAACAATACAAATATGTCATTCCATCATCACTTCCATGTCTCCATTGACTTGAAATGAATCCAAAACAGGGCACCCATCATCCACATATTCATGAAATTTTTGCATATTGCTTTATGTCCTGTAAATTATGACATAATACCATATTATAATCACACACTGCCCCCCACAGAGGTAGCCATCCTTACCTAACCGGACTAGCAGTGGCTGGTGGAGTGTTCTACTGGGGTGCTCAGGGAGCTATCTTGGGTCCCCTCCTATTGTGTATTCTCAAGGTGGCCACTAATATGTACTCCACTCTCATCCAGTCCCCAGCCACTGATCTCCGCAGGTTCAAGCTTCGCAGGTGAGTCTTGTAATGTTTAGTTTTTTATTGTAAGCCGCATCTTCCTAAACTGCTTTCTGGGGTAGATAGATTGTCTCCATATCCAGGGGCTGGATGAGTGATGTTGTGTTGAGAGGCAAAAACTCTACACAAATATTAGGATGTGCTAAGAGGAGGAGAGCAGAGTGATCGGGGGACAATTTTAAGCTACAGGAGAATGTTGAAGCAAGTTTTTTTCCTCCTTGCAAAGCTTGCACTGTGCGTCTTGCTTCTGAAAGTCACCTTCTACTCCACCTGCATTGGTGAGGGCCAATGACAAATGAGCTTTTATAGCTGAAATCTTTCAGCCAATGAACACAGCTCTCTTTTGATGGTGGGACAGGGCTAGGAGCTGGGCCGGTATGTGCGTGTTTGTGTATGGTTAGCAAAGCTTGAGTGCACACAGAGTTGCCAGGGTTGCAGGTTTCTTGCATATTTGGGCTAATTTTATGTGAAAGTTGCAGGATACTTTATGGAATTGCAGATTGCCAAAATATGGCAAGCAATATTGTGATTGGGTACTGTAAAGTAAGAAATATATGGGGCTCATCATGTCACATTCGTATATGTTATTGTTGAAGTTCCTCAAGCTGTCTGGCCGAGCAGCCCCGAGCTCCTACTTGTCTGAAACATGATGGTCCACTGGTCTTCCTCTTTCCTGTTCCAGATTCCTTTGTCCATCCATTTACCTTCCCACTATTCTTTAACTTATATCCATTAACAAGTCTCCCTGCAGCAGTCAGACAACGTAGTAACCTTGATGGATTTCTCTTCATTCATTGTTCAACCTCACATTTCTGAGTTTCTCCCATAACATTATGCATCATCCTTGTATCAGTTCTTATCCTGAAGCATAATTTTATGGTCAGTGGACATAATTATAATGAATAATGACTTTGGAAAGGGTGTTAGTGTTCAATCAAAATGTTTTCTGTGATCTGACTGGCAATTTTTTGCAGTTAAGAAGCTAAAGGATGGGCTCCCTCACCTTGTTTTCCCGGTAACCTCACAGGTGATGGTATGAGTCTCAGTTATGTTCTCACTTGTTGACATTACAGTGGTGGGATGGAGCTTGATTGTTAACATGGTATCACAGGAGCAGGTTTTCCTTCATTCTTCGGTTAAGTTATGCCTTTATCTGTCCTCTAGCTCATTTGTGAGACTTGAAAACCATCACAAAATTGAACAGAGCAAATCTAACCCCAGAATGAAGGATGAATTAAGGGGATAGTATACGTTTGTTAGATGGGAGTGCCTTGATTCCTTCAAACTATTTCTACTATTTTGTTTCTAGTCCTGTTTCCTGGCTTAGTTTGGAGGAGTCGAGGATCTCCAATGTACCAAAAGTATATTACCTCTTAAGGAAATAGTATAGTATACTTTTAGGACATTGGAGTGCCTTCATTCCTCCAAACTATCTATGCCAGGAAACAAACAGGACCAGATTAACAAAAATAATGGTGGCCTGTTGTTGCTTGGAATAGTTTAGACTTTAGAGGAATCAGTTGCTCTAGATTTACCTTTAACACTGTACTGTACTATCCCCTTAACCTTAGATAGGTAACCTTTTTTTGACATTATATTTTGGTAACTATGGGTCCATCAGACCCCCCAAAAAAGATAAAAATATTGAAAAAAATACTAACGATAATTTTATTTGGAAAACTTGAACATATATATGAAGCTGTATCATTAACTTTCATTTTTATCAACAAAGGTATGTTCATTCATTATTTTTTTTTTACAAATTTTTAAATGAAAACCTTGGCTGGGAGGCCATCTATAGTCCTCCCAAACCTGGAAGGTCTCTCAGGCGTGGATAATTAAATGGTGCGCTGTTGCCAATTTTATACCAAAACAAAGCTTTTCAGAAAATGGGAATGTAGCCAATACTTTCTATTATCATATTTTGAAGGGCTAACTCAACCTATATAGCTTAATATACCTAATATAAATTTAGATTAGTAAAAGTTGTGTCAATTATTTATGTATACTGTATATGTAAGGATATATAATTCATGTGACTATTTGTCCACACCACCATTGAGACTGACCTTCCATGGTGGGTGCTTAACCAGGTATGACGGTCACTGACCGGCCTGCCGCCTGACCCAAACATGTGACCTTCACCCCTCTCCCGCCTCAATCACAAAACAATGGCAATGTCTCATATGTGGTGTGGAAATAATTATGTAAACATATGAAGTATATAATGTGTATCTGATGCAAAACAAAAATCTGAATAGTGTTAAATGTAATCATTTGTTGTTTATGGTTTTGATGTTTGGCATATCAGCATTAATCACCAGCCATGCCTTAGAGGTCTTCCAGATGGATGGTTGATCCATCTGTGGACAAGTTATGAAAGAAATCAATTAAGTTTTCACCAGGGGTCTAACATGAATGACATTCTCACACGATTGGTAACGTGAGATCTGAGATACCCAAAAGGCCTATACAATAGC
Source organism: Petrolisthes manimaculis (assembly GCA_034508575.1). Classification (NCBI taxonomy): domain Eukaryota; kingdom Metazoa; phylum Arthropoda; class Malacostraca; order Decapoda; family Porcellanidae; genus Petrolisthes; species Petrolisthes manimaculis. The sequence continues at coordinate 277,998 of JAWZYT010001726.1, forward strand.
TGGGAATAAAAGTGAGATACGGAAATGCCTATAGCATCACAATAAAGTTCAGTCACTGTCAGGAAGATAATGGGAACTACAAGAATTTTCATTCATAAAAACATGCGGCACATGGAAAAAAAAAAAAGCGTCGGGCACTAGAGACCCCTGGTTACCTATTTAAATTAAGTAAGCCAAATGCTAATGTGATACAGTGCTCATGTTACCATAGCTTGTCACTGTCATAAGCCTGTTGCATTAGGTGAAGAGTCTCTACTACTTTTCCCTCTGCCATTCAGTTAGTCATTCATGCTTGGGCTACCAATGAACGGTAATTTACTGGTTCGCTTAATCGAGTGCATGATGAGAGTATTCCATATGCTGTCACTCCAATCTCTTCATTATCACAAAGTGCTATTAGAAAGTGCTTTTGGGCTGCATCCACATAAACTATTGCACTTGCTAAATGAAAGCTAGCATTTCCTTCAACAATATTTTGTTATTAAATGTCAAGGGGAAGGAATTAATCTGCAATTATAAACCTGGCCATTGCATTACTTATAAATTTATTGAAGAAAGTGATATCTTTCCTGTAAACAATGTTGGGACTTAACAAATTACTATGTAGTGATTTTGCATTGGACACTTCAATTTTTTCCTTCTGCTTTCTTCCATTCTGGAATGCAGCATAACACTTAATGTATCCCTGTAATGTATACTGATTCAGGAGTAGGGTCTGACATGAAAAGGATTAATCACATAAGCCTTGGAATGTCATCTTGCACATATTATGAAGAATTTATTAAATATATATTTTTATAGCTGGCTTCATAATATTGTAATACCTATAAATTATTCAAAAAGAATTATACTGTATAGAGTATTGGAGCTGTGCTGTTTGTGATTTTTATCACCAGCTATTGTATTGTGGAATACCAGTGACTTGTGTAATGTGGCCATGCATCTTTGCAACTGCATCAGGTGAGGAAGAGTTTCATTAGACACATGGCTTTAATGAACAGGCATTATAGTTTGATTGCATACCTTTGACACAGATGGCTATTGAAGTTATTGCATTTCAGAACACTACAGATAGTGAAATTATACAGTACAGGTCACTTGCCAGTAACTACACTGGGATTGCTGACTATTACTAAATGAGACTGAATGTTTCTCAGACCTTTGCATGTAACCTTCCAGCAATGAAATGCTTTTCCCTTATCATGATTTGTATAGGCTATTTATAAGGATATTGTTTTAGTTTATGATGAAATATTACCCTTAACCCCCTCACGCACGGTGACGCGATTAGCGTCATAAACGAATCGACCGTCACACAACTTTTTACTCGAATGGAGTCAAAATCCTTTAAAAATTCTCGAAAAATAGAGTTTCTTATATAACTGCGTCAAAATCGGGTGAGGCAAGGGTCTGTATGGGTCCTATCAAATAAACTAATTGGCAACTCTCTGTACCGATTATTATTTGAACGAGAAGAAAAAAATGTTCAGTCTCCTCTCAGCAGTCACCCTCAGAGGTGTGGCACGCGGTATTTAATTAAATTGTCTTGCTACCCAAACCCACAAAGTACAGGGCTCAATAAAATTCCTATCATATTGACGACAGAGTAAAGTACTAGTGTTGTGATTTTTTTTTTTTTTTATGTTTCTAGGAAGTGTTCAGAACTTTATAGAATAACGTAATTCCGTGTGTGTCATGGCATTATGTGAATAGGACTTTTTGCAAATCCTCTTTCATAATGATCATAATGGAGATGAAACAGAGATGATAACGGACAAAGAGAAAGAAAGTGAAAGTGAAAATAGAAATGAAAGCAATAAAAATGTGTCACCCACGATTGTGTCGGTAACACCAGCCCCTGTACAGATAATAAATGTAAGTACAGAATATTATTTCATATTATATAGGCCTATTAGTCTTTATTTTCTTATTATATGTTGCATAAGATTATCCTCCAAAGTATATTATGTGTAAATAATGCTTAGCAAAACCAAATGTTGTGATGGATAAATATAAAATATATAAATAGTTTGGGGAAGGCATTATTCTTGTGACTGACTGTACCTCCCACAGCGTTACTTGCTACTCACGCCGCCGCCACCGAGTAGGTCGGAGTTTTTCTCTTTTCGTTTGGAAATGCTTGGTGATATACAAATTCTGATGGCAATGTTAGAAAGATAATAAAATTTTGCTATATTGATGTGTATAACAAAAAATGTTGGCTCGGAAAATCTTGAGGTAGGAGAGTGTGAACGCAAAGTACAACAATTTATTCTTTATACTGTACTATTCTTTATTCCAATTGATGAACGGTCACTATTATGGCATATTTCTATGATTTTTTTTCTTTGATGTTGTAGCACAATATCTTACTAAACCAATGACACATAATTTAGGCAGAGAAGTTTAATTTTGTGGCTGAAATTGACATAATATAATATAGTTTTCGTCTCGTTCCAACGCACTCAATCTGGCTTTCACAGGGGGCTAAATGCGTGTCGTCGTGGAATAGATATTGGAAATATTTTCTCGTGCGTGAGGGGGTTAATATATGTATCACTATATATTATTACCAGCAGTATATTTTAATTTTATATTTATTCTTAATAGTACTGCTTGATGTTTTTCTTGTTTATGTATTTATTTTGATATTGTTACTATGGACATGAGCTAATGTTTCTACTGAACTGACAAAGTTTAGCTGACTGTTTTCTCCATTGTCATTAGAAGAACATGTTTCAGCAATTTTTTATCAGTCAAAGTTTTTTTTATCTGTACATCGTGATATATTCATCTCTTATGTTTGAAAGAGTTAATTCCTGCTATGAATGAATATCAGTCTGTGATAGAATTTCTCAGATATCAATATTACTGTTATGCTAGTGAAAACCTAGAAAATAAATGTGAGAATGGCAGCCTTTGAAATTCAGTTTCTTGACATAGAAATTAACACAAATATCATGGATAGGAAAAGTGTATGTAAACTTCTTTAGAATGGAGGAATATAATGAAGATGTGCTATTAGAGTGACTTTGTGGATAGAAGGAAATAGTCTGAGATGGTACAGACTGGCACCAACTGTGCAAAGAATTGAGGATAACAGGTTGTTTAAATGAGTTTTAATCAGTGGAAAAGAAGATAGAGCAATGACAGGTTTTAAGGTTTGTAATAATTAGCACGATATTAAAATAGGCGATGACACCAGTCAATGCTGCCTCTTTTCAGGAACCCAACTATAAACTGAATGGAAGGCGATGCACAAGATAACTCCCAACAATGCTGGTATGCCTCCCTTTTTTCTTTCAACACTAATATTATTCAGCTTTTTGCTCCCTAATATCATTTTAACAATGAATTTCTTACTGAAATTAAGCTGTTTCCAAATAAAGGTTGTGATTTGAGCTGCATTTTTTGCATTTTAGAAATTGAATCTGTATCTTTTAAAACTAATGAAAAACTTAGCAAATTTGCTCTCGAACCCTGAAAAATGGAGATTTGAGCCCCTGTAGATTGCTTGGAAAGTCAGGCTCACCTGGGCCCATCTGTAGTTGCCTGCTCTATCATCAATAAATCATATAGGTACTGGTACATCATCAGTAATTGCACTATTCTATCAGCCCTAATATGCTGCTAAACTAAAATAATTTGTGCATGAATCCAGTACTATCCAGTTGATGCTTGGTGATCAATTGAAATCTAAGGTACGTACAATTTACACACTGACGCTGTTCATATTAAAAACTTTTGTCCTGTATATTTAATTAACCTTTTCCATCACCTGGATTCAGTAATAAACTTTCTGTTTAATTTTCTCTTCTCTTAGTATGATTGGATGCCTGGGTCATGACTTCGCTGTGCTGGATAATTGTTACATTTTCCTGTACAAAAATATGTTTCAGACCTCTAAATGCTGACTTTGACATACATGCGCTAACCATCTTTACACTGAAATATCAACTATGTAGAATACAGTGTGATATCATCCATCCCTGCATTTCTAACCATGATAAGTTTTTTTTTTATAATGGTCAACAAATATTAGAAACCATTTGTTGTAGGAAATACAGCATTAACATACCATAGAGCATGTATTGTATGAGTATGTTTTGAAAGTAAAAAGTTTGCATGTTGCCAACAATATACAGGATAATGCTTGCATGTATAATTGCTTTAAACATCATTATTAATACTTAACCATTTGAGAATACATGTATATACTGATTAACATGCAAATTATCTCACTTCAGAGTTATCTGAAATTTGTTTCAGTTGCAAAAATTAATTTGGATTTCTTTAAAGTACAGTATTTACAGTAACAGCTTTTGTGTGGCAGAACTTTCAAACATGCATAATATCCACGAACACACATTTTAGAAAATCCTCTTTAAATATGTCATTAAATCAATTTAATGTTGACATTCATATACTGTATACAATTGTCAGCTCTTCAAATTAATGATATACTGTACTGTATGTTACACTAAGAACTGTATCCATGCCTAGCCACTTACCGCCCTATGCTATTTAAGCGAATGATTTGTTATTAGCAAATTGGAGGGCCATTTAGTCCTTACATTTTAATTAGGATGGAAAAGCATCATAGATATCTGACTACAAATTCAGGTTCTTCATTGTATAATGTACTTTTAACAGTGCATACAGTAGATTCTAAATTCAGTAGTTATGTCCTGGGTAGCATATAATACCAGCATTCTTTTTCCATCCAGATGCCAGAGTGATGTCGCAATGTAGTCCATCCCATTCAACAATTCTGCTTCACATAGAGAGGAGAGGGGGAGCACATACCACACGCGCCTGCTGACGTCAGTACAGTATAGTGTTTTTTCTGATGCTGATAATATACTGTTACTTTCTTATGTATGTAAAAACTTTTGGGGGAAATGAGTATGTACATGGATGGTTTTCATACACACAAACCATTATTGTCAGTTCAAATGCTCCAACAAGTATTCAGACATTGGAAACTTTCACTATCAGCTGTAGAAAAGCTACATACTGTATTGGCAACTGTGCACCTACCCCCTGTTGTAGGTCTGTTAGTCGCTCAGGTTTCGCCACATTATAATGAGACTCATCAAATTCAGCTGAGCTATATATACTGTAGTTACTGATTCACAGATAAGATTTTATTACTGTAATATTGCTGTGCTAGATGGTGGTCATGATTCTCATGTTGATCCATTTGTATAGTACTTGGTGGATTAAATGTGACCTCAAGGGCTCTCACTAAGTTGCTGAAATCTAAATAGAATTATCCATTTTCGGTGCTAACATATACACAATAATTATTCTGTGATTCTCATCTGCAGCAAATCAATGTTTATTATTTGGATATGTTGCAGAAAAGTACCTTGAGTGTAAATCCAAAGTAGGTCGGCACACATCAATGGAGATATGCAGTGTGAGTTGTCAAGAACCTTAATTAACACATCCTCAGGCATATCTTCCTCGCCCAGCGTAATTTCAGTCAGTGTGATTTTACTCTGATATTGTCCCTAAAGTTAGCATGCTAAAGGATTATGTAAATCTCTCAAATTATAATTTATTCTATTAGCATTAATTCTTCTCTTTTCTAAATGCAGTCAAACTTCCATTAACACATGAATTACTGTACTTCCAGAACCCTACTGCTTCAACAGTAGTCTTAAATAACCCTCTTTTGTACTCACCACAGCCCAAAGTCCACTTTCTATAATTCACTTTGAAAATTACATTATAAAGTAATGTAGCTTAAATTTATTGTACAGTTGCTCGCAGATGACTCGAGGTCACCTCATTCACCAATATACTGAATGAGGTGGCCTCGAGTCAACTGCGCGCAACTGTACATCAGGACAAGGGCTGGCTACATGAAGATGGGTAGAGTATAGAGTTGTAGTTAAATAAAATCTTTATTAGTCCACTTTACTCAACATTTGCACATCATCTTTCACATTCTCTATCTCCTCTTCTCCCTGTCATTGAACATCTTGCCAAAGTGAAGCTGTTCTTTTCCAAGTGACGTAGTGAGTAGTGCCTACCTGCTTTGTTTCACTCTCTCGGTGTGCATACAATTGTTGATGCCATCGACAATCTACTTAATCATGTTGTTACCTCTTGGAAGAGATAGGTCAAAATCCATGATAAATTCCTTCAGGCACTCCAATTAACTGTAGTCTGTCTACAGGCAACTGATCTCTAGCCATGAGGCTCTGACTCGTATTTCACCACCCGCAATTCTGCTAAATCAGGCCAGATCCACATTACTCTGTCTTATGTGTCAACTATTTACTACTAAATAAACTTGCTAGACTTGGCAGTGCTGTGGGTGGAGAAAATACCAGTCTGGACCCTCACTCAGCGGTCGGTTTCCTGTAGACGGACTATTAGGATCTGTGAAAGGGCAAGTGTGGAATGGGTGGCTATGATGGTGGCAGGTCATCATTATAACACCACTTCTTTCTCTTCCAAAATATGATTGGCGAGAAGCCATCTGAAGTCTGTAGAATGTCTAAAATCTGGCTGTGCTTAGCAAATACAAGTTCAGCTACACAACTTCAACTCACTCAGTTATATAAAATTGCAGTACCGGAGGTTCTCCTGTATTGAAGAGCAATGTTCTTTTAGCAAAATTATACTGTACATGATGAGAATTGTGAAGATAAAATGCATGTTAATTAACAGAGGTTTGACTGTAACGTAGTAGTATTCCAGGATAATTTTTATCCTCATTTGCTGATCTACAGTGTTTGTCTCATAAACTTGAGTTACTAATATTTGCAGCTAACACTGTGTGTCATTTGAAACTTATGTTCTCTGGATTCTTTTGGAGCTACCTCAAATACATCTGGATGATATTTTTTATTGATCCATTAGAACTACCTTGCCACTGTACTCTACTATTACTTATAGAGTAGATGATGCCTGATGTTGGTATGTTGAAACTTCCTAACATAATTATGTGTTATATGGTTCAAGTTGCCTGGCACTAGAGTAGATTGTTATGATTGTCTCTTGATATTTTCTGTTTAATTATCAGATCTGAATACATTGTAGATGATTATTTCATTCGATCAGTTTGGAGCAGCTTCAGGCATGTTAATCAATTTCAGTATGACTTTGTCTGACAATTCCTGTGGCCAGGCCAGGGCACACTTTCTTAGTTCAAGATCTTAATTTATTTTATTTTATTGCCACTGTTACCAAGCAATAGATTGCACAAGTACAATGCAGTAGAAACTTAAGTATTGAGCAAGGAAAGTACACTTATTCAACTATGAAACTGGTACACCTGGGTGTAAAAATTTGGAAATATGATTTTTTTTTATTTACAGTATTCTGTTGTTTCCTGTATACTGTATTACATAATTATGCACTGGATGTCTGACCACCACTTGGATATCAAGAGAGCTTTGAATGTGAAATTACATTGCCAAAATTCCTTCCCATTTCCTCTCAAGGAATAAGGTATACGTACTAGTTTCATGCTTGGACAGTTGTACATTGGAAGCATCTTGAAGTAAGGGATAATTAGTGCGAACATACAGTACATATTTTTCTAAGTACTGTACTGTAAATGGCAAAAATAAGTAGAGTAAAATGAAAGACGTGTGCTTTGGATATGTGGATGAATATGAAAGAAAAATTTAGGTAAAGATAATGAGAACAGAGGATTGTCATAAAAGGAGGTGTTGCAAAATTATTGGGAAACATTGCATTGTGTAGTCTGGAATAGATGTACAGTTGGCTCCATTTCCTCATTTACCTCCATTTCCTCATTAGCGTTGCCAATCTTGAGTCGCCCAGAATTTTGAATCTTGAACCACGTGTGATCATGATGCGAACCACTCACTATCTAGTGGGTTGGGAAAAGGTGATTGGTTGTGTCCATACACCACCCATTTCATGATTATACAGTAGTTTTGTTGCAATGTTTTTTCCTGGTAGATAATTGTAGTACAGTATTGAAATTGATAGTAATCTAAGGACAATAAACGTTCCTTTTATAGCTTTTGTAATGTATTATCACTGATCTATATCTTCTCAACATTGTAGTTTAATGTTCACACATGGCTATACCAGCTGAACACACAATCCTCCAGTTTTCTTCCCTTGCACAGTCATGTATTAAGTGTCTCCTTTTTACAGAAGATATAATGGAATGACGTTCACTGCTAAGTGCATGTGATTAATGTAATGTGTGAGTTTGAGCATCTTGAAGTAAATGAAGAGGAAGAAAGAAGACAACACTAACTTAGAAGACTAATACGAGAAGGCAGGAGATACAGAGGAGGAACAGCAAGAATAGAGAAAATAAAGAGAGATAAAGAACAATTGAATAATGTAATGGTAATTGCTCAAGTCAGCTGGGTAGCCTAAACCTTGTAAAGTATTTTAAAATATTACCTTACATATGTACTGTATTAAGAAATCAATCCTTCCACCAAATACAGTACTAATTTTTGTCAGATATTACAAGTAAGGCCAATTTCGTTACTCCACAGCAGTCATGACATTTTCTGTTGAATTTCTTTGTTACTGATTACCAGTAACCCCTCACGCTGTCTTCCCTCACTCTATCTGCCTTCTTTCCTCCCCCCTCCCAGCACTCCTTCCCTCTACTCCCATATCACTCTCCTTACCACCTCCATCATCAGTCTGTGTATTGCCGAAAATAGTCCTTCTAAGACAGATAACAGGACCTAAAAAGAATTGATGTGATTTATTTTTTATACAAATTCAATCCATGCATAATGGCAGGATGTTTTATAACCCATAGTCATTCGAAATTGTCAAAATAAGCCAGACATTCATATGTCAGCATTAGTGAACAAATCACAAGTGTCAAAATGAGTAGCATCCGAGAAACCAAGATGATTTCATACACTCATACTGTATTAGAGCCATACACCCTCCCCAACCCAACCACTCTTTCCATCTCGGAGGTTGTGAGTGGTTTGCGTAATGATCACATGTGGTTTGAGATTCAAGTGGAGCCAACTGTACAAGTCAGAAATGGTGTCAGGTTGTATGAAGCAGTATCTGATTTCCTGCGCTGTACTCTATTGTAATTTTGCATGACTAATGTATGTAAGTTTCATTCTTCTACATATCCTTGATAAATTCATAGCACTATAGACTGTAAAGTTGGGGAGAAAAAGGGATTTGTCATTTTATGATAATATGCACAATATGCATTATATAGTTACCAAAGTTAGGGAATAGGGACAGAGGAGACAAATTTTATTTGGGACTTTCCTACAAAATTTCTCAATCCTTGTCCATTCTTACAGCTTAGTATAGCCTACAGCAGTTGCCTCAGTATCTTACACTTATACTAACTAGAAGTTGAAGAGTTTAATCAAGGTACAGTACAGGATATGTTTCAATTTTATTGAGGGATTTTTTATGATTTAGGATTTTGCATATTGAAATATTTTAATGAAGACTTGTCTAGTACTTGTGCCTCACCACAGTGCAGTCCATGCTGAAATATTTAGTACTTAGTGTAGTGTTTTAAATGAAGCCATTGTTTCAGTTTCATTTGAATATATTTACATACATCTCTTTCTTAAATATTACAGTGTATACTTTTTAACTATTGTGCCTCAGTGCTGCGCAACCCAAATATACTTATTAGTTTTATAATGCAGCTTTAGTCTTATATAATAGACCATTTGTGTTAATAGAAGAAGCTAAACACAGTATTATTTTGAATTTAATCAAGATGAGAGCTGTTTGTGCCTAATGTCTGTGACCATGGTCTAATATTTTTTATAATACTAGTGTAGTCATGCCAGGACATCTTTATCCATGGCTGTTAATGCATACTTAGTTTTACGGCCAGTCTGTGCTTCTTATGTTAAAATCAGTGTATTTAAAGTACATATACTTGGTTTATATTGCAAAAATGTTTGGATGGTTAAGGGCATAATATATTCTATTGAATTTGTTGATGTTGGGGGATCAGGAGAACACTCACAGACACCACACATGTACATTTCTCCTCATATACTGCACAACAGACACATACTTTTCCACATGAACACACTCCATCACTCTAAAATTATATTGTCTTAATGACCATTACGCAGTTGATAGGCATTAAGCCATAACAACAAACTGGGGTAAAATATTGATGGGAAAAGTGAAAGTTTTTTTTTTTATAAAGTTCATAACTGTCCTTAACAGGTTGCCATTGTTTTGCATTCAAACAGTTGGCATCTAGACACACACAGGACACTATTGGTCAGATTCACAAAGCCTCACAATTGGTAAACCATCAATTTCCAAACAAAAGTCACTTTATTGTTTGTTCATATAGAAGCATGTACCAGATGTGAACCCAGCCCTTCAGTTACAGTCTGCACTGCACTGGTTGTGATTTTCATAACTCCTGTTTCTCTGTAGAGCCCACACAGCAAAAGCAATGAGGTGTAATCTAAGGATGTAGGCTGTATACAATTGAGGAAATATTTATGCCTTTATATGATCAAATTTGTACATTTTCATTATTTCCTCAGATCATGAATTCTAATTCAGTACTACAAAAGCAAGAGAATGTACATGTACAGTACTGTATAAATACAGTACAATATCTTGACTATACACATATTTAATATGGTGCTGTACCACATAGGAGATTATTATGTTAATTGCAATACCAGTTTAAAGTAGGATTAGAAACAAAAATCTGATGAATTGGGTTGAAGACTACTTAACAGCTAGAAAGACGAGAAACATAATTAGAGACGTTGAGTCAGAATAGAATGGTTACCAGTTTTGTCTCGAAAGGATCATCAATGTTGGCACCAATAATGTCCTTAGTGTACATAAATGACATGGTAGAAAACATAAGCGTCTCTGCAAGTCTGTTTGCAGATGATGCCAAGATCATGAGAAATATACATGCAGAAGGTTACAAGAACATTAAAAAAAGTATATAGGGGACAGAGACTTGGTAAATAATGAAGTTAACTGGAAATGGGGAGGATTGACAGGAGGCCAAGTTGGAAATATACAAAAAGGCCAGGGAGGTCAGAATGAAAAGTGATATGAAAACCAGAACTGAATGCAAATTGAATTGGGCTTACTCACTTCCACTCCCTCTTTCAAGCCAGCAAAATTTCAGCTCCCCACCACAAGTATCAAAATAATTTTTGGTGTGAACCATTCTGTGAAGTTAAAGTTAAAATTTGGAGGGATATCACATTTTTGTACTTATGTTCCAACATTCAAGTCTCTTCCATCAATAGCAGGTAAGCTGAATTTCATTACTGTCTGATATTTAAATTGTTTTATGAATTATTACCTCTAACAAAATTACAAAGGAATATGATGTAGAGCAGTAATTGTTATACTGTATTTACTGTAATGATGTGATATTAGTCTATAATGAACACTTTTATTGATAGGAATTTATAATGTTATAATAGTACAGTATATTATAGTTTGGAAGAATTGGTATCCTCCAGTTAGCTGGCAACCTTTTGTTGAAGTATGACAGATTCAGCTTCCACAAGCAGTTGATTGTAGTTGCTCTAACTTTTGCTTCTCAGTTTCCATTAGCAATATACTGTATTGTTATTCCCATGTCCTTTTGAAACTTTAGGTTGTCTGTGGTAAGTTACATTTACAATCACAAGTAAATGGGACTATGGCCATGCAAATTAAATCAGGATACAAACAGACATTTTCTAAGCCTGATGTCTAGTGCTTTATAATGTTTACTTGTTAACTGCAGTATTTGTAATTGTAATAAGGGGCTTTACACGCTTAACTGCTTTTCAGAAATATATTGTTGGTATGACATGATAATTTACTCTCCTGCTGTATTGATATAATTGAAAATATATTTTATAGTATCCTATTAATAGAGGAGAGAGAAGACAAGTGGCTGAGCTTTGTGCAGTGGCAGTATCGTAACCAATGAGGTTGAGGTGAACTCTGCTGCGCAGTAGCAAACTGTCGATTTTGGGAAGAGCATCACCTCGGTGACATACCCCTCCTGACTCCTCACTCCTCAGGAAGGGTAAGTATGACTTACCCCGTCTCCACGTGGCAACCTCGGGTAGCACCTCCTATTTTAACATATTTTATAAATCAGGAGGTGAAGCTAAAGGGAGAGGCAGTGTGGGGGGTTAGATTTAGCTTCCCCCACATATAGGTTTTAGAAGTTGTACATATATTGTTAATTTTTTAGCATTTTAATGCCGATTGTGGGCCCTTTTTGACAATGCTGATGGCCCGTGTCCCTCCGGGAATGAGCGCTGCATTGGCCTTGCCAGCCCTGTGGGGGAGTGGACAGCTATGGCTGCAGGCTGGGAGGGTGAGGTCTCCAAGTTTCCCTGTAGGGAGAGGGGGGGAAAGGTGGATACTGTATAATTTATGAGAGTGGTAACTGTGAATTAAAATGGTATAGTGGATAGGACAAAGAGGCAAGAGATAGTTGAATGCTTTAAGAATGGAGGAGTGGATGTGATGGGAGTGACAGACGCACATGAAAGGATGGGGAGTGGAAGAGAGTGATGTGGGAGGGAATGGAGGGAGGCATAATATGGGCAGGAATGGATGAGAAATGTAAAAGAAAAGGGAGGGAGGGGTGTCCAGTGCTGGTATCACCAAGGGTGTGGAAGGGAGTAGATGGACATGGATGGTGTGGGACAAGAGTAGTGTGGATGACGGGGAAGATTGGATTAGTTAAGTATGCATGAGTGTGTGTATATGCACCAGCCTGGGAATGAGAAGAGCAAGACAGCTAGAGAGAAAGAGGATGAGAGAATTTTGGGAGGAGCTGAATGGATGTTTGAGAGTGGGAGGAGGATTATAATGATGGGGGACATGAATGGGAAAGTAGGAAATGAGAAGAGTAGGAAGCATTGTCGGTAAATGGGGTGTGGAAGGAGTGAATGGGAATGGTATCTGGTGGACGTCTGTGATGAGAGGGGGTTGAATTTAGCCAACACCTTTGAGCACAAGATGATACACTGGTATACAGTACATGGAGGAGAAGGGATGATAGAGGAGAACAAAAGAGTTTAATTGATTATGTAGCTGTGGATGAAAGATTACGGAAGGATGTGGTGGATGCTAAAGTGATGAGAGGAATGGTTCAATGCTCTGACCATTTTGAGGTCTTGGTAAGGATTAAGGTCAGGGTTAAGTGCGAGTACAGTAAGAGAGATGAAGAGGGAGGTAGCAGGTGGAAAATTGAATGACACTGAGTATAGAGAGGAGTATAAGAGGAAGGTGGGTGAGGTGCTGCAGGAAGCAAAGATGGATATAGGGGAGGAAGTGGGAGTGAATGATGTGTATGAAATGTTTAAGGCACTATTATAGTGATGAGAATAACAGCCGAGGTAGTGGGATACAAGACACAGAAGAGGGGCAAGAAAGGGAGTTCTTTGTGGTCAGAAGAAGTGAAAGATGCAGTAGAAAAGGAAAATAAGGCTTTTATGAGAACAGTGCAGAGGAATGTGTCACAGGAGGTGGAAAAAATAATACAATATAATTATGGAAGGAGAGTGGATGAGAAGGTTGGTAGGAAACTTGAGTGAGAAGTTTGGAGAAACCAAGATTTTATTCTGGAAGGAAGTTAAAAGAGGAAGAGGAGAAGAAAATTTGTCAGTGTGAGAATGAAGAGAGAGGGTAGAGTCACTGAGTGGAAGTGAGAAAGTGAAAAAAATGTGGAGGAGGCATTTTGATCGATTGATGAATGATGGGACGGGAGGGGAGGCGGTGGTGACATGCATGGGGATGGAGGCAGGTGATAGACGACAGGGTGTACAGAGAAAACTAGGGAGGAAAGAGGTTAGGAAAGTGGAAGATTGGAAAGGCCCGGATGATATAACTGCTGAAGTTTGGGGGATGAAGGTGGTGGTGGAGTGGATGTTGCTTATATGCATATTGGCCTGGAGGTAGAGAGGTGCCAGAGGATTAGAGAAGAGCCATAATTGTGCCTTTGTATAAGGGGAAGGGGAGTAAGGATATGAGTGGGGAATAAGCCTTCTTAGTGTACCGAGGAAGGTGTATGGGAAGGTTCTTCCTGGCAGACTGATTGAAGTAACGGGGAATAAGGTTAGTGAGGAGGAGGGAGGGTTCAGAAAGGGTAGAGAATGTGTGGACCAGATATTTGCATTAAAATGAACAGTGGAGAAATATATTGGGAAGGATAGGAAGTTGTATGCTGCCTTCATGGACTTGAAGAAGGCATAGGATAGGGTTGATAGGAGAGCTATGACAGAGATGTTAAGGATTTACTGTGTTGTGGGATCTTTTCTGAAAGGCATTAAGGCCTTTTATGTGTGTGAGTAGAGGGCGATCTAAGTGAGATTTTTAATATTAGTGTAGGGCTGAGACCGGGGTGTGTCCTGTAACCATAGCTGTTCAATATATAATATATATGGATGGTTGTATGAGAGATGAAGGCCAAAGTGGATGGCCTGGGGACGAAGCTGACATTGGAGTAAATTGGTCCTTGGTAGTAGAAGAAATTCAAGTACAGTAGTTCTATGTAAACATGTAAGTATGGAAGATGAAATTAGGGAGAGAGCAGTGAGAGATAGGCAGGTCATAGCTAGGATCACTGGGAAGGTTTATGAAGGGTAGAAGTGTGAGTATGAAAGTGAAAAGGGGACTACGAAATAGTATAATCATACCCAGGGTCCAGGGCACTAACTATAAGGCCACCGAACGTCGTAAAACACCCTCACTGGTACCATAACAGCTGCAGTATTTGGGAATAACCCTCACTTTCCTCCCTCTATGGCTGGGTACCAATTCGGAAGTCGTGACGTGTGTGTGTGAGCAGTTTACCTGGGCCACGGAAACGGGCTTGATGAAGCCTATGTCCAGTGTCGGAACATATAAAAAAACAAGAACATGAAGGAAAACCCTTCAAAAGCTCCGCAGGCTCTTAATGATTCAAGTGAAATAATAAAATATCCATATGTAAAGGTCTCAAAAATATTAATTATGTTTTATCTGGATTTTCGTATTCATATAGTTATTGAAATTTTGAAAATGAACCCTTTTTATTGAGGGTGAACCCCTCGGTTGAACCCCCTCTCGGTTGAACCCCCTCTCGGCTGAACCTCTTAAATATTGGTTGAACCCCTTTTAAGAAGTGGTCACCCCAAGAAGAAAAAATGATAATAATAATAATAAATGATTCAATGTCGGTAAAAGAAAATGGATGGGAGGAAGATAGTGAGTGAGTGAGTTGAACCCCTTTTAAGAAATGGTCGCCCCAAGAACAATAATTCGCATAAAACCTAGAGCTCTCGGCTTAGGCCGGAGCTAAAAACTGCTGTGGCCACTCCTTGGGGAGAGCAATAGATAGATAGACTGAGAATTAAATATTTTTCCAAGTCGAGTTTAGGCGCTGACCATAAGAACACCTAACAACATAATTATTATAATATTATATCTGTCTGTTTCTCACCTCTAGCAGCGAGAGGTTACAAGATAGTGAGACTCATCATTGTTAGCGATGTGTCATTACAACAACTTGGTGATAATGGACACCAAGCGGGCAAAAACAATGACATACATTTCATCTTTATTTGAATTGTATTTTAGTCACGTCCACGGCAGTTTATTCAGTGAGATATGGTTATTTTATGCCAGCATTTGTATCCTGGAGATAATGCACCAGTTCCCTCCCAGCTATATGATATCAAATCTTCCGTATTTTTTAATAGTTTCCTGTGTTTATAACAGTAGAAAGAAGCCAACCAGCAACATTGTACAATTGTAGAACATAAATTATCTTGAATATTATTGCACTGTGCTTGATGGACATAGCAAAAAGTGATACGAATGTGATTGTGTAGGTAGGCTAGGTGGGGAATAAATAGCTCCACCCAGGAGGTGGTGTAGGCTAGACTGCATAATTGTCCAAGTGTTAAGATATGTTAAAACAATGTCTGTGTTTACATAATAGAATATAGAAATGGGTACCTCTGGGTTTTAGATTTAGCCAGATTTAAAATTGAATAGAACACCCAAATATACAGTATACATGAAATATTATAATAGTTGGAACTGTCCTTCAGATATAACTTAAAAGGTGTTCCACTTTTGAAGGATTGTAGAAGTTTTGGTTAGTAGGCTACACCCATTTACCTTCACTCATCGCATCTCCTTGGAATGGGTAATATGACATATTTAAGGTGCTAGCTTACTTCTTGTAACTCAATATCTGTTTCCTTCGTGTTTGCTTAAGTATTACGGTACATATGGTTGAGTATACTCACTATTTCATATCAGAAGGTGCGATGGTTTTGATGATAGTGTAAAGTTATATTTTGGAAAATTTGACTGTGTCCATCTTATTCCCATTCGTTTTGTGTCGTAAATACTAATAAGCAAAACATTTTAGTAAGTAATGCTTTCTATCGAGCAAGGCATATACGCAATGCAGCACAATGAAGTTACAGAAAATATAAACACGACAAATTCACGCCATATAACATTACACCACATTGGCCTACAGTGTGCTTGGTTTATTTTTAGTAACAAACCTTAGATACTAGTATTTCTCTCTCCATTCGAAGCAGTGGTTGATATTCCAATCGTGTTATGTATTTGTTAGTTAAGCAGTACGTGTTAGCCCCAGTATTTTAACACAATTTTAGTTTGAGTGAATTAACGTTATATGTTGTTCATCCAGGGCCCATAGTCAATAAAGGTTTAGTAAGTTCACCCCTTAGCTGCTCTCTCTCTCTCTCTCTCTCTCTCTCTCTCTCTCTCTCTCTTGTGGAGAGTATTTCATGCGGTGATGCAAGCAGTACTTTTAGAGTTTTTGCACCCCTTCGGACCCGAGTCATTATATATCAATTCATCAACTGTCGCCCTCCTATTTTTTTCTTATATATATATATATATATATATATATATATATATATATATATATATATATATATATATATATATATATATATATATATATATATATATGAAACCCCAAAAGGACACATTCGCCTGAGGGTGCCTAGCTGATGACTCGAGCAGCGTGAAGAATTAGGAGGCTTTGTGCTGCAATGTGATATAAAAGTCGGGGACCGAGGTGCACATCATCCCACAACCCCTTGACCAGTGGAGAGGCGCACATCATAAGTTCATAACTTGTCTCTATCTCACGTACCCTACTGAGCAACATGAGGTGAGTTAAGGGGATAGGTACAGTACAGGTATAGGTACTATACAGTCACGAGCAATAATAAGTATACAGCTTTGATTGAAGCTTTGAACAGTCCAATTCTCCAATGAACTAATTCCAATGGAGATTTTATTGTGCATTTATTTCCTGTCTCTTAAGTATTCGAAGTACACCCGATTATACAATCACGAAACATAAAAAGTATCGGCTGATCTTAAATCATCTGATACACGCTACCTGTGAACCCTTTCCAACGCTTATCCTGTCTCATACAAATGAACTTCCTGACGCTCGTTAATACTCAGTCTTGTTTTCGAAGCATACTAATTGTAGTTCGTGACTCTGGTAAATAACTGACAACTACAGAAGCCTCTATTATTGAGAAACTTATGCTTTCTAAAACTAAATGTTCTTAGGATTTAGGAGAAAATAAAAAAGTATTTGATTAATGAAAGGGATCAATCATATTTTCACTGAGGGATAGTTAAAAGGAATCGTCTGGTTGTTGTATTCTGGAACAGTATACGCCATTTATAAGTAAACTTTATTCCTCCAATGCTATGCTTGGTGCTCATTCTCATTATAATAATAACCCCTCTATCAACTTTTATTTCATCTTGCAGCTATTAGTCTTCCAGGTCTAGGGTGGTCTTTCATCCTCAATTCATTGTAATAATAATAATGTAATGTAAGGTACTCCCTTAATTGTTTACAGAGTGTGGGTAACAGTGACATTGTTCCTGGCGGTGGGACTGGTGGTGGTACATGGGAACCCTTTGCCACAGTTCAACACGGGACATTCAAGAAATACAGGAACACGTCCCATATACTACTGGTGAGACTAATTCAATCAGCGGGTATATCACGCTCCATGGCCACTGATGAAATGATAAAATACATTCTAGATAGATAGAAAATATTGCCATAATTAGCCTTTGTATAGTTTTTTTTCTCTCTCATGCTTTTATTGATGAGTAAGTAATGCTTTCTTTTTAACATTTATGTAAATGTTATATTGAGGCTGCAGTTTTAACTTCTCAAATATTCTTCTATTAAGACCTGTTTCAGGATGTAAATTATTATAATTCTGTTAATTATATCCTTAACCTGGCCTATGCCAGCAATGGCTACTCTCCATGCAAATATCCTCTGTGGTTTCATCCTAATTTAGAAAGGAATAGAGAATACATTTTGTAAGAAGTATCATACTGTACTGTATATTTTAAATCGTTACATATTTTTCACTTTTCCGCCAGCAATGATTCATCACGATTTATCGTCTATAAGTTATGTACAGTTCTGGACTAAATTTCCTGGTACAGTCAACACTGCCAACGCCTGTTTGTCTGGGGTTCTTTTAGTATGTTGACTCACTAGTATGTGGCTATCACTTCCCTACCCCGAACTCTCTTTTCCCCCTGCCCACTCAATATCCCCTCCCTCCCGCTCCCTCTCCTCTCCCCATTTTCTCTCTCGCTCTCTGTACTTCACCTGATAATTGAGTCAAAAACATACTCGAACTCTGAACCCCTGTCATAAACAGGCGTTGGCAGTGTTGACTGGACATATATCTTCCCATTCTAGATGGGGTTGCACCGTTGCAGTTCCTGGTGAGCACAGGACTGAGGAATTAACTCACGCCATTGGTTTCGGTCTGCATTTTACATAGAAATGCGCTTTGTGAGTTGTGACACGTGTACCTGCACTAATTACCCCCCCCCCCACTATACACTTAATGACATCCATTATTCAGTTTACGAGAGCTGATAATATTTCCTGCCAGACATAAAACCTATATATAGCCTGTCTGTAAGTGCAACATCTTTTGGTGCACTATGCAATATCCTCAGACACAGGGCATAACCGCTGTCTTGCCTGCCTACCATATGGTGTGGAGGTGAAGGTGAAGGTGGGAAGGGGCTCTGGAGTGGACTTTTATCCACTAAAAAGGCTGAAGTAGCAAAATTATTTCGGTAGCATGCCCTTGCTGACGTCAACGACTGACGTTGCCGATGTGTCTTGGCCAATGGAGTCGGAAAGGTAAAAGCTACATAAGCAGCTGCTGGTCTTCTATAATCGCCTCATGCGACAAGCTGCATGGAGCCAAAGCTTTAAACCTTGCATGGAGCAACGTCAGTGCGCAGGAATATTCAAATGTAAAAATCGCAATATAGAAATGAACTCATTCCTCTGCCACCATATGATATTATGTAGATTTATTTTACTTTTCACAGGTCGAGTGAAAGTAGATCCCTAGAAGACCTTCTTCTTTCTGATCCTTCCCTGCTGGATTTGTCCAGGCTCAGAAGGACAAGAAGGTAAGGGATCCTATTTGTTATCTATCTATCTATCTATCTATATATATATATATATATATATATATATATATATATATATATATATATATATATATATATATATATATATATATATATATATAGCCTATATATATATATATATATATATATATATATATATAACGGCTGGCCATTCTTTGATAATTTGTCTTGTGATTGGTGCAGCCAGCACCTCCAGTATAAGCGCGTCCCTCTTGTGAAGTCCTTGTTACAGTAATTACATTTAAAAAAAGACGAATTCACTCCCGCCATGGCTATGCTCTCAGTTTGTTTACGTATGTAGTTGTAGCTGTATGCACTATGCACGGTCTGTATAGACCGTGGCTGTATGTAGCCCGGGAGTTGGGGACGCTTGGCGGGGGGGGGGGGGGGGGAATGGTGGACCAATGAGGGACGCGCTTACTGGAGGTGACCAATAACAAGACAGATTATCAAAGAATGGCCAGCCGTCCCCATCCGCTTCCTCTATATAATATAATATCTGTATTACTTTTCACACTAAACATTATTGTTGCAAGACTTACAAATACCTGTATACGTTTTGCCACGTGACCCTGATCTGTAGGCCTACCAGTACTGGCCATAAACATAGGCCTACTGTAGTTGGAAAGTTTAATTTTGGAGAATATAAAATATATTACGCATTGTACTACATTGCAGGGCTCTGGGAAGTGTTGCCGCTGATGATAGTGACAGTAATAGTCATAGTTGGAGTAAATAATGCAAAAAAGGACGAAGAAGAACAAGACGACAGTAAGGAACATTGATGGAGTAAGGATCATGAATATAATTAACATTATTGTCAACGTAATAAGGACATACTGTACAGTCCCGAACTAACTGTAACGGGAAGTCCTTACCAGTGGATGAAATATAATTATCAAAGTCACCTTATTTATTATAATTCCTTGAAACTATCTCAAATAAAGAACAAACCTATAGGCATACCTGTCTTCACGATAACTACTGTTATTTTCAGGGTTTTAAAATACGTTTCTCACACATTAAAGAGAATCTGAACTTTTTGTCTTTAATACTATTAAAAAAATAAATATATGCATAATGTTTAGGGCAAATATCCTTTTTGTGCGCGAATTCAGCCTCAATTGTCCATCCATTCCATCTCATTCTTCATTAAGTGCTTGCTGCATATGTCCCCAGGAGAATCTGAGGAGGCGAAGGTTGTGTATGGGAGCTAGGTTACGTCCTTGTTGTACATACTGCCAAGACTAGTCTAGTGGTCTTGCATACTACGTAGAGGTAAGTATTATATTGCGAAACCCTTTGCTGTGTTCAGTGTGTAAACTCATCCAAGTCAATATATGTTTATTTAAGTACGGTGTCACTCACACAGTGGCAAGCAATAAAGTAAACTGTTTAACTGTCGAAACTTGGTACTTTACTGTACTTATATTTGTGTAATTAAGTGGTCTCATTATTAATTTTAGTGTAATTGTTTATTAATATTGTGTAACTATTATTAGCATTATTATTCCTGGTTTGTTGAGGATTATTAAAATTATTCCTGGTTTGTTGCAGGAGGGGATTATTAATATTTCTTGCTTTACTTAAGTGTTTATTCTTGATAGTCAATCATTCTCATTCCCAGCTCCCCTCTCGTAACACACACTACACACACCAGTAACTCTTCATGGCTAATTTGGTTTGTACACTGCTTGGTACTCTTCATCACAATGTTTCGCACCACTATCCTCCATCACTCAGCCACATGGAAGAAAAAGACCGAAATACCAAATTATAATTTTATTTATTGACCTTAAACTGATATACAAAAGATTCCTTCCAAGCATACTGTATATAAATTACTACAAAATTAACTACAAAATCCATGTCTTGGTAGTTACAAAATTCACCTCCAGCGCCATGTTATATTTATATATTGTGTGTAGAAAAATAATTGTTGGCAATCATGGATATATATAATAATGCACCAAAGCTTGCCCCCTCTCTGTCCCTCATTTTGTAACTCCACATCCTCTTACACTTCTGCTTCAGTCTACCTGCTTCCCTCTCTGAAATTTCCATATTTCTCTCCCACTTATCTTCTGCCACCGTTTCTTTCCTTCCTTCCCTGTACCTGCATCCCCCACTCGTTTCTCCAACTCCACTTCTCAATTTCCCTATTGGTTTCCTTCCTCTGCAACATTCTTCTCAATCATTACATTCCTTTCCAACCTCCATGCTTCTCTCACTTTCCCCTTTTCTACGAGCACCAGCTGGTCTTTTTCACCAGTGACCCAAGTGGCTTACATAGCCTGTATGGTCTAGCTTCATATTGCAGAAGACATATCTACCTTTCTCCCTGCCCCATTCCATCATTTCCACATTTCATCCGTCTTCCTATGTAAGGAGATACAGGGAGGGCTGATAAGTAAAATACTTTCCATACCTAGTTCAGCCAGCACCCACATACTACATTTCCACAACCATCTAAGCAGAAAATATTTTCAAGAATGTACAATGGTAAGCAAAAGTAGAGAAAAACTGCTCTTCAGCTTAAGTGTGTGTGTGTGTGTGTGTGCAGATGTTTGTCCCTACTTCATCTGGCTCTAGCTATACTCATACCACAACCTCACTCACAATTTAGAAGGCTCATCTTCCCTCAGTTAAAGAAATAAGTAGATATATATATCACTGATAAGTAGAAAAGTGATGGTGGAAAACAAGGTTTGAAAGTACAGTATTGAGGTACAGAACTACAGTACATCTTCACATGTTAAATGAGGTCATAAATCACATATCCATCTTTACTTTTAATACCTGTTTTCCACCTTCACTCTTTCCTGTGACTCTCTTGGAGTAAGGAGATTCTTTAAAAACTATTATTAAAAAAGCCATTTCTTCTTCTTCCTCTTGTCAGCTCCCTCACTCTCATCAACATCCTTGTCTGCATCCCCTCCTTTCTTCTTTCCCTTTTTCTCCTTATCCTTCTCTTTTTTCTTCTTCTTTCTGGGCAGCTTTAGTGTTTTTTTCTTCTTGGTGATAACAACTGGTTGACTGCATCCATTTTCAACCCCATCTATGTGTTTCTCTGTAGGAGGAATGCTTGGCTTAAATTAAATAGTTTAAAATTATCTGACCCTGACAAAAAGATTAGCTAATATTCCCAATAAATTCCTGTCGCCAGGGCAAGTGTGCTGGAATACAAGTGTTAAGAGAGATCCCACAATAAGCTATGAAGATGTGTGCATACAACTGCAGTGGCCACTGTTCTTATATCTACTGAAAACTACTGGAAGGAATGGCATGTCAGAGGGCCGATTCCACAGTCATCATTATTTGTTTGTTAGCCAACAAACGAATACTTTTGGTAACGTGTCCGATTCCACAGTCGTTTTTCGGGACCCAGTTTGTTCGGGCTCCAACCAAAATCATAAGCATTATTGTAACTTTGGTGATGGATCTTTGGTATAGGGTATACCGCCCCAATCGAGCTTACTAATTATATATTAATGAAAATATTTATATTATTTGCTTACCAAATGATTATATTTCATTGTATAATGCATGTCCATTGTTTTCTATAGAAGGCATCCAGAAACAAGGAAAAACAGCAAGATTGTATTATTTTTACGATAATACTGATGATCACTGTATATTCACGTCTGTCAATCTGCTGCTGCTTCAACCAGTATTGCCAAATATGGTTTCCCTAGACATGAAGAATTATAGGTAGCAATGGAGAAATTCTATTAAGATTATTGAAGAGTAAATGGGAAAATTTGATGTTGAAGTTGGGGAAATTTCGTCAAGCAGACCTGGCAACACTGGCTTCAATTCTGCTAATAAGTATCACAGCACTTCATTAATTTACATCTATTGTTCTTCCAACACGTTACTCCAAATTCATTATAAATTAGCATATGAAACATTTGTTATGGTATATCTTTATACAAGTACTTGGAACTGAGTAGAGGGAATCAATTATAACTCAAATTAACACTAGTGTAGACACGTCAATGAACAATCTTCCGTAAGGTATAATTTGTACAGTTTGTATGGTATTTTTTATCAATTACCCGCTATGACACCAGACAAATGTATTATTAAAACATTATTTATGTATTTGAAATATATTTAACATCAGTATTTCTCAAGTTTTATGTGTTTAGTGAAAATTGACTGGTGATAATTTAGAGCACCAGGAGCATTATCACGAGGAGAAATTATGGTCGTCAACTGGTCATTTGTTCTCTCTTACAAGTTCCTTCTGCTCACAGGTGATAGTTCATATTTTGGCGCCAGTTTGTATAGTTCCATGGCCAATATCCACCATTCAGGTGTACCAACCCTTCCAGTAAGTGCCCGGGGATTTGTTTGCGCTGCTACCAAGTTTGTTGGATCCCTAACCAAAGATCAGACGACTGTGGAATCGGAAAGGCTTATTGGTATCACCATGTTGGGGATGGTTTTCGTTCGGGCTGTAACAAATCGACTGTGGAATCGGCCCAGAAGTACAGTATAATGTAGACAGAAGTTGATATTATGCAGGTAACAGGTTTCACTATGCCTCTATCAATAATCTAGGTTAGATAGAGCTGACGAGAAGTAGAACCTGCTACATGTACAGTATTAGTAAAACAATTAATGCACACATTCTCACAAAACCCAGTTCAGGTTAGTCTGCCTACTAAGCCTTCTTTACCTTGGTATTGCATCATGTGAGTTGCTATACTTTGATCTTCTTGAGCTTCACGGAGACGGTCTAGCTCCAGGCAATTAATTATTTCATCCCTCTGCTCCACTATCTTCACCAGCCGGGCTATTAATTCCTCTTCTGTTGCTGCATCCTCTGCTGTGTGTTCTGATGGTGGCTTCAGCATCAGGCACCGAATTTGGTATTCTAGCTCTACATGCTCCTCTTCCAGCCGCTTCTCTCGCTTCCTGGAAATGGAATTAGAAGTTAGTCTTTCTCAATATTGTTCAACTCACACTTTCAGTACACTGTCCTCGAATAAATCAATCAGAATTAATGATGCAGCAAGTTATACTATAAAAAATATCATATCAAAAGTTTATCTGAATAAAGTTTTGGTCCTGTGGAAATCGCTGCCAGACCTATTAAATCAGGAACTCTTTAATTAACAAAATAAGTATTTTTTTTATTTTTTTTCTGTAAGATATGTTTTTCAAAACTGTGGAGGAACAAGAACATGAAGGAAAACCCTTCAAAAGCTCCGGCTCTTAATGATTCAAGTGAAATAATAAAATATCCATATGTAAAGGTCTCAAAAATATTAATTATGTTTTATTTGGATTTTTGTATTCATATGGTTACAGTATATTGAAATTTTGAAAATGAACCCTTTTTATTGAGGGTGAACACCTCGGTTAAAAAAATGATTCAATGTCGGTAAAAGAAAATGGAGTGAGTGAGTGAGTCAGTCAGTCAGTTGAACCATTTTAGAAGTTGTCGCCCCAAGAAGAAGAACAACAACAATAATTACGATAAGACCTTGAGCTCTCGGCTGAGGCCGGAGCTAAAAATGGTGCAACACTTAGTTTATACATGTGCAGAGTTGTTGTTGAAGTTCCTCAAGCTGTCTAACCGAGCAGCACCGCATGTGCAGTGTTGGGCAGTACAGCTTGGCACATAAAGTGGGTGCAGGGGTAGTACTGTTATCTTCATCATCCGTGTTAAATGTTGTGAAGGGGTATTCTAACACAATGATAGAAGTAACAACTTGACATCACGATATACTTACATATACATAAGCTCAGTTTGGCGCCTAAAGAGCTCATTCTTTTCATTGACAAGTTCAAACAGTTGGAGTATCATGTCTTCAACCTCAATGCTGGAAGGTCCGCTACTACTGCCATCCTCAGTCAACTGGTCCTCCTCTTCTGTGCGGCGGCGGATTGCAGTCTCTAGGATAACTCCCTGACGTTCCAGCTCTGTCTGCTTTATGTCGATATCAGTCAATTCCTGTTGCACCAGCCTCATGGGTAACTTCTTGATGGCACGCTTCTGAGGCACTGGACGAGGTGGGGCAGGACCTTTTTTCCTTTGCCACTCACCTCCTTCACATTTATTTCTAACACCACCTGTATTAACAAAAAGCACAATAATTAAATAGTTGCTCTTGCTACACAAAAATGAAAGAAAAAAAATATAATTATAATTTACAAATTATGCCTAATAAGTACTAATCTGGAGTACTCATCACCTTTGAATTAATCCCACTGCAGGCTTTTATCCCTCATCCCCAACAACACTAGCATTTATTCCCTGCAGTTTAACTCTGAATTATATTGGCAAATTAATTAAAATAGCATCCCTTACTTCTCAATTCTGAAATACTGGTAGTTGATGTTCAGGTTTTCATATCACTCCTAAAGGATAACAAATCTTCACTTCATCATTCACAATTTTTAATTTTTAGTGGAGAGAGCAGTAAGAACACAGGTAGCAACAGCACAGATGAAGTGGAAAGAGATAATGAACTGCAAAAGTTACAAGAATATTCCACTAAAAACCAGGAAGAGTACTTGAAACCTTTAAAAGATCAGTACTACTGTATGTTCTGAGATATGATCTTTAATGAAGGAGTTAGAGGATGTGTTGGGAGAATGATGAAGTACTGTACATGGCTGAAATCAAATGAAGAGATGGGGTGTCCAAAGAAGATGTGGATTGAAGGAGCTGAGTACAGTGTTGACAGTGAGGAGACTGAAGTGGATTGGGCTTGTGGAGAGAGAGGATGGTGATGCATTGGATAGAGCTGTTGGAAATGAAGTGCCACATTGTCATCCACTGGGCAGGACATGGAAGCAGTGTGATAAAGAGGATCTCGCAGCACTATACTCTGTTCAAAATTTGTGTTCCACTGGCCTCTATCTATCTCTTACTATCTATCTAATTCTTTCTATCTATCTATCTATCTCTATCTATCTATGTATCTGTCAATTTCTATCTATCTAAGCATAAGAGGCCAGTGGAGAACAAATTTTGAACAGAGTATAGGCATTAACTCCTACAGACCACAAATTCCCAGCCACAAATCCTTTTTGAATTTTTAAATTTCTCCTAGGCCAAAACGGGTATTACACATTTAGAGAACTTTAAATTACACACCAGAATACACTACTCCCAGTCTCCTATGTCCATTGGTTATGGTACAGCACTGTCAGAAAGGTGGAAAATAAAAATAGATTCCCCTACAAGTAGCCTACTGGGAAACGTCTGTACACATACTGTATTTTTTTCGGCAATTATCCTAAGAAAAAACTAATAATGAAGTAAAACGTAATTTTGACAGGCATCCGCAGTGGCTTCATCCAGCCTCTTCTGATATGTCAGAAGGGCCGGGTGGTGGCCACATCGCAGCCTGGCCAGGTGGACTGTCCTCACGGGGAAGGGAGGATTCAGATGGATGGATGTCAGGAGGTTGTGCATGCAGCTGTGAGTTGTTTTTAAGTGTTTGGATGGACTGATGAGTGATTTGAGTGTGGATGTGTTTTTGGAGATTGGTTTGGGGTGGGCACGGTGTAAGAGATGATAGTATTTGTGTGTGGTATCGTGTGCTAGGTGTTGTTTTGATGTTTCTTGGAATGTGTGGGTGTTGTGCCATGTAGTGTAGTGGATGTTGTGGGTTTGTGGAGGCTGCAGCAAGTGTTTTTGTGCCTCTCATGTCAAGATGATCCATTTTACTGAGTAGATTGCTATGCTTCTCTTTCAAGTTTCCCCTTCTATCCCTTGGCCTGCAGCCCCTCATTCCATGAAAAATGGGAGATGGTATCTAGATGATGCGTCAGTAACTAAATCAAGATAGTTAAAACTGTATACACCACCGAGTCATATGCAGAAGAGACCTACCTAGTGCAGGTGTGGGCTGGCCAGATAGGTCAAGGCATCGGGCTGGCTTGGGAGGGGGTTGGCTGGGGTCAAACTGAGTGGTGGTGGTAGTAGTGGTAGTAGTGGTGGTGGTGGTACTGTTGAGCTTGTTGGTGTGATTTTTGAGATCCTTTTGAAGCTTCCATCCCATCACTTCATCCTCACCTGTTGTAAACATCATGACAAAAGTACTTACACACCACCTAATAATACATACTGTATACAGTCATCCCTCCGCTATCGCGCATAATTGGTGCCATAAATATAGCGGAATTTAATAACTAATGGGAATAATTGAAATTGGTTCCCGGTCCCTCATATTCAAGACTTTTCCTCCCTAAACATGTTTTTTTTTTACTAATATTTCTTTGCATATAATGAAAACTAAAGTAGATAAGTAAGAAAATAGTATTTTTAACCTAATACAGTGGACCCCACAAGTACAGTAGGCATGTAAAGTGTTTTGGTTAGGTGGTGCCACGGTCCGTGGGTGGTGTGTAAATGGATATGCGTGACTGACATTAGGAACTAAAGATTAATGATGAAAATTGGGATAGGTTCTTATGTCTCTCTAAAGTGACGTTTTTTTTTTTTACTATGAGTCCTTAAACACGATGGAAATTCATTACACATAATAGAACGTGTTCACATATGGAGAGTCGGGCGCCCGAGTCCGAGTCCTGAGAGCACGCGCCCGAGTCCGTGTCCTGAGAGCACGCGCCCGAGTAGGGTGTCCGACTGACTGTAGAATGAGCTACCAAAATATTAACTTAAAATTATTTTTCAAAACGATTGCATCTATTCCATATAAAATGGGTGGCGAAAATAAGTGAAGCATATCCGAGGAGTTTTTATACAAAACGAGCGAAATGATAATGAACATGTTAGGAAATAATATCACTCATAATCACTGTCGTCTGTGAAGTGTGTGTGTTTGAGTGTGTTCCCACCACTTCTCCCACGCTCCTTCCCCCCCTACCCTCAGTCTCTCCATTCACCCTACCCCAAGGTCAAGGGAATATAGGCCTATTCTGTCTTGTGTGTGACTTTCATTTTTAGTAAATACGAGTTAAACACTAGCTTCAATACTCAATCATGCCAGGTGGTGCATTTACAACACGGAAGTCCATATCCTTCCATATAAAGAAGGAATTTATTTCGGTATTTCTCGGACAGAATAAGAAGGAAACACTAATAACGTATGATTAATAAAATGTAAACAAACGATATCACGCTATCTCCCCCTACCACCACCACTATTACCACGCATGCCGTCGATTCATTTCAGTCATGAGTCATCTTAATACAAATTGTTATATGCATTTAATATGCTTAATACTAATTGTAATATACCGTAAGGAGGGGTGAGTTCGGGTATATAGAGCTCCAGTAAGGGCCCTCAAATGTTTTAAAACTACGGGTGTGAGTGTGGAGTGGTTGAGAGAGTGAAGCGTAATACATTAAGATGGTATGAACATGTAGAGAGAATGCAAGGTGAAGAGTTTGTAAAGAAGGTGTCTGGAAGTGAAGTTGTGGGACGTGGTGTGAGAGGCAGACCGCCAGTTAGATGGCAAAACAGAGTGGAAGAGTATGTGAAGGAGAGAAACGTAAGGGTCAGAGGAGGGTTTGAACAAGTAAGGAGGGAGTGTTGGAACAGGGAAAACTGGAAACACTTCTGCCGTGGCCACCCCCTTGGAGGGAGTTCCCAGAGGGAACGAGGCGTCAGAGCTATAGATAGATAGATAGATAGATAGATTCACATCAAAGATGATACCTTGTATCATACCTTCCTTGTGGTGGTTAGGGGATGATTTTGGGGCCTGAGGGGGAGAGGGGGCCTTTCTCCCCTTCTTCCTGAGGGCAATGGACCCTGTTGAGGAGGGAGTTGGGGATGGAGGTGTAGCAGGAGGTAGGGGAGGTGCCAGGGTCTTTTTGCGAGGTGTTAGTGATGGGGCAAGACTGAAAGGAGATAATATACAGGTACACAAAATGGCATTTTGGTAAAGAGCACTGAAAAAAAATAGATTCTGGAGAAAAATTTCTTTGTAAACTATGGTGGCTGTGTACCCCATTTTTAGCTGTAATATTGAATGGGATATATGCTTTTGTAAGTACTTTCACAAGTACTAAACAGCACATTTCCAAAGGTGATTGCAGTAGTGCTAATTGTAATCATATTTGTAATAGATAAGATCATACATAGTACAGTAGTACACTGCAGTTGTAACTGGAAGTTACTGGTCAGCTAAGTAATGACTAAAGTTGACATGGTTAACCAAGCAAGAGAACTTGTTTAAAGTTAAGAAGGGGAATTGTTTTTATACGCACCTGTCCCTGCGCAGGGTGGGAGGGGGTGGCCGTGGGGGTTTCACTTTCTTCTTTTCCCCCACTGTCTGTCTCTCTCCTAGTTCAGCCTCCTCATCACTCCAGAAAGGGTTGAGATTTTTCATATGTTCTCTCTCTTCCTCTTTTCCTTCAATGTTTTTCTCTTTCTCCTCTTCTTCTTCATCCTCAGAGTCAAATGGGTTGAGATTGGCCTTAATAAGCTTGCGAATTGGTTGCTGCTTTTCCTCTGCTTGATCCTTTACCTCAGCCTCATCCTCACTGCTGCCAAAGGGGTTGAGATCATCTGGGTAGTGGACATCAGGGGGCTGTGCTGGCTCCACTTGGGTTAAGACCATTGTTGGGGTTGCTGGAGATTCAATTTGGCACCCAACCCCAGACCTGGTGTCACTCGTAGTATCTAGGTGGTCAAGGGCTGGGGGCGTGGCCGTGACTCCACTATCATCAGCACCTGTCACGGAACTGGTATCATCCTCACTGTGTTTGTCCTCACTCACTATCAAACCACTGTCTTCCCACTGAGACTCTTCCTCACCACCACACTCACTCTCATCTATATCATCCTGGAAAGGGTTGTACTCCTTATCCCCCTCAGACTTCAATTCTAGGACCTTCTCTAGTTCACAGGACACTGGCTGTTTGACTAGAGAGGGTGGGGAAGAAACTGGAAGTGAAGGTGGAAGAGTGTGTGGAAGAGAGGGTGGAGGAGAGGCTGGGGGAGATGGTGGTGGAGAGGCTGGGGGAGAGGCTGGGGAAGACTGCTCAGTAGTAATGTCTATGGACGGAATATTTAAAGGGGCAATGTCTTCCCTGAATGGGGTGCTCCCTCTTCCTTTATGTTTCTCTCCAGGAACATACATAATTTCCTCTTTATCTACATCCGTCTCTTTCACTTTTTCCTCTTTATGATCATCACTGGCTGCTAAAGTGGGTGAGTTGCTATCTAATGTGTCTGTCACTTCAATTGGTGGTGTGGTGTGCCCAGAACTTGTGTGGTTTGCAGCTGTCCCATCACTATCTACCTCCATCCACTTTTCCTCATCACTCCTTTTGTCCGCTTTTGCCACCAATTTGTCATCATCAGAGCCTCTGGCCATCATTAACTTATCATCATCACTCCTCTTTGCTGCTTCCATCATCAGTTTGTCATCATCAGTACTGAGATTCACTTTTACTATCTCATCCTCCACCCTGGCCTTCTTCAACTGGCCAGTGTCACTCTTCCCTCGATCTACATCATCTTTGGTCTGCTGATCCAAGTCTTGGAAGAGCTTTAGCCGCTGGGCCACAATGGAGGTGGGCAGTCCCAATCCCAGCCTCTCACACTTCCTAACTTGGCTCTCCTGGCCTGATGCAACCTGGTCTTCACCATAGCTTCTTTTCACCTGCCGTGGGCTAGTCTTGTTTTGTCTTGGGTGAGTGGTGTCTTGGGAGCCAAAGAGCGCTGGAGAGAGGCAAGTAAAGTTGGGCTGGGGTGAGGGACTCCGACTCCGAGTTCTTGGTGCAGGGGTGGGGGTGTTGGAATCATCTGATGTGGTTGGGCTTAGAGTCTGCGTGAGGAAGACCGTGCGTGGCCTAGGGGGTGCTGGGGAGGGGGCGGGAGAGGGGGCAAGGGACTCCTCTTCACTCTCTTCCTCTTCAGAGTCCTCACTGGAATCTGAGGGGGTGTCAGGGAGAAGAGAAATTCCAATGGCAGGGTCATGAGTTGAGGGGTCGGGGTGGGTCTCCTCATCAGGGCAGGTCTCGCAGCAGAAATCTCCGCGTTGAGTCTGATAGTAGCTGGCGAGAGTGAGCTGCGAGGAGCAGCGGGCACAACGGAAGCAGGTGCGATGCCTGACCTGGCCTGGGGGTGACCCCACAACCAGTCTCTCTGCCAGGTACACAGCTTCACCGCACCCACCACAACGCTCCCGTGCCCCCCGACCCCGACCC
Organism: Petrolisthes manimaculis; assembly: GCA_034508575.1. NCBI lineage: Eukaryota > Metazoa > Arthropoda > Malacostraca > Decapoda > Porcellanidae > Petrolisthes > Petrolisthes manimaculis. Next base: position 309,646 of record JAWZYT010001726.1, read on the forward strand.
CACCTGCTGCCAACACTACCGCCACCTCCCGCCACCTGCAATAAAATATAGTCATCAGTGTCAAGTCACCACCTCTCATCTTGTCACTCTCTGCCACTGGGTTATACCACCACATGACAAGAGCTGCTGCTATATTGTCTCTTCATAATTCTTTTACAATACACAATTACTGTATATATACTCTGAACTGAGGGTTGAGCTTCTGTTATTCACATATATCCCTTCCACCACAATTTTTTTTTTCTGGCTGATGTATATCTCCCCATATGATACCGCCAAGGTTACTCATTAACAGTTAGTATGCCACCTGGTGGTTGGCAGGCACTCAGCCAATCAGATAATGTCTGTGGACAATGACCATCGGCCAGAAAAAAGCTACTATACTGTACAGTAGGAACAATAAGAGTCCAAAACACCAAATTATCAATTTGGTTTTGTGGTGAAAAGACTTTCTTGATTGGCAATACCAATAAGCACAAAGCCTTTGGACGCACATACAATACTACAAAATGAGTGTTCAGATCAGACATGAAAATATATGTTTGTATAATTTTCATTAGTGAGCAGGTAATGACAAGATGGCAACCAGAAAGCTGTAAACATACTATAATAGATTAAGTACAACATAAACTGATGCAAGCATTAGTGAAGACTAAGCTCAGCTGTAGTAATGACTAAAGAGCCAGTGGAGTTTCATCCTGTACTGCATGCTGTAGGGGGCAAGGTGAGAAATGGGAGAAAGGGGGCGTCAGGCAGTAAGGCTCCAAAAATTACAGCAGTCTTAACCACAAACAGACTTTAGCTGTAACCTTAAAGACAAATTGAGCAAAGGCATAATTAAAAAGACAGACAGAAATTGTCACCCTAACAAAGCACAGTAGAAAGATAGACAGAAGCAGTCAAATTTATATTCAGTCACACAGACAAGCAAAAATCATAACAATACAGACATACAGTACATGTCGAAACTCTTAAGCACTATCGGCATATATTGAGAATGTCTGGTCAGTATAAAGTTCATCATTTGCGACACACATAAACTAATTATCTACACATATTATGGAAATGACGATGTGAAGACAGACTTAAGGGCTGTATCAACTATACTGTATAGGCACTCTAGATAAAAATGACTACCTCAGCACTCAATATGCCTTTATTGATAGCACTGATATGCTAAGTTTCACTAAGCCTCTGATTGTATGACCTTCAAAAACCTACATCCCAACAATATTTTGCAACATAACACTGTATGTTGTAGAGTGTTGTTCATAGGGTTCGATATTGCTGACATCATAAAATAAACCTAAGTACTTCTACACTTGGTAAAATATATTTGTACAATAATTGTCTCATGCAATATGGAACACATCATGAATGCATTGGAACAATGCTTTTCAAATGTGTATACAGATCACTTTCTCACTAAATGGCAAGGTGCATAATTCTGATGTTCATAATACAGTATATCAAATTGGTAGAAATTTTCAAGGTGAGTACAACAGCATGAAAATTGTGTATATACAGCTGCCAAGCAGTTCAGTTTTCCTTCAGTAAAAGCATGCTGTATGCAGCCTATGCTAAGAAAAATTGCATGACTTCTTAATACTGTACTATAATTGGCTTCTTAACTAGATTGATTTTATCTTTTATAAAATGGGTTTAACAGACTTCTGACGGCTAATTTTTCACTGTAACCACATACAATGGCTGCATGAAGACTCTTGAGACATTTCCAAATTTGTATGTGACAAACTTCATTCTCTTTGACCAGCAGCTATGATCATAAAATAACTTGACAATAACGTTTTACTTCCATAATCCTACCTTTCAACATACCTTCCAGTTCCGTATTTGCCATTCTTTCAATTATGGTCATTCTATTTTTTCCCCATTCATACCACCCAAGCTCCCAAAATATTCAAATTTCTTTTTCGAGGAATTCTTCTTTTTTTTTTTAAGAAAGAAGCTGAAGAATGTCATGTGAAGACCAACATGAAAATCATTGATGCAGGAAAGATAGTAGGGTTTGAGGTAGTGAAGAGAAAATTGCTATTGAAAGCTGTAATGATTATGAGGTAAATGCAGCTGAATGCTAGAAGTAAGGATATACTGCAAACTACAAGAAAAATATGCCGGTGGAGAGCGATGATTCACCAGAAGGTACCAAGTGTTTAAATACGAAGTATAAAACAAAATTTGCTATACAGTATCAACAAATTCAGTATATAGTAATACAGTAGCTGATACTGCATACTGTATTTTTAATTAAACTACAGTATTAGTTGGATTCTTATGATAGTGCCTAAATAAATGAAATTACACTCGTAACTGAATGCTGCTTGAAGGTTGGAGCACTTTAGTATAGGTTTCAGAAAATACTAAACAACTTACAATTAAAAAAAAAAAATTTACTTGCAAGTGAAATTCCTCTATGAAAATACCATGACAGTAACAATGGATATTGAAAAGCAAACAACGTAAGAAGATAATGCCAAACTGAAATAATCAAAATATTCATGGAAGGAAAAGTGAATTAACAATCTGGGTTGGAAATTGACAGGATAGTTAACTGGACAATATATACAGTATACCGTACAATATAGCCTAAATAACACAGTTTGACCATGATATACAAAATGACATTGGAGAAGATTGTTGCTATGTTGGAATGATTAGTCTGCCAGAGTATGAGTACCGTAATAAAACAAAGAATGTAAAGAGGAATGAGAAAAATTCAGCGAGAAAGAATGCTTTGTGTCTACATAGAAGACTGTTGAAAATTCCAGTGAGGCAAGGAATTCTCGGACAGACCGAGATATCAAAGCAGAAGGTAAGTTGATAAGATCAGATAGATACATACATTGTCACACTTAAAATGGATAGAAGAAAATGGATATAGACACAAAGAGAAACAGTCACCTCCTTTACCTGACAGACTTAAACAGACAGGCAGTGCATCCCCTCCCCCTCTCTCACACATCATATCTCTTTGCCTCTCTCTTTTTCCTTGTGTCTCCCTCTCACTCTCTCTAACCAGTCTCCCATACAGCAGCATGCACAACAGTAATTTGGTTACCTCTCAACACATCACCTCAGGCTTGTACAGTCCCGTCATGTCAATAGTGGCCTAGAGAAGAGAGATGTGGGGGTTAGCAAAGACTCTTGCATTCATCTCTCTCGCTGTATACTCTGTTTCTCTCTCCAATATATGTGCAAATTACAGTGTACATACACCCTTCATATGAGGCATTCACCATGATTAGGTTGTGTTATGTCACCCTCAAAATTCATCTTTTGTGGAATTCCACCACTATTTTAGTAATTATCAGTATTTTACGGTACTAAATGTTGACATCAGACACATTAAGCTTAAGTTCAAAGTTAAAGCAGCTTAAACTCTTGATAATTATATTTGTGTTGATCTCGCTTTTAACTTTTGGTATGAAACAACATTACAATGAATTCATCATATGCAACAAATACTTCACATACACATCAAATTTCATACCACATAGGTGACAGGACTCACACAGATTACACAATATACATTTCACAAAGTTCATATTTTTTTATATGCCTCTCAAACTTCATGTATGTATCCCTCATTGCAGTTTTCAAACACACCACACAATTATTCTATTACAGTATCACTCCTTTACTTGTTTTCCTTCAAATCTTGCTAGCCCTTGTGCTAATTCTTTCATGCTATTACCTTCATATGGGAACATGGATACACTGAAAGCAGTATAAACATGACTCTTCACCTTTCCAGGAAGATGGTGGTTCATGAAACTTGTTCCAAATCTGGGTTTACTGTGCAACATGAACTTTGGACTAAAACAGATACTCACACATACAAGCATGCATACATGAACATAAATGTACACAACAGCAGATACAATGTCATGTTTGTACATGCCACAAACACACAGGTGCCATATATTCAACAATTACTCCAATCCACCAAACACTAAAAATATGTGTAAATTGTCATAACTATTTAGAATATAAATTAGTCAACTCAGTACAATGTAAATATTAACTGTAAACTCAAGAGTACACAGTCTTGTCTTTGTGTATATTTAGTCAGTGTTTTTGTTACTTGTCAAAGCTTAATAATAATATTTGATAAAACACTAGTCAAAGTATTTCAGAAATTTGTTCCATCCTCTCTGAACATTCAGTCAAGTAATGGGTTACCAAAGATTTAATTGCAAATAATTAGTAAACAGTAAAATTTTAGTATAAGAATAAATATTAATTAGTAAACATTATACATTCAGCCTGAAATGTGCACACTAATGACAGACAAGTACAGTATTTAGTCAACACTTAGTGAACATTGCAAAACCTAACAAGCATCTCTAAGACTATTTAGCACAGATCTGCCAAGCATTCCTAAGCAAACAGACACTAAGCAAGAGATATCCAATCCTCATTAAGCACATAGTAAAGCAAAGGGGAATTACACCATACACAAAAATTTAATTATGTGCAAAACCTGTAAATAATATGAAAGATGAGCAGTTAAAAAAATACAGTACAATATTGTTGAATAAGCTGTACACACGGTTTCAACCTATCTATTATATGCACTTGCAATCTGTTTCTCTGTAACTGACCATAAACATCTACAGTTGATATCAAAACGGCTAACGATGAATGGCTGAAACACCAAATGGAGGTCAGAGACCTGTGTCAACCAATCAGATACAAATACTTTCAGCTTATAAAAAAAAATGCTCTTGGGTATGAGGAAAAATTAGGCCCCTTGTGGATGACATGGTCATTCACATTTCAAACTCTGGACTTTATGGCTCTTGAACTACTTTGGAGGAGCAGATGGTGTATATAAAGTCAAACATGAGACTGGGATGGAATCGCTGTAATCGAGTAGTATATTACAACTAAGTATATTACTAAGATGTCATTCACAGAAATTAGGAATGTAATAAAAATTTACAACCATGTTGCTGTAGAGCAATAAACCCACTTATAAACTGGTGTTATAGGCATCATATATCATATGAATAATGAAAATGTATATCAAAAGGTACTAATTTAAGGGAAAGTAAAGCATAAATATTCAGTGCCATACAGTACCATTTCAGTATAATGGGTTATTTCATGCAGCAAATCTTGACAATTACCATAGTACAGTACTGTACATAAATGAAGTAGCACCCTATGCAGACTGATGGACATGTAAAGTTAAAACTTGTACATGGAAGAGATTGATAATGAGAGTTAAGTGTTCAATTAGATTATCAAAGTAGCATCATCAGGGATCAATCCTGGTAATGATGCCTGAAAAAGTTTGAATCTCATTAAAAGTTGCACCTTTGCAGTACAGAAATACTGTACAGTAGTGGGTTGTAATCTGATGCAGGAATGTGTACTGTACAGTACTGAATATTCATTCAAGATTACTGTATTAAATTAATAAAATAATTTAGCTTTACTGTACTATATCAACAGGAAGAACTGTAACTCAGCAAATCAGGATGTTCTTCAGGTAATTATCTGAACAGGCATCCCAATAACATTACAATGGCTGGGTTTTTAGTTCTTATATTAACAATAGTAAGTGAAATGTGTGCTGCTACTCTTGAATGCTATTCTAACATCACACACTAGTAATTCCTCAAAGAGAACTGGTATGAAAAAAATGAATGAGAAAGATAATCAAGCTATAAAATTAAAACAAGAATTACTCAAGAGTACCAAGAACCTCTAGCCTTCATATATGGAACCTCATACTGAGCCCAAGGAGACTCCAGCTGACTTCTTGTGAAATCCAAGGGTCTCTGTGCAAGAATACACTTACCTTGTCTGCCTTAGAGTCAGTCCTGGAGGATGGTGGGGTCCTTTCTACTGCCTGCTGGACTCGAGTTGGACTCCCTGCACCCTTCTGAAATACCAACACCACAATGCATAATCTGTACCTTTTACATTATGATTTCCTTATCTACATTAATTACTAATATATTTATCCACCGCAACATCTATCTATAGCAATGTACCTACCTATTTCTTTCTCTATCTATTGTATATCCTTACTCATGTCTACACCTAATCAGTATATCCTCAATGACTTATTCAGATATTCGTACATAAGCATGCAGTCATTTTAAAACAAACATCTCTCCCTTTCCTAAACCTACATACCCATCCCTATCAAAAACTGCCAACTTTAAAAGGAGAACAGCCATATGGGGCTAAAAGTACTGTACATGTAATCCTTGACGAGGGGACACTAAATACAGTAGTGCAATTGCTACAGAGACACTATATGGAGACATTGTACATGTCACTCTCAGTGATTAGCTCATGATTTGCATTTATATTAATAGTTTGAGAGACTGGTACTACCTGTGGTCGGACACTGTTGGCCAAACCACCCCCACTGAAGGCCTGGTAGAACTGCGAGACGTAAGTGAGGACTGAGAGTCGGTCAGGCACTGGGTGATCCAACATGTCCTGAGCATCAAGCAGTGCTGGAATACCCAGCTGCTGCTCTGCTACACTGAAAGCCAGACGGTTGTTCTCCAGGATGCTTCCAGCACGCAGTGAGGAGAAGTCTCTATGTGGTGGGACATGGGAGTTTGTTTAGTACTTGAAGTGACAGTACTGTTAATGGGAAAAGTTGAAGAATTTCATTAGAGGAAATAAGTCTATGGGGACATAGGTTCCTCTGCTTTGTTATGTGGGAATTTATACAGAGGTAGGAAATAGGAGATAAAGAGAGTGAATATGTCCCTTATTGAATTTTTATGCAGGTACAACATGAGATTGTTTAAGGACTATAGCAGAGTGTATAGAAAAGTAAATAAGAAAAAATCAGTTATATGGACATTTTCATTTAAAATGTATACGGTATTTGTTAGTGAAAAGTGCTTGGCAATTTGGGATGTCCTTAACAATACAACAATTTTATTTCAGACACATCTCACATATCCAATGCAAAGGAATTTCCTTCATCAGAAGCTAAATATAACTGTCTAGTGTCCAACCAGATGTTACATACAACAGGGTAACTTTTCAATTAATCCTACAAAAGATAAACTCACTCAATCAACAAGATATTAATCATACAGTACATAACGCAAGTTAGTGTCTAGTGAACCCCACAGTAAACTCAAGTTTCACACAAGTGATTAATTTAAAAAGTACTAGGTCATTACATCACAAAAAAACTATGAAAGTGGCTAAGATCAACACAAGTTAGTACTACAAACTTCATCATGCTGTTTACAAAATACAAACCATAACCCCTTTTCACCTGAGCACATGACTGAAAATACACAAACTCACTCTTAATGTTGGCAATGCATTTCATATTTTGGCCTGAAAAATTTATCATTAATCTAAATCAACACAGCCATTGTAGTGTCATACTTGATCATTGAAACGTTACACTCACAAATTCAAACTGTGATACAGTATTTAACAAAATATACTGAGAACCCAATATCAACACTACCTAGGATTAAAAAAAAAGAGTTAAAACATAGTTAATACAGGCTCCTCCTAAAATGGTGTACTGTATCTTTTATGGAAACTCTTTCTGATTTCTCGTTATTTCAATCTTGCCTTTCAGAAACAGAGACAGGTATAGTAGGAAGAAAAGGATGTCAATGAGAGGAAATTAATAGAGAAAGAGAGAAAATAACATAGGCTAAGAGAGAATGATGAATAAGGGAGAGATAGATACAACAAAGCAAAATTCCAGCTATTGCAGATCGTACATACATGAGTTCTGGGCGAAAGCTGTGTATGAGGGCACAGAAAGCCAAGCCGTCCCTCCATGATGTAGTCATGTTGGTGACACTGACTCCAGAGTAGCCAACAGTGGCTCTCCTTGCCCAAGCCTCCAGTGCCCTTGTTCCCCGACCCACCACCCGGCCTCCTCCCTCGCTGCCGCCACTCATCCTGAAACATCCAAAAACATAAGTCCACACTTTAGTTATTTAGTGGAAATTTGGCACAGTAATGCTTCAGCCTTTTGGTAATGAATCAGCCACACCAATATACAGTATCAGTAAATAGGCCAAATTAGTAAATTTGACATGTGCCATTGACGCAGTCCTTTGGCAACACATCAGACACATACAGTACCAACATATTTAGTCTATGAAAATTGTGATAAGAAACAAAGGGAGAGCAAAAGGCAGAGAAATGAGGTGAGGTGCGAATAAGTTGTACAGTACAAGTAAAGTAGTAGAATAAATCAGAGGGTTGAAAGAGTTTGTCTAAGAAAAGGAAGGGTTATACATATTTACAAAGGGTTGTGGCTCTCAAGGATAACTTGACTAGCAGCCCATGTGGTCACTGCCTAGCATCAGAAACCAAGCACCAGGTGTGGCCGAAGTTCCTTTCATAACCTTCTCTAACCCCTTTCTCACTATTCCACAGGAATTTCTACTACTCCACAGGGGATATGTAATTAATCAAAGGGATATACGATACTGGGTCACTCACTCTTTTAGCCAACAGCAACAAAGTTTCTGTATTGCTCGTAGAGTATTATGCTTGTGTGTTCCTCCCTGGAGGTGGAGTATACAAATGTGAGTACAGTAATGTTAATGGTAATGTTCCTTGCACATTAACTTAATCAGTCATGATTATTTTGCATGATAGTATGTCTGGGCTATTATATTGTATTCTAAAGACACGAGTACTATATATTACGAAAAAACATTGTTCATATCATGCCACTTTGTATTAAAAATTTTGTGTTTATGATGGACTGACTAACTTTATGTATATGCTGAATACTGTTCCCAATCAGGAATACCTCTAATGGATGGTAACATGTGAAGTAGTTACCGTAGCCTACATGAAGGGACGTGTTATCTGCCTCCATTTAAGTATTCGCTCTTGGGATCAAACAAGGTGCAAATCATGACCATTGGAATGATTGATTGATATCAAGCGCAGCAACAGCGAGGTCATATAGCGCCAGAGAAAGGTGATAGAGGTGTAACAGCAAGGAAATAGAAAGGAGGGACAGTTGAAGAATTGAAAGCTAGTGGCAGGGGCCGAAGGGGCACCAAAACCCTTAAGTATTGCCCACATCACTAATGCAGGCAATACCCCCCCTACGAGGCCACTGGAACGAGAGAGGGAGTGAGAGAGGAAGCAGTGACACGACAACCACAGGAAGTAACTTTGTCATTAGAGAGGGTGGAGTAACTTTCACTCTCTCTCTCTCTCTCTCCCTCTCCTATTAACAAACATATAAATCCTGATAAATATTTTTATATCCTTATTATACTCTATCTTCCAGAATACGAATTCTTTTCTCCTACATCATTTAATATTTTACTAGCAGCGATTCAACTGAGGCTCTTAAATATATTAAGACCTGTTGAAGTCCTGCAGGTATGTAAAGTCATGGTCTAATGTACTGCAACCTGGTGAATAAAAGCGAGCTATTTGAGTTAATTTTATGAACCAAAATTGCACACACCAACAGCTATAGTTTCGTATCATTTTTCGAAGCCATCTTATTGGAAGGTGTTGCAGTACATTAGACCATGACTTTACTACACTCGCAATCCACAATCCCTAGACCACCGAGACGAAGCCCCAGATCTTGAGCAAGCTGTTTCTAGAAGACAGCCCTCCCAAAGCCTCCATTGGTTCGAAATGTGTGTGGCCTCATGATGGTTTGGGTGGGATGTCGTCCAGAATCAAACTGCTTCAGATCTCGGGCTTTGACTCAGGTGGGCCAAGGATGGTGGATTGCGTGAGCACATAATTATACTTTGTACGTTACAACCGATAATAAAGTCGTCACCAAATGTTTGGGGAAATGCTTCCTGGTTCTTTTAAATCCTCTAGCTGTTTTATTTCCTTCGCTCCTGTACACCAGATAGTCCATAAGAGGAAAACAAAGTACTGAAAAACTAACCAAGGATAGACATAAAATAGGATCACCCTGACATCATCTAAGGGAGTAGTAATGTTAGTAAATCTTGAGCAACCGATTCGTCCTAAGTATTCCAAGCAACAGGCTACCATTATTTTTGTTTATCTTGAGGAATCAAAGCGTTCTGATGCACAGTACCTTAAGACAAACTGTTCAATAAGGCTAAAATAATGTTAGAGGCTGCATAAAGCAATGAGCCAGGAAGTCATGGGGGCGGTTCCTTGATAATAAGTGCAGGGTCAGAAAGGAAGAAAGGAGAGGTGGGTAGAAAGGAGAGAATTAGGATGGAAAATTGAAAGGCAGTAAGGGGAAAGGGATGATGGGTATGAAAGGAAACACCAAAGGTAAGAAGGACTGAGAATGGAGGGAAGGATGCGATAAAGGGAATGAGAATGGAGGAAGGACGTGAAAGATAGAAGATAGGGAAGGCAGTAAACAATCAGGAGAGAAAAGAAAGAAGTACTGTCTGTAGGAGAGGGAGATTGGAAGTGAAGGAAGGCTGAAGCGAAGGAAGGACAAGAACACAAATAAATAATCGTCTTGTCATGGGCAATCCGTGATTTACACATTCGCTGCCTTTCCATCTACGATTCTACGTATTTATCAAGCATGAAACGTTTTTTTTTCTGACAATGATACACTTTTATCATTCTTTGGCATATCTACTCTCAAACCAGTTTCTTACGATTGCATGCTAAAATATCCAATACGTAAGTCGAAACAGCAGGTACAGCTTCACGACTCTGGCAACTCATGTCAGACCAGACTGTCAACAGTAACGACAGAACCATGCGCCCCATATCCACCCCCAAACCATTCACCCGGGCCGCATTATTACGAACTGGTGACTATACTGTCTCGACCCTTGTTAGATTAGGCTACGCTACGTAAAATAGGATTAACCACTTCTGAGTAAAATAAGCTGGGAATGGCAACGTGACTATTTTTAAGGGTATCCTATTGTTAGTTTTATTGCTACAGCCCAAGCATCATTATGGGCGTTTTTTGAGCTCACCCCTTAGGCTTGGAGCAAGAGGTCGAGCCAATATACAGTTCGTAATAATGCACCCGGGCCACCACCGTCTAGTCTGAGTGAATTCTGACATGGTAACCAGACCTATGAGAGAATCCCTGTTACTTTGACTTTTCTGTTTCAATATTCATTGGGCTCGTAACAGACATGACTTTTAGCTAATTAGGCTACACCATAACGTGTGCATTTCAGTCGCACCTCACACCAGGGTCTCATACATGCCTCACACTACCTCTGCAGAACTCGGCCAAACAAACTCTCAGACTCATTAGGAATAATTAAATGTTAACATCTTGGCTTTTACAAAAGAAAAGATTAACTGCTCGGTTTTTCGAGTCGTTATTGACTGTCGAGGTGAAGTCAGGTGGTGAAAGGTTTGGTTTTATAGTACACACTTCGAGCATGGCTGAACTTCTTATAACAGTACTTGGAAAGCTCAAGGAACCCTGACACTTAATCACCGAGTAGAAGTCGATATATTTCTCCAAAGTACGCCAAAACTACATACCAATTATGATGGAGGTCTCATTGATGGCATAGTTTGGAGGAATGTATGGCATTAATTATCTGATACAGACTAACGGTAAATACTCACGCGGTACTCGGACAAATGTGGTTCTGATGTGCCTGTTGTAAGTAAGCTGGGGCAGTTTTGGTGGAAACTGACTCAATATAAGGTAAAATGGAAGTAGAGTGAACATTATCAATTCGATATGTAAAATGAATGGTGCAATGCAAGCGAAAGTGAGGTGAAATAGGGTGAAAATGTAAAGAGTGAAGAGAGGATGTAAAGGTTAAAGGGAAGAGAAGATGAGAGGGGGTGGGAGGGACGAATGGGGGGACAATAGGAGGGGTGGGAGCATGGAGGTATAAAGGGTAAGAAACATCGAGAAGGAAGGACGAAAAGCGGTGCTTTCAACTTGGCCGTTGGAACGGGAAAAGTGTGAATGTAAGTGGAACACAGGAAAAAGTTGAGGAAATGGGGAATGATGAATATAAGAGGGAGGAGAGGAGGAAGTAAGAGCAAGAGAGAGCCAAGGAGAAATGGGATGCACAAAAAGAAAAGGGATGGTGAGAGTATGCTATAGGAGATATTCAATTATTATAAGGTGAGGGAAGAGGTTGAAAGGGATGGAGAGAGGATGTTAAAAGAAGGAGGAGAGGTATAAAGGAAGTATGGTGGGTGAAAAGAAACAGAGGAAGGTGGGAAAGTAAAAGAAAAGGGAGATGGTAAATTAAGGGACCCTGTGATGTAGTCTGAAAATTGGAGTTAAACGAGTCCTTCAAATACAGCCACGAAACACCATGCACCTATATGGAAAGAGTGTTTCTTGGTATAGTCAGGAGGAATCAGAAGCCACCTATTTCCATACACAATCACAGGGCCCTTAAGATGAGGAGGAGTTAAAGGAAGGAGAGAGGAGTTAAAGGAAGGAGAGAGGAGTTAAAGGAAGGAGAGAGAGGAGTTAAAGGAAGGAGAGAGAAGTTAAAGGAAGGAGAGAGAGGAGTTAAAGGAAGGAGAGAGAGGAGTTAAAGGAAGGAGAGAGAGGAGTTAAAGGAAGGAGAGACAGGAGTTAAAGGAAGGAGAGAGAAGTTAAAGGAAGGAGAGAGAAGTTAAAGGAAGGCGAGATAGGAGTTAAAGGAAGGAGAGAGAAGTTAAAGGAAGGAGAGAGAGGAGTTAAAGGAAGGAGGGAAGGAGAGTGAAAAGGAAGAGGTAGAGGGAAGGAGAGTGAAAAGGAAGAGGTAGAGGGAGGGAAGGAGAGTGAAAAGGAAGAGGTAGAGGGAGGGAAGGAGAGTGAAAAGGAAGAGGTACCGGTAGGTGGGAGGGAGGGAGGGTGTGATGGGGTGGGAGTGTTGTGACCTTTGACACACTGACCCCGCTACAGTTGACACCCCCCACCCTTCCACATCCCTGTTACCTTCCTGCCCTTTACCCCTACCCCCTCCCTCCACTAGCGGTCCGTCACGCTTGCCTTCCCTTACCTACCTACTGTACCTACCCCTGTTCTCTCTCTCTCTCTCTCTCTCTCTCTCTCTCTCTCTCTCTCTCTCTGATGTCTACAGAAATTGACTGAAAACAGAGAGAGACCTTTATTACACTGTTTAAATTACTTAACAACCCGCAAAACAAAAGCAAGGACTTTATTATCCAACTGAGGGTAAAATATACAAACCAATGATGTTCCGACATGCTGATCTCTTCACATACAATCAAATAATTGGGCTGGATACAACAACGACGATCACTGAGGTGTAGTGGCAATAAAAATAACATGTGTCAATATTAGTGGTGTACCAGATGTTGGAAAGTGTGACGCTGATACGTACAAGCTATATATTTTCCTTTAGCTGCTGGTAAGTTTTCACAACCGATGTCACTCCCTAGAATCTGACTGCATGAAGCGTGACTCCCAACGTGTGTAGCAGCGAGTTTCGACAAATTGGTTGTTTTCACTTACTTTCAGCTCAAGAATAATCGCCTATACAGTAGGCCTACGGCGCCTGTTGATGACAAGTAAATATTATATGTAGAGTCACAATCCAGATTTATTAACCTCCTTAGCTAATTAATTCCAAATAAATCGTTGGAGAACAGAACAATATACGTGAATAATATATTTATGCAAGATACTGCTAATGTAAAAATTAGAATGATTAAACTGTATCAATTTATTACGTAGCTATTTTCGACACACATACACGCCAAACAACACACACACTTTCTGAGAAACTACAAGGATGGGTGTGGCCATTCACTGTCATTAATTTTCTCTCCCTTCCCCTCCCTCTATTCCACCCACAGCCTTCCTCCCCCTAGCCTCATCTCCCCTCCCTAGTCCCACACCCTTTGTTCCCAACCTCCTCTTCAACACCATGCACTTCTACCCTCCCTCTCTCCCAGATATTCTCTTCCCCTCTCTTACTCCTTCCCTCACTTCTGTCTCTCCATTCCCAAGCCTCCCTCCCCACACCATTCCCTCCCACTCTCCTCTTCACTTACGTCACCCCCCTCTCACTTTCCCTTCCCACCACAAATACCACAAACCCACACCACTGCCACTACTACCTCCACCATCACTCCTACCTACCACTAGGCCTAAGACCACAAATACAACACCACCACCACCACTAGGTCAGCTGCAAAATGACACCTATAATCATGAATATCAAAACTCCATCACCATCATTTTCATTTATACAAATAGCGATAGTGTCACTATAACAACCATCACACACTATACCTACTGTATCAACCATAAGGAAATATCAAACCCTGGCGCCACTATTATCAAATACGTGTACAGTCGCGACACATAGTCCTTGATCAAGGTGTAAGGGGAAGTCTGGTCAAGGATTATGTACCGCGACTGTACACTACCCATGAGCTACTGTAACTGTAGTATGGGATTTGCGTAGAAATGGGACGTTTCAAAAAGACTCTTCGCAAACATTGTCGACCCAAAGAAAGATGGAAATACAGATTATTCCAAATTAATTTTTATAAAAAAAATTATGTGTGTGGTGATTAGAGATTTGTCCCAACCAAATAAAAATATTAATAAATAATAATATTAATAACAACAATAACAATAATAACAAATAATATCGGGTAATTATACTCGCACACACACTTGTTGGCGGCAGTCACCCTTACATTCTCGCAGGGTGTTATGAAAGACGAACAATCATGCGTGTCTGCAAGGGATGTAGAGGTCAAAGAACTTCCCAGCTTCAGCATAGCTATATGCGGTTTTCTACAAACACTTTTGTAAAAGTGCTTTTTATAGGAATTGAGCGTTATTCTGAGCGTATTATCTGTGATACAAGTAGTTACTTGACTCAGCGAACCTTTGGACCTCAGGAGTGCTTCTCTCGGAAAAAAAATCAGAGCCATGAAATGGAAAAAGTTATTTAAAAGTTAAATGACTATTGAGGAATGGATATGATTATATGGTAGAAAACTATGGTTTGAAAATGCTTGAAAATAGTTGGTTTGAACTTTAACGGAGTAGATACTATTTGTAAATTCAGGGATATACAGTATATCACTCAACAGATATTCTATAATCACTCAACAGATATTCTATAATTTTACGAGGTGATAGAATAATGACAAGTGAACCTCCAGTGAATACTGTGTCATGAGAAAAAAATAAAAAGAAAACCAGTGTGTTCATTTTTATATGTATCTGGCCTTGGGGTGTAGAATTCCTAGTGACTGTGCAGTTACAAACTAAGGTTAGTGTCAAGTGCCACCAAAGGCCAAGGTTTCACCCAGACCATTTCGCTGTAGTTGTTAGCTTTGCCCCACTAATGTAATGAATGGCTAGGGAGAAAAGGTGGGTCTGGCGTTCACTCGATATCCTTTGTTTAGATAGTGAAGAATAAATGAATGCTTCGCCACAAGGCAAGTGAATAACTTATCTCTAGTGACAGCTGACTCGGCTTTTTCTAACTGGTCAGAAGCGAAACACCGTCTGTAAATTACACTCAAATGGAAGCTAAAGAGGTTTACAGAAACTACTTCAATTGTTAACTCTAGGCGGTATAGTTATAGAAACTTACTAAATGGAAATACTTACTCTTATTTCTTAACCTTGTCACTAAAACGCACTGCAAACCCAAATACATTGTACCAAACATTTACACAACTATTTCATACAATCTATAATAACTGGAATCTACTCAAAACAGCTAGAAGGGAGCTGCAGGCGATGCGTTCAAACCAAATAAATTTTCAAGAGTGCCTCTGATAGACTAACCTACTTTATACTTTAACCTTAATTGGCTTCGATATCCTGGGGTGGGGTGAGTATACCATAACTCTACAATACATAGTAGCCTAACTTTAATCTCAATCACACATATCTGAAAAGTATCAGAATGAATCAATACTCTTCGAGAACATGAATGACTCAATGACGGGGGAGAATCGGCAACGCTTTGTATAACTGTGGTTGCCGGAAACTTGGGCAACTGTATATAGCAGGCGCAGCAGCAGCAGAAGGGTAACTTAGCACCATATGTAACCACCACCCCTCAACTGGCTCAGACTCGGAGACGATGCAACAATGTGATGTAAATAAAAGCCATCCCAGCCACCATTAGAAACATTGGAGTCCAACTATTACACTGAATGACTTGTGAGTGCCAATTCCCACCATCACTACAACATATAATAATTGCAAGTCACTCTGGACTGAAACGCTCACGTTGACTAATATCACAGAACTCGTACTTCAATTATATGATTTCCACTGTGCACATAACTATACAGGATGACTGAAGACTGAAGCACCGTAACACAAAGCATGAAATATTATACATAGACCTATGTCTCACCCGTCAAGGTGTGTTTCCCGGGGCTGTGATGTTGGGGAAAAAGAAGTTACACATTCCTCCAACTGAGAGACAACAGCACATCGCAGGGCCCTTGAAGGGGTGTCTCCATTAAAATTCGGCAGTTTATAACTCCTAGTTTGCTACTAAAGGGTGTCTATTTTAAGCCCTAGGCTTAAAGAAAACAAGATCAAAGTAAAAAAAAAGAAACATGGGAAAAAAAGCTTACTCCAAGAGGGAGACATGCTACCCTGGTTAAAAGTTAGCGCCGCTAGCGAGGGTGCTATAAAGATCACTCATATGAGGGATTTTGGTACTGATATCACTCTCTTGCAGAATTAAAGCCAATTTATATTCTCATGTCAATGCTTACTGTACACTGAAAATAAAAGTACTATTTTGGTTGCTTATTTACCAATACAATTTTATGTTGTCAGAAGTAGGGTATTTGAACTATGGACTAAACCAAGGGAAAATGTTATTGATGACATCACCGTATAGATTATATTATATGTGACGCCCATACCTTTGGATTGAGAACTGGTGATAGACTTAGACAACTAAAGGCTGATGAAAGGAGTAAAAACATCAAAATCGGATCATGTGCACTACAATATCAATATCCTAATGTAATATTTACAATTCATCCAAAATCAACGAAACTTCATCATTGTTCCGGCATAGACAAGGAAACAAGAAGTGCTAATCCAAATCACTTCAAAGGACCTCCGTCTAAAGCCCTAAAGTCTTGAAGTTACTGTATAGCAGACGGTCACAAACGAACAAATACTGTCACGAACGATAATAGCTGCTATAAACCAACGACCATAAACAAATCGAGTGCACACGGTCATTTGTATGAGTGAGAACCAAGGAATCCCTGAGGGCAGTTTCTCTATTCGACCCTCATCACCAAAGATAATAGTGATGTGTTTCTCTCACGCCAAGGAATGAGAACGGCGCCTCTATACTGGCACGAGTCGCTCGCACCATTTGCTGAAAAGGTATATAATATTATATTTCCATTGCTTCAAAGCATTTTCTTCAACTCTCCCTCCTTCCCTTCAATTTTCTTCGTGCTGGCTACCCCATTTCTCTATCACCTTCTCCCTCGTCCTACTCAAGGCCTTGGTCCTACTTGGGGAGTTCTTTCATCCTCAAATTAAATATAAAGGACAAAGAAAAATTATCCGTTTTTGACCACCAATCCGGCAAACTGTCCAAGACAAATAAAAAAAAAACGTGTTGGGACAAACTTTGGATAGATTGAGAACTGAAAATAATGGTGGTCGGAAAAACTTCTGTCTCTTTATGGGTTTCAGTCGGCATGATCGTCCTGCAGCCCAGTCAGAAGAGCATTGATTAACAAAGAGATAATGTTATAAAGATTCAACAACGAAATTCAGAGCTTTTATAACTACAGACGCTGATCCTTCATATTGGCTGAAGCACATTCCGTCGTTTGTAACCTAGACCTCGAACTGGTTCTCATATTTTCGGCCTAAATGGCAGAGGGCAAATATTAAAACAAATGACAGGGCAACAGCTAGGGTTAACTGCTGCCAAAGATGATAGTAAACATGGAAAGAACAAGGAAAGGGGCGAAGAGGTATCAATACAGTTTTTCCCTGCACAGATCTTGGGAAGGAAACAAACCAAATCCCTGAGAGAGAGAGAGAGAGAGAGAGAGAGAGAGAGAGAGCGAGAGAGAGAGAGAGAGAGAGAGAGAGAGAGAGAGAGAGAGAGAGAGATCCAACTTTCACACAACGTAAGTATTCCCTCTGGACCTCGTAGCTTTCGTTAACCTCCTACCTTCCTCTCTGCGGGAGAAAGTACGGGGAATGGAGAAAGTAAAGGAAGACAGGATGGGAAAGATGGATAGGGAGAGTGGGAGATAAAATGAGAAGACAAGAAGAACAAAGGTGGAACGGAGGAAGACAAGGAGAAAAAGAAGGAGTGAAGATGAAATGAAGGTTTTGAGACGAGACAGGAAGAGCAGTGGAACGGAGGGAGGGAGAGAGGAAGGGAGAGTGTTGTGTGCGGTAGGTGAAGGTACAGAGACCAGCAGAGAGGAAGTGAGGAAAGAGGGTGGTAGGTGTGGAGTGGAAAGAGGGAGGAGAGAACCGGTGAGACAAAGAGAAAGAGCAGCATATTCCTCCTAAACGTTAACAATGTCAACCCATGAACGTCTCCCCTCCCCCACCTCTCTTTCTGTGTGTGTGTGTCGTCACAGTTACTCACACAAGCATGACCAACCCGTCACCCCCTCCTATCACGCCCTTCCTCTCTTTCTCTCTCCAACTTCATAACCTTATCCTCCCTCCTATAACCACTTCAAAGCAGCTCCACAACTCATACTGACGATAAACATTCATATATATATATATATATATATATATATATATATATATATATATATATATATATATATATATATATATATATATATATAGCTTTACCTATGAAAGTGCCTCCCCTCCCTCTTATATACACAGTCACACACAAACTGTTGCGGCATGTGAAGGTCGAACAGACATAAAGACTCACGCAGAAACCTCGAAAATCAACCACCCATTATGGCCGTTTGGAATCTGCTCCCCACCATCCATAAAATAATAAGAATTAAACAAGTAATTAATCTAATTTCCTAAATCCCAGTACAACGGAGGATTTCATCTGATATATTATATAACTATCAGTCGTTAGTTCAGCCATGGTATTAATGAGAGCTGTAGTTTGATTTAAATGAAAACTTTAAATACTTTCCCAGCGCTTCCCTTCGACAAGAAAGTTGAATGCACGAATGCAAGTACAGTACAGATGTACTGACGTCAGTGTGGCCTTTAAAGACTGACCTTGGTCGACAACCTGCGTAGCACGTTATTTTATGGGAAAGTGACTGACGTTCAAAGTGACACAAATTCCTTTTATTCAAATATAAAATAAAAGGTATTTTGCTTCCCCCCCCCTCTCCCTACAAAGTGAATGTCAAATTTGCTAATGCTTAGTTACTCCATTTTACTCATTAAGATATATATATATATACCGTCTATTAAGATTTATGCTTTTGCCGTCTTTCTGTCTCTGCTCTCTTTTGTTCAACAGGTACAACTGAAGTACCACAGAGTATAATCAACCTGATGATTCCTGTCAAAGTTATTCTTCAAAATTTGGGAAAAATCCATGAAAATACTTATTTGCGACCCTTGACAAAAAACACTGAGGTGTCAGTGCTAACTGACGTAAATGACTGACAATAACTATTTTTTTTAAATGGGACGACTTTGTAAATCGCATCCGAGTTTAAGTAAAAAAAAGAAAAAAACTTCACTTACAAAAAACATAGCAGCCTAGTTATATTCTTAAAATATGGATAGATTGTAGTTGAATGTCAAGTTTGGGACAATCACGTGTGTAAGTTGATTATGACCCAAGATAATGCCACTCTGGCCCCAATAGTGGCATGGGATAAGACATTCAAGGAAAATGTGAAGTCTGCCATTTTTAGGCCGCCATAGTAAATACGCCAACTATAATATCTGAATGGCTTTGTGAACAGATACTCATCCTAGCTGTATACTCTTCTCTCGAACTGACACATTCCTTGGAACACCGATAAATGTTTTGGCTTAACAACCAGAGAGAGAACAGTACCGGTACTGACCTGGAGGAGTTGAGACACACGTCACCAGCCTGCAACATAAGACACACCCAATCAATATGGAGTATAGCCTACAGTATTATATCATTCCAGCATACATATTCATGCCACCGAACACATTCCATCTACCAAGTAGATCAAATTTACATAAATTGCATTCAAATTCAATGTGTTTTTTTTTATAAAGATCCACATTGAAATTTATTACATTAAACTGAAGTGACATCGGAACATCCCTAAACTGGGTAGCTGAATGGTTCGTAAGTAGTAAGCAAAGGGCAGTATAGTTATATAGGGTAAATTCTGATTGGAGTGAAAATGGTGGACGTAGGGAACCTCAGGGTTCAGTGCTGGGTATACCCTACACTCGCGGTCAGAAATTGTGTCACGATCCCCTGACAAGATGAATCTCAAACAGCCTAGCTTGGAAGGTTCGAACAACAGTGCGTCACCCTACAACACATAGTTGCTTGAATCATCAAAGCTCGGCTATATTATAGTTGTGATTCATCGTGCCAAGGAATCAGGAGAGTTTCTGAACGCGAGTGTACATTATAGCACATACATTAATGATCTTGATGCAGGGATGAATAACAACGTATCAAAATTTGCATATGATACAATAAAAACTAAGTTAGCAACCGCAGTAGAGGATGTACAGTCATAGCACATAGTCCCCTTACACCCTGGTCAAGGACTATGTGCCGCGACTGTACTTGTCTGTTTCAAGCTACAGTTATTTAAATTAGTTGTGTGGGCAGACAAATAACAGACGAAATTCAATTACCAGAAGTGTAGTCTTGTACAAATGTATACAGGTAAAGAGAACAGAAATCTTAACTATAATATGGAAGAGGTAATTGGGAATAGGAAGATTTTAGTGTAATAGTAGAGACCTATGGCATTATCTGGTTTAAACTTGAGAATCAAAGCATGTATGGTAAACTTCTGGGTTTAATCAATAGAAAATTAACGTTAGTTACGAGTACAAGAATAAAGAAGCAATCCACAGTCTGCACAACAGCATTTTGCAACCCTTAATTACCGGTACTGTATGTTATATTATTCTAAGTTATGTTACACACGAAAACATGATCATCAGCGCGTCAAATACGGTATACATAACTTCCATACAACTGGCTGCAATTACAGGTAACTTTAAAGGTAGCATTAGTTGAACAAATAAAATACAACACATGAAAATTTTATCACACACACAACCCACAACAATTACCATTTCAATTTAGATAGCAGCCAAACATTAAAAATGTACTGTAGATCACAATAACTTACACAAGTCGTGTTTATAGCTGGTACCGCTCGCCGCTCGGACGTAAACACAAACACTATGATGTAAACAAAGGAGGGGGTGAGTGGGATGGTCCGACTGACAGACAGACAAGGTAGCGGGAGAATAAGCGGCTACACCCTTGCGTCACGAAAGTTCTAATCACACTGACTCCTCTCCTTTAGTCTCGTCAGAGTCGGACTCACTCAGTCCTGCTCCTACTCCTCCTTAGAGGCAGACCTCAGTTTCCCGCCATTACCACCGTACCGTTGCCATCTCCACACTTATGTATCTTAATTATTTGGCACCACTTTCGGAGGTTTAGAAATCAGTCCTTTCAGAGGCTAATAATATTATTAGTGTCAATTATAATAATTAATATGGCGACTATTATGAAGCTAAAAAAGTCTAACAGTATTGGCAGTAAAATTGACGTGTACAAGGCAGCCGGGATTTACAATGACCATCCCGTTACCGTCAACAATATCAATACACTCACTTCGTAGACACAAAAATTAGTGTTCACTCCATTACCAGCTGATTCAGTAAATGCCGTCCTGTGGCAAACTACGAGGTGAAAATGAGTGTCAACGCCATTATGAGAAGTAGTGAAACCGAGTTATTAGAAGGACGGTCATAAACAGAATTGCCTTAGCAATCATTAACTTGACAGAGTGAGAGAGAGGGGGCGGGGGCAACGACTGTGGTCAGGAGTTAATTAATTGTCTTCATAATTGAAATCCATACTCAGCTATGAAGACAATTAATTACCCCCCCCCCCCCGGCCACAGTCGTTGCCCCCCCCCCCCCTTCTCAGTCAAGGTAATGATTGCTAAGGCAATTCTGTTTATGACAGTCCTTCTAATAACTCGGTTTCTCTACTTCTCATAATGGCGTTGACACTCATTTTCACCTCGTAGTTTGCCACAGGAAGGCATTTAATGAAACGTCTGGTAATGGAGTGAACACTAATTTTTGTGTATACGAAGTGAGTGTATCGATGTTGCTTGCACATACGGGTTGATGAGAACCCTGGAAAAACCAGCAGCTGTTAGAATAATAATATATTGTACTTATGGAATCTGCAGCACACTTAACTTCCTTAAAGAACTCTGCAAGAGAGATTTTGAGTACAAGAATAACTAGAAATATTGAAAGAAGAGGATAGATTAAGTTGCGTGTCATTGAAGGAGAAGGGATAGTCATTTGGAAGGATAGTGTAAGTTGAAAACTGTGGTTTGCAGCACTGAAAACCACAGCATTTTCTCACACCCAATCAGATAAGAGAGATCTATCAAAAGTCAGGCATGCCACTTCATCATCATGTGAAATGGTGAGAAGCTGTGGTTGTGGGTAGTTATGAAGCCAGGTAATATGATCAGCATATGAATGGATAGGGGATAGCAACCAGAGGAAATCAGAGATAAAGGAACATAGGGAAGGATAGAAACCAAATGAGGGTATCTTTGAAATTGAAACGTTGCACCAAACTATAAAAAAACTTCCAAATTATCAAGCACAACAATAAAAGTTTCAATGAAGTTTCAAATAGAGAATGACCACAAATCAGACAAGGGATAAAAGTTTGCCAGTACAGTAGAACACCCAACTAAAACCTTCCTGACGATTGGATTGAAGGTTATGAGAAGTAAAGTGCTTTGGAATTTTGCAGTGAAATAGAGATTCTAAAACCTTAGGCAAGAAATCAAAACATTGGGAACAAATCACCCTTCTTCGTAAGAGATTGTACAGTATCACAGCAAACTTCTAGAAAGAAGGAAAAGTATTGTATTTGACAATGGCAGAAGCAAAATACAGTAGTTTACCTAGGCAGGGAGTCAGCACAGAAGCAAAGTTCTTTAAAACACAGGAGGAATCTTATCAGAGCCTTCCAAGTGTCAAGACCAAAGAGCACAGAAAGTACTGCTGTACTTCCTTGGATGAGATTATGTCGGGTATACAGAAAGTACCGTATGTCAGAGGGGACCAGTGGAAATCGAGACATATGTTTGTGTGAAAAGTTCAGCTTTATCAGATCTGGAAAAATGAGAGGAGGGATATGGTAAAAAGTGAGTTTGTCAAAGATATTTCTGGTGAGGAATAACAAGGATTGGGATAATTTTTGGGGCAGAAATGTATAAAGCATAAGGTGACGGTAACATCTGTAAGTTTCCTCCTTGTTGTGAACAGCAGTAGAACAAACTTGATTTAACCAAGAAATGTTTCCTCTAGAAAGAGAGATAGAATACGGATCATATGCTCAAGAGAATCATGTACAGTATAAGATGAATGTTGCTTCCATGGTAAGCCATAGAAGTAATTGTCATTCTATAAAAAAATCTTGACATTGTTGTAGTGTCACAGACAGCTATGATTCAAATGTTTTATAGGAGTGATAGAATATCCAGTAAGACACAGGAATTAGCCTAGGGATAGAACAAGACATAAGAATATGATTACGATCAGAGGAGCCCAATTGAGAAACAAATTCAACAGGATAAGCAAATGAAAGAGAGGTAATTGGTCTAAATACCCGGTATGTAAAGTACAGTCGGCAGCATAAATTCGCATCCATCTCGTGTACTTAATAATACAGTACTAATATGACCAGATAATTGCATTCTGAACCAATTTCTATTTTAACAATATGTGTAATTTATCACATGTGAACTATAGGCCTATCTGTCATCTTTGCATTCAAATTGTCTTACAACATCCATCAATATAGCTCATACATACGTAGGTGGAAATGAAGCGAACTTATGCTACCGACTGTAACTTACACCATACCGGTAATTATTAGGCAGATTTCTGAGGTGGTATGAGAAAGGGTGCTGAACTAGCAGCTCTAGGTCACTGAGGTAAGAAAAGATCAAGAGTTTTTCACTGGTTGGATCAGTAAAGGGATACACAAGCTAAAAGTAAGTACCTGTAGTGGTAAACACTGAAATCTTAGTTTTAGATTTCTGAGAAAGAAGAGCAGGATATTAGGAGTGGTATTATTAAACTTTATTTGGGTACTCTTCAACAAAAAAACTCCTCGTTGCTGAATTCTCATTATAAATAACACGTACTGAGTGACAAAGAACACGTTTCGTCGAAAACGAAGTACAGTACCGGTATACAGTATTAATATGGTTCTACCGTAGCCTAAGTGTTTCACTGGGAAAGTGAGTGTCAAAGAATTTTTATTGTCAGCTTTGTTATACAACAGAGGCTTAATTGGTTTCAAATTAACAGGAATGCTGAAAGCCGAGAGTAGACTTCAGAAGAACCATGCTATGGAACAAGAGAGTAATGAGATTGGTGCCTACATGAACAGAGAAATAATTCCTATCATTTGTGGCTGATATCTATAAAAAGTTTGAAAGTGTCTAGTAGATTTTTTTCAAACAAGAAAAATTGTGGTACCGGTAGTAACTGTGAAAAATAGGTATCATGAAACGATACAATAAATATCTGAGTTTAGGAGACAAAGAAACCACATCCAGCATACCTAACTGAGTCACTGTTCAATAGTCAATTTCTCAATAAATCAGAACTGCAATCCAATTTCTTCTGCTATTGCAAACTCATACCTAACCTAATCTAGACCAGGGCAGACTACCGAACGAAACCTAACCCGGTCAAACATAGGGCAAAAATTGGTAAATTTTCCGAGTTACATACAGTACCATATATGCGAGATTATCTGACAAAATTTAGTTTTTCCTATTGTTTTTCATGTGATTCATTCAATTTTAACATCCATTTATTGTGCAAATATCCTGTTTTGGCCATACTCCATCACCCAGCTTTTAGCAAAACTTGGCTAAAGATTTCCAATTCTTGGTGATCACAAATAGAGCATAATAGTTTTAGAATTAAGCAAACCTGACCTGACCTGACCTAACCTAATCTGGACAGTGGCAGACTACCGGGCCCTAATATTAGCATGCTACTGGGACCTAACCTTAACATCTTACTGGGACCTAGCCCTAACAGACTACCGGGACCTAACCTTAACAGAATACCCCCACCTAACCTTCGCAGACTACCAGGAGTTGCGCAAGGTAAGACCTATATCAAATTTACGAAAATTTGACCATAAAAACTTATATCAGAGTGAAAATTAGATATCTCAGACTTTAGTTATTCGGAAATAATTTCCGAAAATCAAACATTGTCAAAATACACTGTCGTACTAAGAAATTACTTAATAAAGCAAAAATAATCACCAATGAAAATATGAAGGAAATTGGTAAGTATTTTCCCTTTCTGTGGCTCTTCTTAACTATTACCGTACTGAGCCTCTAACGTTACCTTAGGGATTCAGAAAAGGTCGGGTTGTAGTAGTAGTAGTCACTCATTTATTACAACTAACTAATTAAAATTATGTTAGGAATAAAGGAATAGTCACACAAATTCAAATGATGATAACAATTTTGCAGTATTATTACAGAATAACTGGATTTTGGCTAGGATTGAGCAGTATTACCACATTTGGCTTGGTCCTGGAAATTTGCCCAGGTCACTTTATGATAGTTTACACTGGTTATACCCGGTAGTTTGCCCAGGTTGGGTCTGGTAGTTTGCCCAGGATAGGTCCCGGAAGTCTGCTGTGGTCTAACAGGTTAGGTTAGGTCAGGTCAGACTAGTTTCCAAATTATGTTTGTAAACGGGGCATATCTCGAAAACGAGGCATTTCAGAGAGAAACACCATAGATGAAAAGTGTCATATACACAATATAGTGAAACCAGGTTTTCTGTAAATTTACCAATTTCGCTTTCTGCAGCCTGAGGGTTGTATACCACTTTTCCAGTAGAACGACCGTAATAATCACAAGAAGGTATTTATCAGCAGAGTGTACCTAATCCCAAATGGCCCTCTACGCTAACCCCTCCCAAAATCTGCCATATTGCCTGGGGGTTTAAGATACATGGCCCCTTTTTCTGCCCCGAAGGCCACCAATACTTTCACTAATGAATATAATGTAACTTGCAACTCACCTTTGGGGTCCTGGCTGTTGGATATTCAAGAGATATTGCAATTTGGTAAGGAAATCCGCCACGCCATGTCCGGTTGTTGACAGCAACTACAGGGAAAACTCGGCTTCATACAACTTCGGTAAGACCGGTTTCATTTACCTTTGGTGACATACTGGTAATGTTTTTATATTCCAAACTAATTATAAAGCTTTTTTAAATGTACGGTCACCTCGATAAAGAGCTATAATTTTAGGGATATAGGGTAGAAAACGTAACCGTAGGTATAACGTAACATACCATAGAAAATGTAAATACGGACACTAAACTAAAATATTTTGTAGGCAACTTTAGGTGATCTTCCATTGTCTTTGCTCAGTCTTATGGGGTGCCTACACGAGGTATGTGAAAATTGAAGCCAACACATCCCATAGGCCTACTGTCCCCCGTAGCTTTTTTAGTGTCTTCTTTTAGTAAAAGATATTTTCATCATTGTAAATTATTTTAATTATCCTTCTTTCTAGGCTACTCTAATGAACTGATCGGTATTCGTCCTGTAGAATGAGCACTATGTCCTGCAAAATGTTTGTCTTATAGCATCTAGATAAAGTGTGAACAGTGTAGATACTCTAGATAATTTATCAGCACTACATGGGTCCACCCAAGAATTACAGACTATCCTTGAGTCCACCTGTGTAGGTCTCCTTGACATGCAGTGGACATCTATCGATGGAGATGTTGTTCGAGCATGAATGGCAAATCTCGAGGGCTAGAAATTAAGGTAAGGTACCCTCGGGTATATACTTATAGAGTACGGCGTATATCTAAGTCGGTGATTTATAGAATGCTGTCCTCGTGGTAGCATGATCTTTGAGATAATAACTGCTTTCCCCTCAATGCTTGGTGGTGATACCTGGACGTTCGTTTAACACCAGCAGTCAAGATTCCCTAAATGTAGCTGGAACATAAATTATATAATAATTGCATCATTCCCCTGAGTGTCGGGGTTTGTACAGGGTGATTCAAAAGAAACGTTACCGACTACATATTATATAATTATATTTCATCTATATTATATGCTGTACATATGCATTTACGAGATGATATACATAACTTATTTAAATAGCAGATCATATTCACAGTATATGTTCAAAGTGTGATCCATTTTCATGAATGTAAACTTGTACCCTTTTTACCATGTTAGCAGAGACTTTGTGTAGGGTTCCTAACTTCCTACAGTAATGTTTGCTATTGCAGTTTTAATGTTAGCTTTTAGTTTGTCTAATATGTGTGGGTTAGGGTGATAGACCACTCCTTTCAGGTGACCCCGTAGAAAGTAATCGGGAGATGTAAGGTCTGGCGATCTTGGAGGCTATGTGTTTTTGGAAATGAATCGGTCATCGAAAAACTCCCGCAGGAATGCCATATATAGAGAGTTTCATGTGACATGTGACTTGTGGCGCTGTCTTACTGAAACCAGCAGTAACGTTCATCCTCATCAAGAAGTGCGATGAACTGTGTGATTATAGACCGGTATAGCCTACATTGCCATTCACTGTTGCCTCAAAGAAAATTGGACCCACGACACGCCGGCGATTTACAGCACACCACACTCCAATTTTTTGAGGATGCAAGGGTTTTTCATGTAACATATGTGGATTTTCACTACACCACATCCTACTGTTGTGACTGTTAACATACCCGCTAAGGTGGAACCATTCTTCATCACTAAAGAAAAAATTGTCAAGCACGCCAACTCCATATTCCTCAACAAATCGTCGAAACCATGGACCTGCAATACTGTAAACGCTTTACCAAGTCTGATTGTCGCAGTTCTTGAACCACACGAATGTGATATGGCCTCAGGTTTAATTTCTTTGCAGCTCTCTGTGCACTAGAGTAAGATATTTGTGCCTGTGATGCAAGTTTCCTGAGACTTTTACTCGGAGATTTTTCTAAATGCTCCTTCACATTTTCAAATTTTTCATCAGTAACACAGATGGTCATCCACTTCCTTTTCTGTCGTGCTCACCTCCAGTCTCACGAACACGGTTAACCATACAGTCTTGAAATTGTCATCTTATTGATATTGGGGGAATCAGGATATCGTGCTGGAAACAATCTTTTCACTTGCACATAAAAACGTGTTGAAAAATATTGTTCAAGAATAAAGACACGTTGCAATTGGGAAAAAAATCTTGCTTCAGCTGAGAAAAAGCACTCCTTAGAGTTCACAGGACACGTCACTCTGCAGGTGGCACTGGTGTATTATCAATACATGTCAATGGTGCCATCAGTTGGAAGAAAACAAAATTACAACCTATGTTCCATTATTTCAAGACCATTCTATGATGGGCAACGTATCTTTTGAATCACCCTGTAGTAAAGATAAATAATGAACTTGAAAAATAATCCTCCAAACTATATCATAAAACAGCACCACATTAGCACCACAGAGATCATAATTTCATGTTTCCTAGCATTTACCATAAAGATATTGTTCCCCTTAAATCCTCTCATCCTTCTATCCAGTGGTGTAGTATGACATTCACAGTTTCATAAGTAGTAAAATAAAAACCTTTCCCGAGTTTAAGAATGTATGGGCTTATGGTTATCCAACAGAAGTGATTAATTAAGGGGATAATACACTTTTAGTACATTGGAGTGCTTTGATTTTCCTTTAATTTTGTGACTACATCACAAATGTGAGTGACAGCAAAGACAGCCTCGTGACAGCTTCAGCCTATCCAACCCATTGTCTCCCACTCCTCCTCAACATATTTATTCCACAAGGTCACTCACCAGTTCCAAATACACCTTCTGGAATTAATATCGAGTTATACTATTGGCTCAGATGAACTGTCACGTGCAGAACTGGTGTCGTGCAGCAACGTATTGTGGGCAAGGTAAGATGTGTGTGTGTGTGTGTGTGTGTGTGTTTGTTTGTTTCACCTGGTCTTGATCACGTCCTAGACATGTGCTCACCAACTGTTACCCTACCGGAATGACCGACCGAGCTAGTGTATAGGGGCGTGATTTTACTATATATAATAATTTCTAACTTATACTCATAGGATGATGTATCATTAAACATTTCCCCGCTACTATTAGGTTATTTTTTACCATTACCACCATCACCACCACCACTACCCCAGCCACCACTACTACTGCTACCATCACCACTACCCCAACCACTACCACCACCAACACCAACATCCTCACTGCTACTACTTCCACCACCATCACCATTACCCCGACAAATTTCAAGGGCGGGCAAGTTTAGTGATGGGTTCATTTTATTTTTTCACGTTAAGTATGTCAGATCTAGGAGGCTGAGAGAATTAATGAGAGAAGAAACTTTAAAGTCAGTATGATAAAGAGTAAACTGAAGAGACACATAAGTATGATAACAATGAAACAAATAAGCAGAGAGGCATGCCAGGGCAAATCAGAGGTTGGTAAATCTGGAGCAACAGACATCCATCATTTGTGTTCATCTGTATAGCTGGCTGGTCCTGTTTTCTGGCATACCGTACTTTGGAAGAATCAAGGCGCTCTAAGCTACTGTACCTAAGTTATATTGTCCTCTTAGCAGCATACAGTATATGGATTCGTTTAGCATAATTCTATGAGTTTATTGCAAAAGGAGAAAATAAAATTGTTCATGAGTTTATCGGATAATTATTATGCTTTTCTTCCATTGAGAATATAAGGAGTACTGTATATAAACTACTCTGTGATAAATAATGTTGTCTGGTGTTAGTCACAAAATACTAAGGATCGTAGGCAAGAACATTCATGGTGTTGCCTAGCTAGAGTGTGGTGTGTAGCGACACGATGACCCTTTATATGGACACACTACACATGCGACCATCACACCATTACCACACCATCGTCAATTAACACCACGAATGTTGTTGCCTACAACCCTGTAAGATGCTGTACAGTTGTCTCCACTTGTAACGAACACAAAGTCCGGTTGTTATTGGCGGAATGTGGCACCACTGTGTTTGTTTACATAGCGTCCTTATGGTGGATACTATAGAGAAGGAGTAAGTTCTGTCCATTCATATACTTTACAACAATTAACCAACACAGTGGTGCTACATTTCGCCAAACCCACCAGACGCTGTGTTCGTTAGTAGTACGTACAGTACTACAGTACAGTACGTACAGTACGAACAGTCGCCGCTCATAGTCCTTGACCAGCTGGGTGTAAGTGGAAGTCTGGTCAAGGATTATGTGCCGCGACTATATATATAATCGTTCAGAGGTTAATATCCTGTGCGTTAAATGAACCCAACTCCCATCTTATCTATAGTAGTACCCAGTTTACGGTTTATGAGAGATAGGAGCTTCTGCTGCTGCTGCTTATCAGATAAAATAATAATATATATAGAAAACGGGGCATGGTTCATTATAGTGATAGCGTTTTTATTAAGTTATGAAAAATTATATCCCTACTGATAATTATTTTGCTTTGAAGTGAAAGGTGAAATGGAGATGAGTTTCTTCTACAATCTTTCTGATAGATTGGGTTATCAGATATGTACAGTTATCTAATTGGTACAGGAAAACAGGATTGACGACGCTGACTGTGCAGTACCAGTTATAAGTGCTGGCAATTGTACACCCACGGACTAAAGTATTAACGCCTATCACAGTGAACCGTGACGTGAGAAACTGAATCACTTAAATAATGTTGTCTCTGTATGGTGTGAACTGTAATATAAGTGTTTCATTTCGATAAGTCACGGGTTCATAATAATTCACAGTGAGGTTGGTCAGGTGTCAATAATAAATGGCCAGCAGGTCTGCATACGTCGACTAGCCTGCAGGCTCATAGAACATTAGATGAACTCCAGCAAGTACAGTCACGAGTACTAATAAGTATCCAGGTGTGCTTCGAATATCCAGAGACAGTAAATAAATACACAATAAGATCTCCATTGGAATTACTTCATTGGTGAATTGGACTGAACAAAGCTTCAACTAAAACTGTATACTTATTAGTGCTCGTGACTGTACAGTATGAGACAATGTAAGTAAGCTTTATAATTGATTCACTGGTATGTCAGATGATTAGAAACTTCAACAACAACAACAACAACAACAACAACAGCAGCAACAGCAACAAAAACTGGATATTTGTAATGGCTCGTGACTGTACCTTCCTTTTGTCCTCATTTTCCTCAGTACAGAAAAAATATAAAACATAATTTATACTATAGACCCGATTACATGTGTTTCTCCAGCAAGTATATGGTTGTATTTTTAAGGGACCCTCATGTGATGTAGTCAGATAATTGGAGGTAAATGAGTTTTTCAAATATTGCCACGAAACTTCACCTATAAGGAAGGGCCGTGTTTCGTGGCATAGTTAGGAGGAATCAGAAGCCTCCAATTATAATACATTATCACATGTACTGTAGGGTCCTTAATTAATGTCCTGTGTGTGTGTGTGTATGTTTGAAGGAGCATTATAAGTCGCAGTAAGTGTGATAAATATGGATGAAGGTGGATGTGCTGTACTATTGACCACTTGTATTCGTACTCATGTTGTTGTTTTCAAGGTTTTACAACATATAAAAAGAAAATGTCAGACTACACGTAACTGCAATACAACGTACGTTATTATCAGATTTGTTGTTTTGATATTCACAGAGTCACTTGGTATAGAGTAGAGTCAGTAGACCATTCTCTGCAGTTGGCTATGCTTTCAGAATAATGACCTCTCTTTTCATATATAGCCTGAACAAAAATAATATTCATGTGGCCAACTGTACTGTGAATGAGTGAGTTTCAGGCCCACCATTGGCTTCACTGTATGGGGAATATATAGAACTGGGAGATTCTACACGTTCCTAAGTGCTTCGAGAAAGATTTGACTATATAGGAATGCACTACGTAGACAGAGATGACGAGGTATGAAGGGATTGACAATAGGAAAGAGAGACATGTATGAAAGAAAACGGAGAACGATGAAACTAATTAACAGATAAGAAGAGGAACGACGAGGATATGGAAAGAAAGGGACAGATAGGAGCAGGAATGAAGGAAATTGCAGACAGAAAGTGACAGATAAGACGAGGAACAATGAAAATGATAGACAGATAATAGCAAGAGGAACAATGGGGATGATGGAAAGACAAGGATAGATAAGAGGAGGAATGAAGGGAATGTCAGACAAAAGTAAATATACAGATAAGAGCAATGATAGACAGAAAGAGACAGATACGACACGATATGAGAGGAATGATGGACAGATATGAAAGAGGAACAATAGGGATGATAGACAGCAAAGGACAGACAGGACATGGGTAAAATATTCCTCCTAAAGTCTTCTCAATCTTAGTCTGTTGAGGAAGAGTCATAATAATTACTCTTACATAAGACCAAAGGCGTCATTTGTTATACAAGTGACGTGATGTGGGTTCTGTCCTGCTACCTCTCTCTCTCTCTCTCTCTCTCTCTCTCTCTCTCTCTCTCTCTCTCTCTCTCTCTCTCTCTCTGTGCGTGTCTATGTGTGTACGTAGGTATGTAGTATGTGTGTGTGTTTGGTGTGTGTAAGTACCGCATTGTATGTCTGCGTATGTAGTGTGCGTGTGCATGTAGTGCATTGTGTAGTGGTTGTGCGTGTGTGTCTAGGTGCGGATGTAGCGTGTGTATAAAAACTATATATGTGTGTGTGTGTGTGTGTGTGTGTGTGTGTGTGTGTGTGTGTGTGTGTGTGTTGGGATGGTAGCAAAGGAAGAGGTAAGAGGATGACACAATTACTGTCTCGCTACCCCAAGGTGAGTACCCCAGCTGTTGCCTCAACCCCCTCTATGCCTTCCCTTCCATACCCTTACCTTCCCTTCCCTTCACATCACTACCTTCCCTTCCCTTCACATCACTACCCTCCCTTCCCTTCACATCACTACCTTCTTCCCCCTCCTCTTTTTCCTTACCTTCCTCTCCTCTTCTCCCCTTCCCTTATTTTCTCTTCTTCCCTTCCCTTCCCTCCCTTCCCTTCCCTTCCTCTTCTTTCCTTTCCTTCCCTTCCTCTCCATTTCTTCCCTTCCCCCTCCTCTTAGTTATTCTCTTCACTCCCTTAATTCCCTTCCCCTCCTTTTCCTCGCTTCCCTTACCTTCACTGCACTCTCGATCCCTTTCCCACACCATTCCCTCCTCTTCTTCTTTTACCCTTCTTCACCCCTCCTTCCCTTCACCTACTATTATGGGAAATTGGATGGAGGGCTACTGATTCCACCCAACTAAAACTCTATATTATGCCAGGATACAAACAGAACCCCTCAGGATAACATGCAGGGGTACACTCGTGATACAATAATAACTCCAGCAGCTAGGTCTTGTATATATAGTATGGCTTCATGTTATTATGCTACGTTTGGTAGATATTTCACCAGTTACTATGACACTATTTAAGGTGAGATTCTTTTGTTGGTGAATGGGAAAGCCTCTGATTCCTCCAAAATATTCCAAGCAAGCAACAGGCTAACATTATTTGTGTTCACCTTGTCCTCATTTCTATAACATATATACGTTGGTAAGAATCAAGGTGCTCTAATTTACCAACAACAGATTTTCCCCTTAACCTGTACTGAACTGAACGTAGTTGAAATCTCTCTCTCTCTCTCTCTCTCTCTCTCTCTCTCTCTCTCTCTCTCTCTCTCTCTCTCTCTCTCTCTCTCTCTCTCTCTCTCTCTCTCTCTCTCTCTCTCTCTCTCATGAACCAACACACACAAGACTCTTTCCTGTTGTCGTAATGTTGGTGTCTGCTCCTGAGATATGGACAGTACTGTACAACACAGTACTCCAAAGGGATTTCTCTCCCCTCCCAGCTCTCCACTCACTCCCCCCCCTCCTCCCCCCCCCCGGCAATACGTCTTAATAAATTAATTTATAAAATGGATTCCAGTTTCTCTACCAGGATTTATAAATAAATTAATAATTTAGTAAATAAATGAAATGATAAATTCAAATCTTCCAGTTTCTCTATCAGGAGTAATAAATATAGAAATGAATTAATCAATAAATAATATAAATAAATACATAAATAATTATAAAGCTTCAAAATACTCGATCATGAGTAATTATTAATGTTTTCAACAATGTGGAGAACCTGACACTTTGTTACACTGAGCTTCCCATATAATACAATTCATGGACATAGCAAATAAAATGACCAAGAACGATGGTACCACCTACAATAAGATATACACTAAGATATATGTCTATGAAACTATCGTAGTAGGCAAGCAAACTCATGTATCCAGTACGATATCCAGTACGATATATCCCAATGTTGTTTAATAATTCAGCAGGTGTCGTCTACAATGTCTCTCTACATACATACAGACCATTTCATCATCAGCATCTGCCCGAAGCTCCTAACTTAATTTCTTTGTATACAGCAACTCAGAATCATAGCCTATACGTTATATATACGCTGTTTTAGGCATATATAATTACTTGCCTCTTGTCACACCACATCTTCATAATACAATGTCATACGCTTTTGTGCTTATCTCGTTTTATCTCCCTCATCACACACACACACACACACACACTCCACATTACTGCTACACATCACCAACAATAACAACCTCCTCTTAATAATTACCGGGGACGTACAGTACAGTGTTTATTACGGTACAGTACAACATGGTTAAGCTGCATCCATGACACAACTGATTACTTCCTCAAAACTATCCACACCAACTGACCACCATTATATTTTGTTATTCTGGTCCTGTTTCCTGGCATACTTTAGTTTAGAGGAATCAAGGCGCTCTAATGTACCCAAAATATATCATACTATCCCCTTGATTCATTTTGAAGGCCTGTTTACATGTGTGAATGGTTACGTGCATAATATGTTAAAATTATGGAGACTGTTTTGATGCCACATTGAAAGGCTACTGATTCATCCAACTTATGCCGGAAAACCAATTCCCTCAATGGTATTCCTAATAGGGGATCTGTTTCGTGGTATAGTTTGGAGGATCAAAGACCTTCCAATTCACCAACAATTGAATGAATCGACCCTTAATACACGTTTCGTACTCGGGTTAGTTCTTTCCAATGACGTGTATGTAAAAAAATGCAAATTGATCGTCATTTCAACA